>ML677363.1:15951253-16281317 GCA_007922305.1 Dermatemys mawii
AGCTCCTAGAGCTCTGCCCCCACAGGGTGGCTCTGGGGGAAGGGCGGAGTGCACAGCCCCAGCTCTGGGGGAGAGGAGAGCACGTGACTCCGGCCCCGGCCCCGGCCCGGCTCTCTGGAGCGCTCCCCGAGCGGCACAACTCCGAAGGAGGGGCGAGCACACAGCCCCGGCCCCCTGGAGCGCTCCTCGTGCGACACAGCTCCCTGGGGAGGGGCGAGCGTGCAGCCCCAGCCCTTTGGAGGGCTGCCCGCGTGGCACGGCTCCAGGGGAGGGGCGAACGTGCAGCCCCGGCTCCCGGAGTGCTGCCCCTGAGGCGTGGCTCTGGGGGCAGGAGGAAGCATGCAGCCATGGCTCTGGGAGAGGGGCCAGAGGCAGCCACCCCAGCCGTGGGCCAGATGGGATGGTCTCGCAAGCCGGATGTGGCCTGCAGGTCATAGTTTGCCCACCCCCGCCTTAGTTGGTGTCCCCCTGAACTGGTAAGACATGGATTTTACTTGCACGACTGTCGAAGCCTGAACATGCGTGAGTCCCACCGCCACAGGTGGAAGGCCAAAGCCAAAGCTTGACCACCCAGGCGAAGAAGCCAAAGCCGAAGCCCAAGGCCTTCAACACCAGGCAGAGGACCTGTAATCTGAGCCCCACTGCCCAGGCCTGAAGGCCCCGGGCTTCAGCTACTTCAGCTCTGGCCACTAGCCCCAGCAAGTCTAAGTCAGCCCTGGCAACCTCTTAAAATGGGGTTGCGACCCACTTTGAGGTCCCGACCCACAGTCTGAGAACCACTGCATTAAACCAAGAAAAGCTATCATATGGTAATGATTCCACTTAATAACTGACTCTTGACTCATGAGCCATCCAGGATGGGTAGAACTGTGGGAGACACGGCTAGTGGAAAGGAAAC
This sequence comes from Dermatemys mawii, assembly GCA_007922305.1. NCBI lineage: Eukaryota > Metazoa > Chordata > Testudines > Dermatemydidae > Dermatemys > Dermatemys mawii. The sequence continues at coordinate 15,952,152 of ML677363.1, forward strand.
TGTTGGTAAGAAATGTTCTGCTTTGCAGCCTAGCATTTCCCACAATTCTTGACGTCTGAGAAGCAGCAAGCAGATGTACAGAGGCAATAGAAAAGGTCAGAAAAAGGAAAAATGTTATCTCTTCCCATCTATAATATTTACTCAAAGGGCAAAACCATTTCCAGGCTACTGCCTAAAGCACCTTCCTGCCAAAGGATGCCACTGCAGAAGACAGGGAGTCCCCCTTGTAGTGCTTGATAAAGGAGGCAGCATTTGACCAGGTGTCTGCCTTACAAATTTCCGCTGGGGATGCATTAGCTTTCTGCCTACAAGGTTGCCAACAATTGCATGGAGTGTGCCTTGACCCCTTCTGGAACCAGAATCTCTGATGTCTAGTACGCTTCCACAATGATAATCTAATCCATCTAGTAACAGAATATATGGGAGCTCTGAGAGCTTGGTATTTTGCATAGGAGACAAACTAGGCCCCCATATCTCCTTGTGGACTCTGAATGGTTAAGGTACATTTTCAGAGCCCTTCTGACATCTAAGGTTTGCCACCTCTCCCCAGCGGGATGTTGTGGCCTTGGAAAGAATGAAGGTAGAACCACTCTTGAGAAGCGTGGAAAGAAGAGTTCACTTTTGGGATAAACAATTCCAGAGTTCTGAGCACCATCTTATACTCAAGAAACATGGAGTAAAATTCCTGCATAGAGAACGCCAACAGAGCCAACGTTTGCTTGGTGGACATGATGATAACAGAAAGCAAGTTCTGATGGATAAAGAAAATGCTGACAACTGATGTCAGTGGTTCAAAGGGATGGTTTGTCGGGGCTCTCAATATAAGTGACTCACTTGGGAAAATGAGTTATAATAGCCAGCCTGGCTAACTGGACTGTCCTAAGGAATCTGGCTACCTAGAGATTCTCTGCCAGAGAACCTACAGATTCTGCAAACAACACGCTACTAAGGTAGACACCTGACACACAATGGTGCTGGACTGAAGACTTTTGTCAAAGCCTTCTTGGAGAAAATCCAAGATAGACAGAATTTGTGGATTTCTTAGATTTTCTTCATGTTCGTGATACCAGCTGCGAAACTTCATCCAGATAGAGGAATATATTTTCAGTACTCTTCTAGAAGAAAGAACATTCTGATAATGTTGGAGAACAGACCCAGTGAGACCAGCACTTCACTTTCAATAGCCAGACTGCTAGATGCACCCAGTTCAGGTCGGAAGCACAGGACAATGTGAGGAAGTGCCCCATCTCTTCGGAACCTGTAATGGTGAGCCCAATTTCACCTTTATCAGGTCCAAAATCTGAGTCTCCTCAGCCAATGTGCAGTTACGATTACTGTTGTCTGTTCTTGACTGATTTTCTGGACTGCCTTCCCTTGCAGCAGGAAGGGTGGATATGCATAGAGGAGGCCTTGTGACCGTCTGCATAAGGTATCGGCCCCATGGATCTGGTGTCCACTTTCCTGATGAAGTACTTTGGGCTCTGTGTGTATGTGATTTGTAAATGTCAGTTGAAGATGGGCCGAATTATTTGATGATTAACTCTAAGACCCCACATTGGTTTTTGGACCTGATAAAGCTGAAATTGGGCTCACCATTACAGGTTCTGAAGAGATAGGGCCACTCCTCACAAGATCCTGTGCTTCACCTGGACCTGAACTGGTTTCATCAAACAGCCTGGCTATTGAAAGAGAAGCACTGGTATCATTAGGTTTGTCCTCCAAAGTTATCAGAACACTTTTTTCTTCTAGAAGAGTATTGAAAGTAAACACCTCTGTCTGGACCAAGTTTTGCAGCTGGTGCCAGGAACACACAGCAAATCCAAGAAATCCAGGAATTCTGGCCATGTTGGATTCAGGCACCACAGAGATTAAGGTTTCCATCCAGAACTTCATTCTCTTCATCCACTTGTTGAGCCTTTTGAGATGTAGAATGGCTCGGATTCCCCTTTTATGCATCTGAACAATAAAGAAGTTGGAGTAGAACATCTTCTGAGGGAACATTCTCTATTACTCCCATATCCAGGAGGTGAAATCTCATTCTGGATTAGACCATGCTTTTCGAGATTGCGGACTGGATGAAAAATAGATGGGGTGGACCCCATAACTTTAGGAAGTATCCCTGACTCTCAGTCTCTCAGACCCACAGGACCCATGCTGAAGGAAATGGGAAATGCTATTAGTAGCTAGCCCACTAGTTTCAGCTCTCGGCAGAGACTTATGAGGTCTTTGTCATGAAGAGGCTTTGGGAGTGGCAGGGCTCAGGGCTCTTCTCTCAAGCCACAGGTCTTCTGGAGCACCTGCTCTCTCATCAGTGATATTTCTGCCACGATGAAGGCTGAAACAAATGTCTTTGTCAGAAAGCCAGTCTATAGTCTCTCAAAGGCATGGTGTAGCCTCAGAAAAGACTGTTTAGATTTTGAGACACTGTCCACCACTATCTTATCTAGCTTCTCTCCAAAAAGCAGACCACCCATGAATTCAGCAGAGCACAGCACCTGCTTCAACTAGCTATCTATCTTGCAGGGACAAAGCCAGAGTGGCACCTGGTCATGGGGCTGGAGGCCATCGCTTTGGCTGAGAATCTCATCATGTCCTTTGAGGCATCAGCAATGAATGCTATTGCCAGGGCATCTTTCTTTAAAATAGAGCTGAAGTCAAGGTGATCTATTCTTGAGAACTCTGAGATCTTCCAGCCAGGAGAGAGATGCTTTGCAACACAAACAGATGCTAGGGACATCTTGAGAGAGGCTGAGGAGGCCTCAGTCTATTTTTGAGAGGGGCCTCCATTTTATTAGGATAGAACTCCTTTTCTGAAGGGATTACCATATTGTTAGCCAGGGATGCTACAGCAGTGTCAACCTTTGGTATTTCAATAACTGAGTCTTCTGATTCCTCGATCCAATAGAACCAAAGATAATTTCTGTTAATGTGCTTGCCTGTGTCTGGCTTATCCCATTCATCACTTATTACTTCTTTGAAGGAGGAGTCCAGGGGAATCAAGGCATCAGGTGAGGATTTCAAGGGGAAAAATTTCCTTAGAGACTTATTCTTGGTATTTTGTCCAGGTTGAATCTAAACAGTGGATACAACCACCTTGTTGCACAGGGTCTCAAATTTCTCAGAGGGAAAAAACACTTTGCTGAGTCTTTCCCTGATCCTGACCAGAATCAGAGCCTGACAATTGACCATCCTCTGTGAAGGAGAGGAAGCAGGAAGAGTAATCAGAGAACTCATAACTCCGAGATCCTTTAAGCGTTTTTCATCTTTTTCACTTTTTTTTTTTTTTTAAAAAAAAGCAAAGAATTTTTAGCTCGTTTAGAGAGCATATGAGCTCCACTGCAGGTCTGATGAGGCATTTAGCAGCTAGATTGCTGAGGGCCTGAAGTCCTCTCTCTTGTGACATTTCTTTCCGAGTCCTCTTGGATCCCCCATCCCCCTCCGGAAGGGAGAGGGGAAATTCTTGTGGAAAACCTGGGAAGAGGGGTGCTTATAAACCCTACTTATTTTCCCCCAGGGCTCAGGACCCACTTTTGGGCTTGGGGTGAGGATCTCTGAACCCAAAAGTCTGCCTTCCCTGGTCTTAAAAAGGCTCTTTGGAACTTAACCCTTGAGTAATCTGACTTGGATCCTCCTCATCCCTAAATACTCTCCCAACTCTTCCCATAGACTCCAGGTCCATTTTCTCTACATTAGAGTCTCATCTGCTGTGGTGAGCAGAGGATTCTACATGACTGTCCCACTCATAGCTCTGGAACCTAACAGAGTTAGTAATGGAAAGCTGGGTGCAGATTGGGCACAACACATTATCTGCCAAGCCTGGGAGGGCAGTCTCACAGATGGAGCATTGTTTGGATTTCAATCAGTGCTTTTTAGGCTGCTCTTCCATACCTGGATGCACACGAGCCAGCAGGGAGGCATTGCAGCTGAGGGTCTGGGGGATTCTAACATCCAGCTAAAAAACTGGCCCAGGGCAGAGGAGGGGTGGAAGGTCTGCTCACCACTATACCAAATTTGGACCAGAAACCCCTGGAGCAGATGTAGGAACACCTCTTGTGCTCCAATGATCTTCAGAGTAGGATGGGGATCACAAACCCACTTCCCTCTCCACTGTTTATAGCAACTATGCAGTAGGATTCAGTAACTTCTACAAGGGGTTCTGCTGCTGTGAATCCATTCAAATTGCACTGCATGCAGACTTCCCTCATATGCAGAGAATGCATGCATTTCTAAAAGCCTTGGGAAGCTCCAGAGTGCAGTGAAGATGGAATGAAGCAAGAGTGGTGGAACTTCTGGAAGGATCGTTGAGTGTTGCTGCAACTACAGGAAGAGAAATAGATGTTTCAACTCTTCCTTCAAACAAATCATGGAGGTGATTGCTCAGGAGAATTATCAGTCAACACTGCTAATAAAAATCAGTTGTGTTTACACAGTTAGATGCCATTATGGGAGAAGTAATTATTAAGTGACTGTTTAATGTTTCACCCCAAATTCTTATCTTTCAACGCCCATATTCACTAGTTTTGCATCTTTTATTATTATGTATGCAACAGCCCATGTCTTCTAACTAAATCCATAATAAAGCAACAAAAAGTAGCTGAGCTTTAAACAGGAAAATGACAAAATTTAATTTTTTAACTACTTACTGTTCTGAAATCCCCTGAACTTCTTTCAACCAGATGTTCTGTTCTTTCTCTCCAACATATGCCACTTTAGTTGGTGGCACAGTGTTTCCCAGGTAAAGCTTCTGTGTTCCATGTGGCTCTTCCAAATAAAATCTTGAAGATATTATAAGTTTATAATTAACTGCAACAGATAGATCTGCACTTCACTAATTAATAATTAACTTATTTTAGTTAGAAAATATATTTGCTCTTTTTCAAGTATTGGAAGATTTATAGGAGGGTTTCCATTCCACACCAAACCACTTAACAGGCCAGAGTCCCCCACACTTGTGAAAAATCTGCAAGGGATGTGTAGAGAGGAAAACTCTGCAAAGAGATTCCCCTGGCAGTTTCCCTCAGATTATTCTGTTCAGGTTTCTGTGTTAAAGAGCCTCTCCCAATAGAATAACCATGGAGTTTGTTCCACAGATCTTGAGGGAAACAGTGGAGATCTGCAGAAGTGACAAAGAGTCCTGTGGCACCTTAAAGACTAACTAAAGTATTAGAGCATAAGCTTTCGTGGGCTATGCTCTAATACTTTAGTTAGTCTTTAAGGTGTCACAGGACCCTTTGTCACTTCTGCAATTCCAAACTAACATGGTTACCTCTTTGAATGGAGATCTGTGCCTCCCTAAAATTATACAAGCCCCAAGAACCATGTTAAACAGAGCTTTGTCTTCTAGCTGCTGCCCTAAGATGCCCTGTCCCCTTTTAAATAAGTAATTTAATCTAAGTACACTTTGAATCACTGCTTTTAAAAAACAATCTGAATACTGTATAGCCTTTGGAACATTTGGGAAAATAAATGAACAACATAGGCAGACAACTTTCCATGCAATTGTTCTTACTTAGTTTCTCCATCTGACACAGAAATAACTCTGGCTTCTTCAAGGTGTGGCCAGTTAACAAAAACAGACTTTCCAAGTACCGAACAGGCTACATTTTCTACAGACTGAAAAACAAAAGTTACTCTACTTCATTTATTCTATCAAACAAATAAAATTACGGCAATATTTGTCTATAAAACAAACATGAAATTATTATTTACTATAATAAAAAATTCTAATTTAAAAGTGGTAGCAGATTATCTTGTGATACACAATGAAAAGCCTTAAGAGCTTCTAATACATTCACTTTGGATTCTGATACTTATTGTATGTTTACAGAAGTCCTCTATTCTCCCCAGGCTTCAGAGCCTGAGCTGCTACATCTACACAGCTATTTTTAATGCAGTTGTGCAAGCCCCACAAGCCCAAGTCTGTGACCCAGGGTAGGAGGTTCACTTTCATGAGCCGTGTAGATACCCTTGCAGTTAGCATTAGTGAGAGTAACCTCCAGTATTTTAAAATTGGGACAAAATCCAAATGCTCCAACAGATTCCCACTACTCCAGTACATTTAATCATCCTAATTTCTCCTCCCCCACAGCCGTTAACATTTAATATCTTTTACTATTGACTACAGTGCCTTTTATTAAAGGTTTTTTCTGTGAGCTTATATAGGTAACAATTGCCAAAAGTACAGTGAAACCTGTCATGAGACTCCTTGATGAGCTACTAGAAATGAGAAGGCAATATGACCTAAAGGTCTGAGCTGGGACTGAGAGACAAGAACTCAAGAAGTTCTAATTCCAGCTTCTCTAGTGATTTGTTCTCTGGCCTTGGGCATGTAACAGCCTCTGGGTACCCCACAATTTCTCCTTCTGTACAAATTCAAGGGAAACTTATTTACCTCATGGGCAGTTTTGCAAAAATTAGAGTGTAACACATTTCTGCAAAGCTCCATGTGTAAGCCAAAAATTGCTGGATGCCTAACAGTGACTGAACAAAATTATACCACATATTCTGGTAACAATTTAAATTGATTACTTAAGACACGGGGTTGCCTATGAGAGGTGGTCCCTAGAGCAGATTTAACTGTATGTATTTTTCTCCTTTCATTTTCTCCTATGATAACACAGCACAGAAGGCGATAAAAATAACCTAACCTTAACTTCTCATTGGGCTTATTTAACTAATATAGTGCATAATTAAGACTGTCATTAGGAAGAGAGATACTTACCTGCTCTTTTGAATCCTTGTCACCTATGATTTCTAACAGCATATTCTCACCATGGCTGCTCTGCTGGAATACTTGTACTCCACTTTTTTTAAGACAGAACTAGATGAGAGAAAGACAGCAAATGAAACCTATGTCAAATCTTTCCCTAATAATCTGTGAAATAGTTGGGGAGCAATGACAAAGTATAGTAATCATTTACCTTATGTGCAATGTGTTTTAGAGTAGGAAACCCACAAAAATACAATGCACTCTTGTTAACTTTAGTTATTTTATTGTGTGTTATTTCTACATGCCAGGCATCCAAAGATATTGTTTTATACCTAGAAAATAAAAATATTAATAAAAACAATGTATCTACTAAAACAGCTTCATCAAAGTATATCATGATATCAAGGAAAAGTTTGTTCTCAACATGTGGACTGGAGAAAACTGCTTTCAAACTCTTCCTAAAAAAAAACAAAAAAAAAAACCTCTCTCTTTAAACATGATCTCGTACTTCATGGATAATTAAAGCCAGTAAAGATATGTTAGTAATCATAATCAAAAATGGGCTTCTTTGTTGGGCAAACTGTCAGTCATGTTTAAACAAGCAGTGTTTAGGCCCATGCTCAAGAAACCATTTTTGGACATTAACAACCTCAGAAATTGCCATCTCTCTGACTTTTCTAAGAGGTTATCAGGAAGTGATGATGAGTTAATTCGAGCAATTTCTCTGAATCTTATCAAGTTGGGATTGTACTTGACTATGACTGGAACAAAGACTGTTATTCATGGATTATCGTCTTCTAACAATAGACAAGGGTATGGAATTCATGCTGATTTTAATAGCTCTATTAATAGCTTTTAATTTATTTAACTCTGATGCATGGACAACAAGCTTGCAGGATCTTGTAGCAGTGAATGAAGTAGTCCTTCAATGGGTATGTGCACACACTGAGGTTCCATAAACTATTGCTGGGCAACTAAAAGCCTCCCTATGGGCTCTCACTTCTGGAGTCCAATCTTATTATCCCACCTTTTCAATGAGTATGTAAAGGTGCTAAGAGAGTGAAACTCAGTTCTGTGTCATTGATATACTCAGCTGTGTTGACTGCTCATCAACCAGAGAAGTTACTGGCCCATTTCTTTCTCATGGTCAAAATATGGATATGGATGAAAGGCAGCTTGCCATGACTCAATTCAGATAAAACTGAAGTAGTGTCTGCTGGCCAGAGAAAGAAATAGGCGCAATAGGTGTAAACAGCATATAAATACTTTACAGAGAGTGTAATACTTGTCTTTTAACCAAATATTTTACAAACTCAGTCTTATTAGATTCATCGTTTTTCCAAAATTCTAAACTAGTAAAGGTGACATATGGTACCTTTCATCGTCTAAGATTCATCATCATCTTCATTCCTCTCTAACTGGAACCCTGCAAAAATACTTCCTTGCCTTCACTACCTCCAAGCTAGATTGCAAAATATTTTTCTTAGGGCTATCTTTAAAGACCACCTAGAAGCTCCAGTTCGTAAATACAGCTGTCTGCTTCCCGAGTGAGGCAAATAAATCACTTAACACCTGAGCTCAATCTTCTACACTGTTTGAACACAATTCAAATGCTAGCGATCATCTTTAGCACTCTAGTCACGTGCTTTGAAACTGGTCTGCTGAGGAACCATTTCTCCCCAGGTACTTAAATCATTCTCATCACAGTCCTTACCCTATACCTCACTATCACAGCTGAGATTCTCTGGGATGCTTCTGAGACTATATCCTGAGTCTTATCTTCATAAGACTGGTAGCAAGGCTCTCGGAGTATCCCACCTTGGGAATATGCTTCCCTTAGTGCCTTGAGAGTCACCAAACCTGCAGACCATTACGTAAGGCACTGGTTTAGCATATAGTTAATTTGTTTTTCAAAATGTGGCTGTTCTGGCTTTTAGCAGCTATGACTATCATCATTCATTATGTGCAGCACAATTAAGTGTCTGTTTTTACTGTTTCTGTACCAATCATTAGATGCTGTGACTAAAATGCTAGGAAAAAATGTCAAAATTCTAAAAACAGGTTATCCAAATATTTTTTGATTGATCCACAATAGAATAATTACTACAGATTTACCTGGTGTGGCATCTTTGTATAGCAGGGAACTTCTCTGGCCATGGTGACAGGTATCTGAATTCTGTGTCTTTGTCATACCAGTACATTAGGCACTCACTGTGAGTATTTCTTCGCTTTTCTTCTTCCAATAGGCACTTATTGCAAGATTCCATGGCTTGTAGCAATCGTTTCTAAATTAAAAATTCCACTGGAGTTACACTTTTTATTACATTAAATATTTTAATGCTCGTAGTCAAAGTGAGATGAGCAATAAGAAATTTCAAAGGAAAAAAAAAGTATAATCTTCCTGACTCAAGCTTCCCACTGTACTTAAAAATTGCATCTGCTATTCAAGCCAACCATCCCAGCCTTCTCACTTCAAGAATTTATCTTCAAGGCAGGTGGATATCTGCACTTTGCTGGCCAACATAACTAGTGGATAAGTGCTTCCTGCTTTTTATCCTGCTCCCATCTACAACAAAATAAAACAATTAGCTTGGAATCTCTCTGGGGTATGAAAACTGGACACAAATTTGCCATAATGTAAAATGCACTTCATCCTCTTCCAGTTTAAATTTAACCTACATAACAAAACCTGAACAGATTCTGTTGGACAATGCCAGGTAAACAGGCTGTGGACCTCACAGAAATCATGTAATGACTACTGTAGATGCAGATAAACATATGTATAATCATTATATTGCCCTACGTCTTCCATATAGTAGTCTCCATGGGATCAGTCATTGGCTCCCCGTATCTCAGAAACTCATCAAGGCCCCTAATCGTGCTCTGAGACCCATGCAAAGCCCTCTAGTTTTCAGGACAGGACCTGAGCCTTCATGACTCTACTCTGCTTCTTTCTCTATTTATTATTTTCCTTTCTGTGTAGCTCTGTTATTATGATAATTTATTTCATTCTTTGACTGGCTCAATTTTCATTTTGCACAAACTCAGATGCTGTCGATTATTTTTATTTTTTGCCTACAGGGTAACAAAAAAAAGAAAAGAAAAAAAACCCCGACCATTTTATTTCCTTTATCTTTGCTTTAAAAATAATGACAAATACTTTGAACCAAATTGAAATTTTATATGTTTCCCTTTAAAGTCTTCTGCCCATTACTGTTTATTCATATCAAGTGATTTTTCTACTAATAGTCTTTGTCCAAGCTGCTTTTTTTGTACAGTGGTATTTTTATGAAAAAATAAGGAGTCTTTATGGGAAAAAATATTTCAAACTAAAACAGGCCATGTATTTACAATGTCAACAACAAAAGAAAACCAATTTTTCAAGTTTAAATTACTACTCCTTTCAAAGCTAAGGTTGCTTGTAGAAATGTAACACTGGTCTACAATTTTTTAGAAGTCGTCTGCTTCAGAGATAAAATGTGATATTTATTATGTATTTTGATGTGCTGAATTCAGATATGACAATTAAAACAACTGATAGGCTACTGTTGCTAAGATATTTAAGTTTTTACATTTTATGTCTATGTATATTGTGTAGATAGTAGCGTTTCAATCATAAATTCTAAACCTAGGTCTTTTCATGTGTTTATGGTTGCTTTACATCATAATATTTCACCTGTCCAGTTTATGTAACACTTTAAAAATCAGCAAAAGGGTTATATAAATAAAATGTATTATGAAACAAAAGGCAAAAAACTATTATGTACATAGTTTAGTCCTATTCAGTGTCTACTCGGCGCTTCTTGGCTTGTCTCTTGTATTCATTAAATGGAGCATCTCTTGTCACTGTCCAGCTATAGTCTGCAAGCATTGATGGGCTCCATTTGCCCTGATAGTGTTTCTTCATTGTTGCAATGTCCTGGTGAAATCGCTCGCCGTGCTCGTTGCTCACTGCTCCGCAGTTCGGTGGAAAAAAATCTAGATGAGAGTGCAAAAAATGTATCTTTAGTGACATGTTGCAACCAAGGCTTTTGTATGCCTTGAGGAGGTTTTCCACCAACAACCTGTAGTTGTCTGCCTTGTTGTTTCCGAGAAAATGTATTGCCACTGACTGGAAGGCTTTCCATGCCGTCTTTTCCTTGCCACGCAGCACATGGTCAAATGCATCATCTCAAAGAAGTTCACAAATCTGAGGACAAACAAAGACATCTTCCTTTATCTTAGCTTCACTTAACCTTGGAAATTTTCCACGGAGGTACTTGAAAGCTGCTTGTGTTTTGTCAATGGCCTTGACAAAGTTCTTCATCAGACCCGGCTTGATGTGTAAGGGTGGTAACAAAATCTTCCTTGATTCAACAAGTGGTGGATGCTGAACACTTTTCCTCCCAGGCTCCAATGACTGTCGGAGTGGCCAACCTTTCTTGATGTAGTGGGAATCTCTTGCACGACTATCCCATTCGCAGAGAAAACAGCAGTACTTTGTGTATCCAGTCTGCAGACCAAGCAAGAGAGCAACAACCTTCAAATCGCCACAAAGCTGCCACTGATGTTGGTCATAGTTTATGCACCTCAAAAGTTGTTTCATGTTGTCATAGGTTTCCTTCATATGGACTGCATGACCAACTGGAATTGATGGCAAAACATTGCCGTTATGCAACAAAACAGCTTTAAGACTCGTCTTCGATGACTCAATTAAGAGTCTCCACTCATCTGGATCGTGAATGATGTTGAGGGCTGCCATCACACCATCGATGTTGTTGCAGGCTACAAGATCACCTTTCATGAAGAAGAATGGGACAAGATCCTTTTGACGGTCACGGAACATGGAAACCCTAACGTCACCTGCCAGGAGATTCCACTGCTGTAGTCTGGAGCCCAACAGCTCTGCCTTACTCTTGGGTAGTTCCAAATCCCTGACAAGGTCATTTAGTTCAGCTTGTGTTATGAGGTGTGGTTCAGAGGAGGAGGATGGGAGAAAATGTGGGTCCTGTGACATTGATGCTTCAGGACCAGAAGTTTCATCCTCTTCCTCATCTGACTCAAGTGAGAATGATTCTGGTGCATCAGGAACGGGCAGTCCTTCTCCGTGGGGTATTGGGCGTATAGCTGATGGAATGTTTGGATAATGCACAGTCCACTTTTTCTTCTTTGACACACCTTTCCCAACTGGAGGCACCATGCAGAAGTAACAATTGCTGGTATGATCTGTTGGCTCTGTCCAAATCATTGGCACTGCAAAAGGCATAGATTTCCTTTTCCTGTTCAACCACTGGCGAAGATTTGTTGCACAAGTGTTGCAGCATATGTGTGGGGCCCACCTCTTGTCCTGATCTCCAATTTTGCAGCCAAAATAAAGGTGATAGGCTTTCTTAACCATAGTGGTTATACTGCGCTTTTGTGATGCAAAATTCACTTCACCACAAACGTAGCAGAAGTTATCTGCACTGTTCACACAAGTACGAGGCATCTCTGCTCACTTTGGCTAAACAGAAATGTGTCCCTTTGCAACATCAAACACTGACAAATAAGAGAACACGACACCGTATGATTTCTAGAGCTGATATAGGGCAATTTGTTCAGCAGAGTGATGTAAGCTTCGTTATGATTGCATCATCCATGACTTCTAGGAATAACATGATGCAATTCATATCATGTATGATGCAATACCAGCTTCAGATTGCATCATTCATTGTTTTGCCTAAAAAGCAAGTAATGTCCAAACCCAGTCATAGATTTATTCATAGATCCAGTCAAAGATGTATTTTAGCCATTTCTGGTTTAAATTGAGATCCCTTCTCTTTATAACTCACTTATCCTCCACCATTCCCATGTCAAGGGTCGTATATACTGACCCAATAGCATATCTTGAAAACTAGAGCCAGTCAACAATTTTAAGCATCATTTTCGTTCTCAGTGACCCAGAATTAGTGAAGTTTGACTACATTTATTTCAGAAGCATTTTGGCTGTAGAGCAGTGTAATTACCAGTCTTCTGAATTAAGAACATTATATTTTAAACTTTAAGCTTAATTTTGAATTTCCAGGCAATATGTTTACATTTTTCAATGTTCTACTTGCATGCCAATTTAAACTTATCTATTTACAATCTTAACTGTAACTTATGCAAGAGTTTGTCTGGGTTTGGTTACATATTTTTTTCATGAGCTGAAAGCACTCACCTCATCAATAAATGGGATTAATACTACTGCTTCCCATTCTTGCTGTTTTCCATTTAAGTCTGTTTTAAAGTCTGGAGGATAGTATTCTATGATTGGAGAATCTTCACTAGTCATCAAATGCTGGAAAATCAGAAAGCAATACAACAGGGGAATTCAATCTGGCTACATTTGCATAGACAATTTAAGATTCAGTCTAGGATGACAAAACAGATGAGGCATGGTGTTAAATCAAAGTAAAGGCTAAACTGGAATGAACTGATAGTTTAACTGCCTCATTCAGAAATTAAATAGTGCATCCAAAGATTGTATTAGAATAATTTAGTAAATGTTACGCTATAAAATCATATAATTACAATCTAAATGTCAAGCTCTTTTTGACAACAGGAACACAAAAGATACCAGAAGAAAGTTTCTTATTTTAAAAATAATAGGTATATGTAAAACTGATAAAGATCAAATTATAAAGCCTACCTGGTAGCAGTTAGGTAGCAGATCTTTGCTAGCTGCTGGAAGCACTGCAAGAAGCTGTTCAAATGGCATGAAAGGTTTTCCTAACTCAAACTGGATTTTGAGTTTACTGATGTTGCGAATGTCTGATAGGTAAGGTGCATAATGATAAGGGTAATACCTACAGAATTAAAAAAAAGTAATTTGAGTTCATTTCATTACTGCAACATACACAGTACTGAGGCAAACATACATATATTAAATGGTGCCAACACATTACTCAAAGTTCACTTGATTCCAACACAACTCAGGATCTCTCATCTGACATTCATTCTCTTACCAGCTCCATGACTGAACCCCATGGTAGTAATAGTGCAAAATCCACTGTATTGCCTGGACATAACATTCAGCCTGATCAGCCAGGAAGTCACTTCAAAGAGAAAGAAATGTTAGGTATTAAGTTTTTTCCTTCTTTATTTACTTTTTAAAAATATATGATTCAAGGGAAAGCTTCTTGAGCAATTAGCAACTACACAGTCTTTGGGCCGCTTTTGGAGACACATTAATGGATCTTCCTTCTGGCACAGGAGGGCTTATCATGGCAAACTTCTTAGTTGACTAATACCTCTGGCTGATACAAAAAGAAGTGTCATGGCTATAGTTTAACACCAAGAATTCCATTCCTGAGGACTGGATACACTGCCTTAGATTCCAGATACTGGGGGTATGTCAGTACTACAATTAGACACCAGCAGCTGGGCTGTGCAAGCTAACTTGGGCTCACGGGTCTTGGGCTAAAGGGCTGTTCAACTGAGGTACAAAAGTCTGGGCTTTGGCTGGAACCTGGGCTCTAGGACTCTGCAGGTGGGAAGGTTCCAGAGCTCAGGAAATTAAACAGCCCCTTAGCCTGAGCTCTGCAAGCCCCCGTCAGCTGGTCCAGCCAGCCACAGATCTGAAGACATACCTGAAGAGACTTGTCTTTTGTATTTGAAAAAGTGAAAGCAAGCTCAGTACAGACTTACTCTGAAACTACTTCCACACCCATCTTAGTCATATAATATGTTCTCTTGTACTGCCTGAACTCAGTCTCAAACAGGTCTTCATCTTCTTGTTCATCTTCCAATGCATCTGAAATAAAGCAAATAAAGAGACTGGATTAACATTAATTTCTTAGCCAAAAGATTTCAGAATGTTCCGTGTTGACGTTACTGTAGTTTTATTCCTGAATTCACAGTTGAGGAGAAATATTCCTTTCTGTACAGGAAGAGAATGAACAATAAAGCATGTACCATTCAGTCCAAAACAGTACTGGATTAAGAGTCTGTAAATGGTCAAAGATTGTAAATATTATACAATTTCCCACTATGTGCTCTGTGACCAAAAAAAAAAAGTATGGGAGCAGGCTAAATGCTGTCAGAAAAATAATAATCTGCGCATTTATAATCTGAACCAAAATATGGCAAAGATTTAATAGTGACTCTAATATCACTAAAAATTCACAATTTTTATAAATTGACCAGTATATTTCAATTCATAAATGAAAAAAATTACATATCCTATGTAAGTGCTTTGGACTAGTTTTAAAACACAAACACACAAGCAAATCCATTATTTTGTCCTCTCCTACACAGATTACTAGGAAAAAATATATTGCTGTTATTTTTTTAAATTGTATTTGTTTGCACTTCCTTACCAATTCACAATTGGTTTCCCAATATTTGTACAGATCCTCAGCATTCTGCTATACGTATGCAGCATAATAATTTGCACTTACTTTTAGAAGAAGTCATGATTTCATCCTCAGTTTTCTCTAGAGCAGCCAAACATATGGAGTTTTCCTGAACCTATTAAAATTATGAATTTACAATGTTACCATCTTGATGTAAAATCTAAGACATCAGCTCTGAAGAAGCAAGCTTTTTACTTAATCAGCATCAAATATCTGACTGACACACACATTTTATGAGCTGCCGAGACTTACTTTCGCAGTGTGACTTCTCCCTCTGAATTATATTCAATAGCAGCTGATGGAAAGACACACTGATTTCTGTCTTATTTTATTTTTTTATATATGTGCTAAATTTGAGAAAAATGGCAATGGAAAATATGTATGAATGTATATATATGTGCAAGACAGATACATCACTCAACAAATATTAAATTTTTCCATCATTTCTGATTTCTAAAAAGTCAGAAATAAAAAAAATAAAATACCACAAAAATTAACAATTTGAGATTTAAAAAATAATTTAACAGATATTTGCTCATATGTTTTGGCAGACAGCTATTTCTACATTTTCAGAGCTATACATTTAAAATACTAACCTTCTGTTTCTTTTGCTTATGGCTTCTTGCTTCTTCTGCTGCGATGCCAGCTGCCTCATTGAGGTATTTATTGCCCACTTTGCTTTCAAACCATTTTAGGTCTACAAAGACTTCACTGAAATGTTCACGATCAAACTGTGTACAGAGATTAAAGGAAATTAAGAAATTTAGTAAATAATTATTTTAAAGGCAATGTACACTATTGCTGAATGAACACTGTAGCATATGAAACAGAAAATGCAAGCCACTTCTGTCATCTGTAAGAGTTGCAATAGATTACATAAAATGTTATCTGCACATGAATGTTTAACCCATGAGCTGAGGCAGTCTATCATGAACCACCTCTTATCATAGAGGAAGAAAATGTATATTGAAAACCTACTTTTTCTTTTGCTCGTAACCTGAAACAGGGAAAAGAAATTAGGCGATTTTTTAATTATATTAACCATCTACAATACCAAAGAATCACAGAACTGGAAGGGACCTCAAGAAGACTTCTATTCCAGTCCCCTGTACTCAAGGCAGCATTAAGTATTATCTAGACCAGTGGTCTCCAACCTTTTTATGCCCAGGATCACATTTTGAATGTAAGGGCAACCCAAGATCTCTGCTGCTCCTTCCCCAAGGCCCCAACCTTTCCCCAAAGCCCTGCCCCCCCCCACTCCATCCCCCGCCCCCCTCACTCACTGTCACTGGGCTGGGGTAGGGGGTGTGGGCTCTGGACAGGAGCTGAGGGGTTCACAGAGTGGGAGGAGGCTCTGGGCTGAGCCTGGGAAAGGGGGTTGGGGTACAGGAGGGGCTATAGGGTGCAAGCTCTGGAAGGGAATTTGGATGCAGGAGGGAGCTCCGGACTGAGGCAGAGTGCTGAGGTGCAGGAATAGGTTTGGCATGCTGGCTCCAGGAGGGGGTCTGGGCTGGGGTTTGGGGTGCTGGAGGTTTTATGGGATGCTGGCTCCAGGAGGGGGGCTCAGGCTGGATTGGGGTGCTGTCTCTGAGAGGGGGCTCAGGTGCGGCCTCCCGCCAGGCAGCACTTACCTCCGGCAGCTCCCAGTCGGTGGTGCAGTGTGCCTGCTGCTAAGGCAGGCTTCCTGCCTACCCTGGTCCCATGCAACTCCTGGAAGGTGCCAACACACCCCTGAAGCCCCTAGGGAGGTGGGATGGGGGTGGCAGGTGGCTCTGCGGGCTGCCCCTCTCCGAAAGCACTACCCCGCATCTCCCATTGGCCACAGGTCTCCGTTCTCAGCCAATGGGAACTGCGGGGGTGATGCTTGCATGCAGGAACAGCATGCGGAAGGAGACCATAGTCCACTCCCCGGGGCCAGGCTAGCCGCTTCCAGATGCAGCATGGGCAGACAGGGAGCCTGTCTTAGCAGCAGCCATGCTGTACCACCAGAGATCTCAATTGACTGGGAGATCCTCTAGGATCAACCAATCAATTGCTATCGACCGGTTGGTGACCACTGATTAGACCATCCCTGTCTAATCTGCTTTTAAAAATCTCAAATGACAGAGATTCCACAACCTCCCTAGGCAATTTATTTCAGTGCTTAATCACCCTAACAGTTTGGAAGTTTTTCCTAATTTCTAACCTAAACTGACCTTGCTGAAATTTAACACCATTGCTTCTTGTCCTATCCTCAGAGGTTAGAGAGAACAATTTTTCTCCCTCCTCCTTGTAACAACCTTTTATGTACTTGAAAACTGTTATGTTCTCCCTCCGTCTTCTCTTCTCCAGACTTATTATTTCAGTCTAACCTCCTGTTTTCTAGACCTTTAATCTTTTTCCCTCCCTCTTCTCCGGACTTTCTCTAATTTGTCCACATCTTGTCTGAAATGTGGAGCCCCAAACTGGACACACTACTCTAGTTGAGGTCTAATTAGTGTGTAGAGTATAGGGATGTAAAATATTAAATGGTTAAACAGTTAAACGTTAGTCTTACTGATTAACCGACCCTAACTGTTAGCCTCCCGCCCCGGACCAACTGCATGGGCCCGCCAGCCCCAGTCATGCAGGCCAGCCCCAGTCATGCCAGGCCAGCTGGAGCAGTCCCAGCTGCAGAGGCTTCAGCCCCTCTCCCTTTAATCAGCCATTTAAATGACATAATTTTAATAGTTTAAACGGTTAACTTTTTAAAAGGATATTTATGTCTCTAGCAGAGTAGAAGTATTACTTCTTGTGTGCTGCTTATAACACTCCTGTGAAGACAGCCCACAACGATGTTTGCTTTTTTTACAACAGCTTTCCACTATTGACTCATATTTAGCTTGTGATCCACAATGACCCCTAGATCCCTTGCTGCAGTACTCCTTCCTAGGTAGTCATTTCCCATTTTGTATGTGTGCAACTGATTGCTCCTTCCTAAGTGGGATACTTTGCATTTGTCCTTATTGAATTCTATCCTATTCACCTCAATCATTTCTCCAATTTATCCAGATAATTTTGATCCTATCCTCCAATCCTTGCAACCCCTCCCAGCTTGGTATTGTCTGCAAACTTTATAAGTATACTCTTTATGCCATTAACTAACTTATTGATGAAGATATTGAACGGAACCAGACGCAGGACCAATCTGTGCAGGTCCCCATTTGATATGCCTATCAGTGTGAACCACTGATAACTCTGGAAATGGTTTTTCAACCAGTTATGTATCCGCCAACCTTACAGAAGCGCCATCTAGGTTGTATTTCCTTAAGTTGTTTATGAGAAGGTCATGCAAGACAGTATCAAAAGCCTTACTAATCAAGATATACTACATGTACCACTTTCTTCCTAGCCACAAGCCTTGTTACCCTGTCAAAGAAAGCTACTAGGTTGGTTTGAAATAATTTGTTCCTGATAAGGTGATAAATAACAGCATGGATTTATTATCGTCAAGGTGTCTGCTAACTAATTGCTTAATTATTTGCTCCGTAATCTTTCCAGGTTACTGAAGTTAAGATGATTGGTCTGTAATTCCCTAGGTTATATATATTCCCCTTTTTATAGATGGGAACTGTGTGTGCCCTTTTCCAGTCCTCTGGAATCTCACCCATGTGAGATAATATACCACCTTATGTCTAGGTACATTATAGAATGTCAATAACTTTTGGGTCAAATGTTCATGTGCAGATAACATCTTATCCACACTGATATGGTCCATGTCTTTTGTCACTTATAGGACAGCTAACTGCAATGTACCATAATGGCCTGGCCTGTGAAAGCCACCTGGATTTCTTCAGCTGGTGCAGATTGCTGCTGCCCATCTTTGTGAGCATCTAACACAGGGTGGGCAAACTATGGCCCATGGGCCACATCCAACCCACAGCCTCCTCCTGCCCAGCCCCCAAGCTCCCGTCTCGGGGGCCCTGCGGCTCCTCCTCCGCAGTCCCACCTCCCCCGCAGCCTCAGCATGCCATGTGGGCAGCGCTCTGCCCCGTTGCTCCTGCCAGCAGTTTTGGCAGCACTGCATGCTCCTGCGGGGGCAGCGTGTCTAGCTCCCATGGGCTGCGCAGAGCCAGACACAGTGCATGGCATGGTAAGGGGACTGGGGGTTGGATAAGGGGCAGTGAGTCCCATGGGGTGGTCACCAGGGACAGGGAGCAGTTGGATGGGGTGGAGGTTCTGGGGTGGTGGTCAGGAGACAGGGAACGGGGCACTGCATAGGGCGTGAGAATCCCGGTGGTCTCTCAGCGGGCAGCGGAGGGGAGCAGGGAGAGACAGGAGTCAGGGCAGTCAGGGGACAGGGAGCAGGGGGTTTAGATAGGGGATAGGGTCCCGTGGGGTTTGGTTATGAGTAGGGGTCTCTGGAGGGTGTGCTCAGAGAACAAGAAGCAGGGGGGTTGAATGGGTTGGAGGTTCTGAGGGGGGCAGTCAGTGACGGTCAGATGCGGGTGTTGCCAAGCTGTTTGGGGAGACATAACCTTCCCTACCAGGCCCTCTGCACAATTTTGGAACCCTGATGTGGCCCTTGGGCCAAAAAGTTTGCCCACCCCTGATCTAACACTTTCATACTTTAAACTGATTCCCCATTTGATTTCAGGTGCATTTTAAGACAATGGTTATAATCTAAAGCCAATTACTTAATTTTCTGCCTTTTGCTCCAAAATCTATTATGACAATCAGATCAGATGGCAATTAGTTGGACTGTATGACAAAACTGCAACTGGCAGCAAGGACCTCATCTATAGAATCTGCTCCATCTAGTGGTTTTTCCAAGCTAGAGTATGGTGCTTTCCTGGCTAAAGTTCAAGGCATACTGTTCTATAGATTTAATCTTATACAGAGCAGTGAGATAGCTCCTTAGGTGAATGCACTTCAGCTTTTGTCGAAAATAGGAGGCTTGAACTAGCTATGAAGACTGTATTTTGATTGCGTATTTTTAAAACTCTGAGGCACTCAGACACTACAGTGATGTGCAGCCTCATAACACAATACAAATAAAAGGTTACTTACATCTGACAATTTTGTAAGATATTTCTCAAAGCGTTGTAAGTTCAGATGTCCACTTTCATTAATGTAGCCTATTGGGAGAAAAAATCATGTGCCTATTTAAAGTCTTACATTGAAATGTTTCTAAAACTCATTTAAAGTGCAGTAATACTCCCTTTTTTAGACATCAAATAAAATCTTCTCCAGTAAAACTGCAAAGCTCTCTAACCCATCATATACAGTCTGCTGAAGATGTCAATCAAATCTAACAGCAACAAAATTAAATGTCCTTAGTTTCAAATAACTGAAGTTAATGCACATTCTAATATTCTTTGTAATAATTTGTGAACTGATGAGCAATTAGTGCACATAAGATTGAAACTGAACATTCCCACCTGAATATTGTCCCACTGAAGCCTAGACACTACAATCTTTCATATTTTAGTTTCCACAAGCAGGCCATAGAAAACTACACCCATTGCCCCATCCAGTTTTCTCCATCCACTGTCCCACTAAAGGCCTGAAACTCCATTAGCCCTCTGCAATTTCTTAATATTTTAAAGATTCTATATTATACTTTCTTTGCTCTCCCAACACAGATTGGATACAATACTCTCATCTAAAGTCTACGTATTTACCTGTGGTTTCTCCATGCTAGCCACTACACAAATAATCTCAAAAACTACAGTTTATGGATAGACTTCACAACTTGTAAAAGCCACATTGGAAAAAGTAAATATAGCTCTCCCATAAAAATGAATCTTGAAAATAAAATGGTACCAGTAATAAAATTGCTCTATCATGTAAGCATTCTGAGGCGAGTGACAAAAAGTTCTGGAAGCTCACAGATTTATCGGTGAGAAAGCGATATGAAATATCACGCACATCACTGTGGTCTTTACCCCTTCACATCCTTTTCCGGGATCTCTTTTTTATTCTTGCCAGGACAATAGCAACAAACAGTAATACTGTGAAAAAGTGTTAATACGCATGGAACCAGATACAAAAAGAAATTGACTAGATCACACTTCAGCAGGTACTATGAAACAATTCTGTAATATCAGTAAGGTCTATATAGGCAACACTTCAAAGGAAAGGTTAAACTGATTTCTGTTCCAGAACTAAAAGTATGTTTCTGTTTAAATATTCTTTTTCAAACTACTTACCTCCAAGTTCTGGCAGGATAGCCATATATGTTTTATAAAGTAGTGGCAGCGCATCATGATTAATATGTAAATGAGGTAGATGAGGAATAAAGTCATTGCCTACAAGAAATCCCATTAAGATCCAATCATCTATTATCTTTTCAATGTCATATTGAAAGGAAATCTTGTCCTAAAAAACAAGAAAATCTTTATGATCAAGTTAGTATACAAAGTTTTAACATTTTTTGCCCAGGGTTCCATCAATACTTACTTTTACTGGTGAAAATTCATAGTCAATATATTCTCTCATTAATGACAAGTGCAGTAAGTGAAATGTGGTTTCTTCTGGGGCACACACTCTGCAAATTATTCAAAACATGAAATCAACTATATATAAACATTTCTGAAGTGTGCACATAATAGTCCACTATCGTTATCCAAAAACAAGTACTCAGGTATTATGTATTTGGCTGAATTGCTAAAGATTATGATGGCTGAGTACTTGTTCTCAGGAGAAAATAAATACTAATTACATTTTACAAAGATCCTGTTTCAATAATATAATTTTGCCTTACTGGCTACCCAGGAAGAGTTCTAAAAATCAGCAGAGACTCAGACTCCAATCCAGCAAACAATTACACTCTTGCTAAATTTTAAGCATATGAATACAGGCAGTGACTTCAAAATTAAGCGCACAAGTATTTGCAGAAGTCTGCTTTTAAGAAAATGGAGATGCTCAGTTTGGAAAAGTAAGTGTGGTCCAGTGGATTCTGCACAGGGATGGTAACTGGGAATTCCTGAGCTCTAATCCTGGCTCTGATATTGACTCAGTATATGATTTGGGACATGTCAATGTAACTTGTGTCAACTTTCCTACTAGCAAAATGTGAAAAATCTTTATTTACCTACTTTGAAGATTTGATAAGATTAACTAGATAATATCTATGAAGTGCTCTGAATACAACATGGGTTACATAACTCATAAATATTAATATTGCTGGGGATCCCCTATCATGGACAAGCTTGTGGATGCACACACACACACTGCTGATTTTGGCCCAAGAGTAGGCTATGACTATAAAATATCCTGCTCTGAAGTTTATCTGAGTGAAAGCCAACCCTATGCAAGGTTGGTGAACTAGGCCCTATGCAACATCTAAATTCCATGTTAAGGGAATAAATGCACAAGGGCTTCAGACAGTCAGGAGGGGGTTTTGTTTTTTTTTTCCCCTCCTCAATGTATTTTGGTAGGGCTTTGAGCTTATTTGGTCTCCTTCCTCTGTAATATCAGAAATGACCACAGCAGGAAATGGGATGCTGGACAGGGTGGGCTAGTACTCCGAGGCTGCACCAAGCACTCTCTTTCGGGTGCTAATCTGGGTGATTCTTGCTCGCATGCTCAGGGTCTAACTGATCATCATATGTGGGGTCAGGAAGGAATTTTCCCCCAGACCAGTTTGACAGCGATCTTTGGGATTGTTCTCCTTCCTCTGCAGCATGGGTGCAGGTCACTTGCTGGGATCATGTGGATATATCCCACTTAATCAGTTCTGTGTCATTGTGGAGGCCTTGGTGCACATCAGTCCCTCCTATTCTCTGCCTGTGATACACAACTGTTTGGTCTCCTGTGGGCTATAACACCTTGGTTTCATTTTGGTTACTGGGTTTAATGTGTGAGTGCTGGAGCCTGCAGGAGATCAGACCAGATGATCTGGGGTTCCTTCTGGCCTTAAACTTTATAAAGCCTGGTCCAGTCTTTTTGCATTGGAATTTATTTTGGGTTTTTGGCTAGAGTACATCAGCAAGAGCTCTCTCTCTCTTTAGGTATTTACATGGCTCTCGTTACCATAGTATCTGAGAGCTTTCTTGTACATACAAGGTAGAATGTTCTCTCTCTCTCCTGAACACCCTGCCCTTCCCTGCCACCAAGGACCTGTTTACATTGGAATAGTGATCAGAATAGCTTCTTGTGTGGACACTTTAATACTAGAAGAAAAGGCCTTCTTCTGATTTACCTTTATCTGTAGATTAAAGGAATCTGGGAAAAGGTACTCCTATACCCTGGAATAAGAATGTCCAGAGGGGAGCTATTCTGGAATAGTTTATTCCTCAACTGCCGTTCTGGTCAATTTCACCATGTAGACAAGTCCTTAGCGTTTTTTTAAAAAATGAATGAATCTATAAGAACAATCTATTGTGGGAAAT
The DNA here is from genome assembly GCA_007922305.1 of Dermatemys mawii. Lineage (NCBI taxonomy): Eukaryota > Metazoa > Chordata > Testudines > Dermatemydidae > Dermatemys > Dermatemys mawii. Next base: position 15,975,569 of record ML677363.1, read on the forward strand.
ACTATCAGTATAGTATGAGTTACCAGCCAGAGGCACAATGTGGTGCACTGTAGCTCTCAGGATTTTCTAGCAGTTCAGTTGATATTAGATTCCACAAGCATCAAATTGCAGACTTTTTTTCTATTTGCTGATTCAGGCAAATAGAAAATATACTAAACATAAATATTAACATTTATAAAAGAAATGTATCAGGGATTATAATACTCATCCATACTCAGATTAAAATATAACTACCTTTCTGATTAAATATGCAATCATTTAAAGAAAATATTCTAAGCAACCCTGCATCTTTTGGATCTCCTTTCTTCCTATAAATAAGAGTTTAGAAGCAGTTTACCTCTGGGATTTTTTGCCACCAAACCTGACTTCTTCTCTTAAGAGTGAGAAATGTGACTCATGACTTGTTAATCCAAGCATAATCTGTGGAAATAGGAGATTAAGAAGGGATTTTGTTATTATTATTATTCAAGGAGTGACAGGATATTTCCATGGTTGGTGGTTCCTCATTATAAATGTTTAGTTTGACATAAATGTAAAGGATTTTTTTTATAATGTTTTATAGTCATATAGTCTGACAAAATACTGAACAGATGTTCAAGTCACAGACATAAAAGCCTTTTGTCATTATGAGTATAAATTATATTTGCACATACCAAGTCAGCATCTAAACCATACAGACAGTGTCTTGTGTTTGGATTGTAATCAGGCTTTGTTTTCTCTGATCGGATAAATTCCATAATTTTATGTTCTCCTTCACCTGGTGTCTAAATGCAAAAATAAAACAATTCAGAAAACACTATTCTGCAAATTACTATTATTTAAAAAAATTCAGTAATATAAAACACAATAACCTCGTGGCCTGATAAGTAGACAGTTACGCCATGCCAGGATTTGTCTGTGGAAATCTTCATATTTACAAAATACTTCAGATGTTCGTGCAACCTGGCCATGAAATCAGTCCCTAATAACAGAAATCTATAAGTTACATCTTCTGATACACTGTCATTTTAACAGTTATTCAAAATTTCATTTATGCATTTATGAGGCATATGAGCGATTAGTGATAGAAAAAGTGTGGAAGGGGTAGTACTTTTGAAGAGTTTTCAGGTTTTAAATATTAAATGTGTCTGGGATTTTCAGAAGGTCCCAAGTGATTTAGCAGAACAAATCCTATTGAAAAATCAGATGACAGGCAAAATGATTAATCACAGTAATTCTCCTGTAAGTAACCAGCACATTTTCCTACCTGGCGTAATACAATTGGAGTCAAACCTGGCTTCTGCAGGGAGGACTTCTCCTTTTTCTAAAGCCTTTTTTATTTTGTCCTCTGCTTCTTTTGCTGACCTAAAAAAAAAAATGCATTTAACAGTGTTGTATGTATACTATTTTTTCCTCAAAAAGTTAAATGTAGAGTTACATTTCCTTTTTTATTTACTTTAAGAAGTAACTCTTAGTCAGTCTTTTAATTTTGTTTTTAGTGCAGACAGAAAATAGAGAAGCTGTTTTAAATTTTCTACAGCAAGGATAAGATGTACACTACACATATACCAGTAGTATATACAGGGCTCAAAAGACCATTTGGGAGCCAATGGTACGGAAAGAGACCAGCTGGCAGCAGATAAATGGCAAGTGTCAAATTACTGATTAAGCTAATCTTTCCCCTTCAGAATTAAAGGACATAGAAGAGAAAATAATTTGAGGACAATCTCTTCATTTTTATCTTGATGCTTTCCTCCCCACCCCCACCTATTTTCCTTCATATTTTTTCCTGATATTGTTCTATCCTTTATTAATGTTTTAATTTTTCTTAAATACCCTTTCTTATTTGTTGTTTCCACATTTATTTTTTTATTCACAATTATTCTCTCTCATCTCCTCCTCAACCCCATGCCAATCTTGCCAATTGCCCCACCAGTTGTTTTTTCTTGTCCTCCCAATAGCCCCTATATGGTCTCCTCACATCTCTAAGCCTTTGGCTTCCTTCCTTTTCCTAACTAGTGACAACAAGAGGCAGGTGAAACCTGAAGAGAAACAGTTTACAGTGAATCGAACTCCCCATAGCACTCACTGGTGAAGAAAAGAAAGCACTTTAGCATCAGTTGTTCAGAACAAAAAGGAAATGGCCAGCCCTATCTCCAACTTTCAATATACCCTATCAATGTGTCTGCTGTCCCCAAAGTTCACAAAAGCTGCTAGGGCAAGTAGTAATCATCAAGATTTTAATGATCTCCACAGTATATGATCTAGATGTAAACTACATTATTTAGTTAACCTGATGGCCAATATTACTAGAAACTAGAGTTTTATTAGTTCTCAAATCCTCCTCCACACTGTCTGGCAAAGAAAAATTCACTATACAGTGACCACAAAGGTCTCTTTAGAGATGGCATTCACAGATTCCAAAAACAGCCCTATTACTGCTTCTTTGCACAGTGATAGACTGGAATATGTACATTTATAGAAAAACAGTCTTAAAGATGGGAAAAGGAGCAGCACCTATAACTGCTTTTTCCCAAAAGATGCATGCTTTGCTAGATCAATATTCTTGAGTCCATGCTCCCTTGAATGACCAAGGCACAAATTTTACAAACTCAAAGTTCTAAGCCCGTGGGCTTAGAACTTTGAGTTTGTGAAATTAGAACTCTCAACCTGTGGGTCCGGACCCCAAAGTGTTTTACTGGGGTCACCAGGATTGGCATTAGACTTGCTGGTGCTCAGGACTGAAGCAAAAGCCCAAGCCCCACCGCCTGGGACCAAAGCCGAAGTTTGAGAGCTTCAGTCCTGGGTGGTGGGGCTCAGGCTTTGGCTTCAGCCCTGGGCAACGGAGATCAGGTTACAGGCCCCCACTCAGGGCAGTGGGGCTCGGGCTTTGCTCCCCCGTCCTGGGGTCGTGCAGTAATTTTTATTGTCAAAAGGGGGTTGCAGTGCAATTAAGTTGGAGAACCTCTGTTCTAAGCCATTGGTTCCAACAGGAGATGATTTATACTAGCCACTGCAGTGCTGTGCAAACTGCAAGTTCATTTCAAAAGCAAAAGATGAAAAATACTCCACGGTGTACAAGTATTTTTCAAATGCACTGGCAAAAGATCCTCAATTCTGATGACTGCCCAGTTATATTTAACAAAACCCAAACAATGCTATAATCAAAAGCATCATCATTAAAGTTATGTATTTAATATTTATTTCAATTTGTAAATTTAAAAAAATCTCATAAAATTGTGCTGTTCTATGGATTTATAAAGAGGACAACATTAAAATGTTTTCACCTAAAACGTCTCCCACGCTGCTGGTTCATTTTTGCTCTTGGAGCCACTCCATCAACTGCCATGAAGAAAACCTTTCTTGGTTTAATAATTCGAAACAATACTTCCAAGTAGTGAAAAATATCAGCAAAGATCTTATCATCTGAGATTCTGAAGTGAACATCGTCATCATTAGGATGTGAACACTGATGGATGATACCATTCATATCCAGGTACAAGTTGTCAAATTCTGGAATCTATAAAAAAAAGTCACATATAATTTTGGGATATGAAGTTATGTTAGTACTGTTAACAGCACCTATCAATCATAGGGCTAGAAAATTTCCCTTTCTTCAGTGATAGCTGAAACAATAGAAGCTACCCTCCAAGTCAGGAAAAGCACAGCAGGACCTGAGCTGTGTGAGTCCAAGGGTTTTCCTGGGGCTTGATTGTAAATATAAAGACTGGGGCATTGATTGGGTGCAGCAGAGTATATCAGAAGGAAAAAGCTGCCAGAAAACCAGCAAACAATGAAAGATATGTAGAGACCATGGCCTTGAGTAAGAGCAGAGACAGAATTTCTTGGGGCACAGGATTCTGCAAAATGTGAGCAAGGAAGCTGTCTGCCATTTGTTCCTACTGTTTCCAGGAAAATGGCACTTTGTGTACATTCTTTGTAAAGAAACAGAATTGCACCAAAGAAATATCTTGCTCATATAAATAATGCAGCAAGGCTCCAAATATTGGCTAACTGTTTGGGCCAACAGGCAACAGTACCATCATATTTTTTCCCCAAAAAAACACAACACAGACAAGGCCAGTTTGTAAGAAAACATATACCCATTCTGTACACATATGTACTGCTTGATTTGTGTACTGCTTGTGTACTTTGATTTGTGTACTGCTTGATTATGAGTCCCCTAGCAGTTTCAGTAGGACAGTTTCCTCACTTCCTGTGATGACCTGTTACACTGTTTCTGAACCATCCTCTCACCTGGATCAAATAACTTCTAAGTGACCGTTGCAGGGTTTGTATTTATAATCCAGAATTCTAGATTTAGGAGAAGCAGAGTACTGGAGAACATGGAGGAAAGGAAGAGGTAGATGCAGGATTGAGACAGAGCTAATACATCTCTAATCTCTAGCAGCCTAGCGGTTTGTCGGATATGAAGCTCGATCTGCAATGTATTAGAATGCAGCTGATGCATGGTGCTCAGTAATTATTTTTCTGCACTTCCTTGAATGGCATTTAGTCTCGCTAATATAGGAATTAATTTTGTGGTCTGAATAAAACTGCATGCACAGAGTCCATCACACCCATACAGACACCAGCCCTCTAGTTCCAAGGGATGGTGTGTTGCATTGACAGCACTCTAAAAAGCCGCAAAACCTTGGTGATCCACATGTCCTTTTCACATGAAGGAGAACATACAGCAAGGTAGCAAATGACATTTTCTACATATGAAGATGCATGCTGTCATGAAATTTATAAACAATCATCTGTATTTTACATAAAAACTGTCCTTTATGCCCCTTCTCTTCTATCACGTTTTCTGCAAAGGCAAATAGAAGAAGAAACAACAGAGCCCTGTCCAGTAGTGCCCTCCTCCACACTTCTTCAAACAAAACAAACCCTTGCTTGTTTCTTCAGTATTTGAGTAGCTGGCCCAATATTTTACATCATTCTAGTATGCTCACTTATGAACTCTTCTGAATATAAAAGAACCACCAAGGAAAAGTATGTCTCACCTTCACATATATTTAAACTCTGTGTATAATTCCTAGTACTTTGAATTTGTTAAATTTCTTTGCTTTCAGATCTAAAACTAAACATTCATCTCTGATAAACATTACCAACTCCTTTAGTTTTCCACAGTTATTCCTTCCATCTACCACTGTTCTGGCCTGATTCTCTCCTCTCTTACCCACATTTTACATGAATATTACTTCTTCAGCATCAACAGAGTTGCTCCTGACTGACACCAGCAAGAGAAGAAAATCCAGCCTTCATGTTTAATGGTTTCTATCTGCACGCAATACCTGCTCATTCTCTACTAAAATACTGTAAACACTGAATAGCAAGTAGACTAGCAAGCTGCTGGACTGTAGCAAATATAAAATAGTGAAACATGGCCAGTCTGAATTCAGTTTCATAGTAGTATTTGTAATTAAATGTTAGTATACACAATTATCCTGCATCTTTTTGCAATAAAGATAAATAGTGGGAAGAACACTTTACAATATTAATTTAGGCAAACGTATTTGTACAACAGGTAAAGGACAAAAATGTGAATAGTTTCAAGAAATAAACGGAACAGTTTCTCCTTGTAGTGATTAATTGTATGAAAAAAATCACCTAATACTTGCCAATTATTTAAAACATATGCAGAATATGCCCTTCTTCTAACAACTATGGAAAACTATAGTATAGTTAACATGACATCATTCTGCCTCCCATAGTAGCAGCCATAAAAACAAAATCAAACAACATTAACACTAAAAATGTTATTGTTCTGATGGTAAAAGAGGATAAGATAAATTTTGATTCAATTAGATTTTGGAGGTCTTCCACAACAAGACGAACTCAGTCAACGTCTCCATACTTGGCAATGCATGAAGCCTCAACAAAATCAATACAGAGAGCACCAAAGTATTGATTACTAAAGCCCTAAATGTTCTGTTCACCAAAAATTAGAGCTCCATCTTGTTCCAGTTCTTGGCTTTGCACTCAGCCAACTGATCACCAGAAACTGGCAATTCGCAGAAGGCATCTCCCCTTCAGGTTCCACAAAATAGACCAAGGGTGGACATTTCATAGATCAGTCACTCCAACAGATTCAAAAAGACCAAAACAGTCTCTCTGGATATATAAGCAATTCTGGCGGTACTGAAAGTTAATTCCATGTTGTTCAAGAAAGAAAACTCTCTCTTGGTTGAATGATGGATAAAATAATCAAAGTTTTCCTTTATTCCTACTTTTTTTCCATGTAAAGAGCCTTAAGATTGGTGTAAAGTTATATAAAGTTAATCAGCCTATGAAAGTTGACCCCACAAAGACTCAACCTTCTAACCCTACAAAAAGAGCTCAGAGAGTCTCAAACTGCTGACATCAACAAGAGTCCCCAGGCTGTAAAGGACTGTATTTCCACAACCAACTTTACGCTGTGATGGTGCTTTGCAGGCTGGCTCCATAAAGGAAGGGGTGGGTGAGCAGGTAGGTTCACAGCTAGTCCATTTCCCTATTCCATCTGGTTCTGCTAGCAGTGGCTGATGATGAGTTTCTATTCTAGGAGGACACGAGGGCCTTCATAAAGAATATCAGATGATAAATTCTACACACTGATACGAATATGAATAACCCTAGTAATTAAGAGCACTAAGTGAAGACTGCTTCTTTTTTTTCAGCGAGACAACAATTAAAAGCAACTTCCCTGACACTGAAAAAAAAGTGGTACAAACATCAGTTATAAATAACCAGAATGACTGTGTAGATACACAGGCCACTGTGCTAACATTTCAAAGTTCAAGCATTAGTTTATAAAATCTTTTTATCTACTTCAGACAGAGCCTCTCTTTCACACAGAACATGTCAGCTAACACATTTTAACAGTACTTTTTAGGTGTTGTCGCGAGTAGGATTGGAAGGTATGATGTTAGCACGTGTTAGCTAACACAGTAACAAGTTCTTTAAATCTAATACAGACAAGACAGTGTATATTTTCAATGGCTGCTAGTCATATTAAAAGCCCATTCTAACAATAAACATTTTATACTACTATTTCACAGAAACAACTTAACACACAATCCAGACCCAAAGAAGGCATAACTACATGGTTTTCTGCTTAAAAGCACACTACTCTAAGTGGTCTAAAATCCACCACATGCTTACTTGGATTGTCTTGAAATTTGCTGTACCTCATGGTTCTTAAAAATTTCCTAATTCATGTTAACGTAGTCCTCTTGAAACATGACTACATTAATGTGAACTAGGAACCTCTTAGTTCGTGCCTTCCACATCTAAACCAATAGTTTTCAAACTCTGCATTGGTGACCCCTTTCACATAGCAAGCCTCTGAGTGCAACCCCCCCTTATAAATTAAAAACAATTTTTAATATATTTAATACCATTATAAATGCTGGCTGCAAAGCACGGTTTGGAGTGGAAGCTGACAGCTCGTGACCCCCCACATAATAACTTCATGACCCCCTGAGAAGTCCAGAATCCCAGTTTGAGAACCCTTGATCTAAACAGAGGAGTTGCAGCACAGCACTTTGGTGCCCATTGCTATTTAGACCTCCATAGTCTGAACTGCATGGCAGTATAGACATAACCAAAGTTTCTACTAATCACTCAACTGATCTCAATCATTTGGTGTATTTCTTAGCTAATACACAGTATTCAATGTTCCTTTGGGGAAGCAATACTAAAAAAGTTATTAATCTACAGGTCGGCTTGTGCTCAATTGCTGAATCAAAGAGACTGAAATGCGCATATGTAGCAAGACTCTGCCAGAGTCAACAGCCAGAGAACTTTTTGGCAATCTGTTGTCACAGTAATTGGATGACTCAAGTGGTTATGCTGTGACCATTAAACCCATGCACAGCTGAATATGAGCGCTATCTATGGCAGCTTTCTGAGAAGGTGTGGTGTACATGATCTTTGCTCTCTGCCTGCTCTCAGCAGGGAGCTTCTTTTGGAAATTTTGTCCTGAGACCAAAATTTCTTGTTTAAGAGCAATATTTTAGTGTGCTCTAAAGTCCATGTAGTTTTAAAAATCAGTTTTCTAAGAGACTTGTTTCATGGTTGGGGATGCAACTTTATTTTAAAAGGCATTTTAAACCATTTTTAAGTAAAGGATTTACTTACACTAGGCTATGTTAAGGAACTACTTTAAGAACCATGTTGAATTTTAAATTTTGCTTGGTTCTGTCTACACTACATTAGAAATTGGTTTAGTCAGAAGCACATTTAAAAGAGGAGAGGCTTAGGTGTCAACAATTATGACACAATAGAAATCAAGGACCTTGACTATACATACATTTCCTCCATGTGGAAGGCAAGTTCAGTTTAATTTAAACCTGTTATTAATCAATGACTTAAGCTAAACTAAAATAAAGCCAGGTCTACACTTAAAAGTTTTATAGGCATACTATCAAAAGACCTAGTGTAGACAATTATACTGATAAAAATAGGGTGCTTTAGCCAAAATAGCCTATTTTGCATTCTGAACTGGAATAAACTATATCAGCAGAGGTACTTTTTGATAGTACAGTTGTCTCTACACTAGGAGGGTTTTGCCAGAAAAGTTTTTTTAATTGTAGACAGCCTGTTAAAAACCAAAATAAGAGCGTCTACAAAGCCTTCTACCCTGGTTTAACAAAAGAGTTTAAAATCACACCTTACATTAAGTTGGTGCAACTCTGGGCAAATAAAGCCAAAATGAACAAACAGTTGACTGGGAGCATGATGAGAAATTGTTAACAAACACTGTTTTATGCTTTCAACCCCCTCTAAGCACCCAGCATGAACTCTGGTAATTTCTGAGACTAGGATATTACCGTCCCTTTATCTAGGGCAGTGATTCTCAATCTGTGGCCCAACCAGCATACAGATTCAGCCCATGTGACATACTCAGGGCCATACAGGTAGTATATATATATCATGTGGATGTGGCCTGTATAACACAGAGAGTTGCCTATCTAGCCCTATATGATAAAAAGGTTGAGAACCACTGATCTAGGACAAGAGGTTAGTAGTTTAATTGTCCTTCTGTCTTTGAAAGTTTTCCTGTTTTCCATTCTCTCCTCTTCCTAGCTACTTGGGGAATTATTGCAGAATAGCTATTCCTGATTAGCTTCATGTGTGGATACTCTTATTCCAGAATAAGAGTGCCTTATTCTGAATTAGTTTAACATGATTCAGAATAAGGCACTCTTATTCTGGAATAAGTACATCCACACATGGAGCTAATCAGGAATAGTTAATCTGCTTTAAATTCACACCCTACCTTATTCTCAATTAGTTTAAATGCATAGACAAGACCTCCACCACGAATAGGGTAACTAGACAGCACGTGTAAAAAAAAGTCAGGATGGGGGTGGTGAGTAATAGGAGCCTATATAAGAAAAAGACCCAAAACTCAGGACATCTGGTCACCCTAACCACTAACAGTATTATTTTCAACCTCTCTCTCTTTAAATTACTTTAAAATAATATGTAGTTATTCCAATCAACATCAGCAGGCTGACTACTGCAATATCTTTCCATGTTTCCTAATTTTAGATCACCATCAACTACTGAAATGGAAGCAGAGTTGGACCCAGGCTAAGCACTCTAGAAAACCCCACCAGGATGTTGTCTTCTACATCCAAGCAATGCTATCAAGCAAAACAGTTGCCTTCTATCTTTGTGAAAGGGCCCTTCCAAACGTACCTATAAGGGGTGCTGGTGCAAGTAGTGGTGTTTGCTAGCAAGTTTATTGTGCTGTGTTATAAAGTGTTACAAAAGGTCACACTAAGAAGCTGCTGAGCGAGATCTAGGCTGTTCCCTGTTCCGGGAAAGAAAAATAAATCAACGATCAGAAGCGGGAAGGCGATTAGCATCCACTACTCGCCCCATAACGGCAGGGCTGGCACCAGCCCCCGCCTCCCAGCCGCTGGGTTTGCGGGGGCGTGTCGGCGGGGTTCGCTCCCCGGCACCGTGTCCTGCGGGGAACCCTCGGGAGCGGCCTGGCTCCTCACAGGAGCGAGGCAGCGCAGCGACGCGGAGCCGAACACGAGCCCGGAGCCGTTAGCGGGGCCGGGCCCGCGCTGGCTCCCGGCCGCCCTCGGCTTTAAGTTGGCTGCGGCGAAACCTCGGTTCACCCTCCCGCGCCCGGAGAGCGGCCGGGGTACGGCGGGTGCGGACCCCCAGCCCACTACCCCCGGCCCAGCGCCGCTCACCTGATGCTCCTTCAGCACCTGGCTGAGGCAGGGATACCGCTCCGAGACCCACCGGTAGAACTTGGGGACCCCCATGGCCGCCGCCTACCCCAGCCCGACCAGACCCAAACAGCCCTTCCCCCACAGCCGGCTTCCTTCCGGCGCGTCCTACTGACAGCCAGGCCGCCCAGCCACCACCGAGAGCGGCGCAGAGCGGCCCTACTCCACCCATAGAGGCAGAGACAGAGCGTCTTTCCTCGCAACCTTCGCTCCCCCGCCGACGTAGGGGGTAGCCTCGCGGGCCCGGGACAGGAGTTCCTTCGCTCCCGCTCCGCTTCCCCGCCCGCGGGGATACGAGCGCGCGCCGGCTGGCCGGGCGCCACAGGGTCTCGCGAGTGACCCCCCTCAGTATGCGGCCGTCCGTCCTCCGCGCTGGGACAGAGCGGCCCTGCCGGGGGTTGGCCCGTTCGGGGTGGAGAGTGCAGCCCTGTCCGCACCCCACACGAGAGCAAGAGGCCACCTCCTCAGTGAGAGACCCTGCTCTCTGGCAGGATTTTCTGTGCCGCTACACCGGCGCTGGGCTCAGGGAGTCGCAAAGGTAGCGTGTGAGCTACGGACATCGGTCCACGAGCAGCTGGGCGGAAGCATTTCCACCAGCAGGTACCCCACAGGGGATAGAAGTTTGGGTCCATCAGAGGGCAAGGCTCCTTAAGGCCCATAGCAAGACATGAGCCCAGCGTTGCCCAGGGCACAATGATCCACGTGAGCCTCGTCAAACTGGTATTAAAATGTGCCAACCCACGTGCCATTCATCCGCCTTTCCCTTTAATGCTTGTACAAAACCAAACCCCACTTATCGTGCTTGAGTGGAGCTTGTCTATGCTAGGGAAACACCTGAAAGTGTTCCCGCTTAACACCAGTCGAGTCAAAGGCCTAAGCAGTGCTAAGACCTCAGCTACAGGTATCCAATGGACACAGCTGCTGTGCTCAGTACCATACTATCTAACCCTGCCCCGGAGAGAGCTAATAAACAGGATGCTGAAAGCATGATCAGTCAAGAAGCTTTTCAAAACTTTCCCAGCTGTAGATTAGGCTTGGAGAGCTGAATGTTGCAAGGCAGATCTAAATAAGTAGCTGAGCTAGATATGAACCAAGAACTGAAAGACTCCCGTTCAGTGTCCTGGGTCACTGAGTTACACACACACACACACAAAATCAGCTGATTCCTCCAAAACAGGGCTAATCTCAGTGTCTGTGTCTATTTGTAGTTGGCTGTGTCCCTACCACTGTGTGTGTGGGAGGCAGCTTGATGGCCTGGGACAGCTAAGACAGGGTGAGGAAACCCAAGCTGATAGAACTGGCAGAACCAGTTGGACCCCAGCACATCAGGTGGCATCGGGGATGGGAGGTTGAACCTGTCCGAGGTTGTTTTCAACTTTTTCCTATCATGGGCACTGGTTATCAGCTGTGTGCAGAAGTTCCTTTTCCCCTTTGCACAGTTGTGTGGCATGCTGCACAGCAGCTTTTACACTGATATTATGGAGGCATGAGCTAGGCTCACACCCAGCAGAAAACACAGCATTGCAGCATCACTCTGTGCTGTGACTACAGCACAGTGGCTTCACCTGTAGCTTTTGTTAATTTGGCCCTATGATTTCCCTTTGCCATAAGAGGGCTACCCTTTCACCAACTACCCAGGAGGGTTCACAGCTAGCCATTTTAAGGAGGACAGAAGAGGAATTAGAAGGGAAAGAGGGAAATACCAAGGATGAAGGGCACAAGAAATTAGATATTGAATTGAGAGAAAAAAAAATCAGCATCTGTAGAGAAGGTTTTGGACCGCATAAGAAGCAGAGAATGGAAAAGGAAAGGTTTGAAAAAACACACAATTTCCTTAAAAATTAAAGGGGAGAGAAACAGAAGGACCAAATAAATAAGGCAATACTGAAAAGGATATACGTATTTAGAAAAATCAGGGCTCATAAGGAGCTGGGTAGAAACTACATAATTAACTGTTTCTAGTTCAGACCTATAGATCTTAATCATAATATGTAAAACAGTACAAGAACCTTCAAGCTAGCTTTAGCTCAGCTGTGTTATTTACATTTCAATTTGATGGATCATACATCACCACCTTATTTTAGAATAAAAATTACCCAGTATAGGATCCAATTGGTGGGATTTTAAAAACTGTATTAAATATTCCTGGAAGCAGGTTTGGGAAAGCTTATGTATGCACAGGACAGCATTAATCCATTTCAGCATCGTCTTTAATGTCATCTTATTTTAGATGACTCTCCAGCTTCCCAAGAGAACAATGGCAAAAAGTTCTGCATAGTATTTAGATTCAGAGAGGTATTGCAATCTATTTGAAATTCAGATTAACTAGGAATGATCATTTGAATCTGGCAGCAGAACAGTAGTTGATACATAAAGGACTATTACACATGTACACCTGCCTCTTAACAGAAGAAACTTCCAAAAATTATATGCTAGATTTGCCCCCAATATTTTTCTAGCCCAATAGCACATAGTTAATATTTTATTTTGTTACTAATTCAGAAAGCACTCCAGATATTTGTTTCTCGCATCAGTGAGAGCTGAATGTATTCAAAAACACATTACTTATTTTTGTTTTTAGAAAAATTGTCTCTTTGTTTGAGTGGGAAATAACAGGGGCTAGAAAACTGCATCACATGGAAAAACCTACATGAAAGGAATGGGAAATAGATTTTCCAACAGTTGAGGAAACAAGGGGTTCTGTGCCTGAGCAATCACTGTGAGGGTCTGTTCCTTCTGTAGCAGCAATGAAGTCACTGTGCTAAAGATTCCTCTGACCACTTCTCCTCTAGGTTTCCTCGTAATTGGGTTTCATAGTATGGCAAACTGGGGCAAGGACATTAGTGCAGCTTCAGGATACATTAACATTTTGGCAGATTCCCCACATTGGTGGCGGACATGAGTTTGCCCCTTCCCTCCGGGGAAAAGATCTCTATGATGTTAAGGGATAGTAACACAAAGGCCTCCCAGTTCTTTTACTTACAGAAGGATGGAGATATTCTGTGCACAGATCCCAAGAAATGATTCTCTCCATTATAAAATATTAGTCCTACTGCACAATACATATTCATGACACTTCATAGACAAATACTAGTGCTCTGCCCAAAAAGAACTTCATTTAAGTTAGATAATACATATGCAAAGAGCAGGGAATTAGAATACAGGCCATTTGATTACTTTCATTCAGATTATGTATGCATCTTGTAATTCCAGGTAGGCTTTTTTTGGTGGGGGTGGGAAATGGGGATAGTAGAAATAGTGTGTTATTTTCAAATGGTGCTCAGAGGCAAGAATGGTCATAGTATAACAAATTTCATTCTATTTGGGTTCTTAGTAGAAGGCTATACAAAGTTTTTCTGTGGGGGCTGAGGATTTTCTCCAAGTAAGGTGGGGATGAATGCACAAAATGTTTTCTAGCATAGGGAAGGATGTAAAAACAAGAAAGTACAAGTAAAAGAAGGAAATCAAAGGCATGAATGATTGTAGTCACTTCAAAAGGCTAAATTAGGAAATGCCATTGTCAATTGGAGGAGTTTGTGTGTTATAAACCTGCCTCTTGGTGACAGTCCATACTATGCTCTATTGGGTGGTTTAGAAGAATGAAAATAGGTCAAAGAGGTGCCACTAGTTGATACAGTAGTTAAAAATTCCTGGGGTCTTCCCATGAGCAATAGCAAAACTTCAGAAAAACCTAGGTAAGAATGAATATCTTGCAAAAAAGATTCTAGTTTTGGAAAACATCTCTGAAATAGATACATGAACACAGCTACAGCTAAAAATCCCATTTCAATCATGTTGACATAAAATTCATTTTATGTACATTCTTTTTTTAATATCAACTCTTCTACAAAAAATTACTTAGAAATAGAGTAAGTTTGTCACCCTCCCTAAAAATATGAGTGAGTGTGTGTTGCTCCGATATGGGAATATACATACACATTCAGAAACTTTGTAGATGAATGTAAAGTATACAGGAAACCCTGCATCGCTGAGATGACAGTATATACTGTTTAATGGCTCATGTATTGTATTCTGTAGACATAAGAACCGTTTCCAAAAATACAAATATTTATGTATAAATGTATGCATCTTCAAACTCAAACAATGCAATGAGTGCATTTATATATGTATACAACATATACAGCATATGTACTATGACTATATAGTATATATGACATAGGCTGCATAATAAATTGCAACGTAGATATGCACAAAATCAGAAACCAACAAAATAGAAAATATTACAGTGACTAAAGAATTCAACGTTTTGTTTAAAAAATAGTAATTCTAGAAAATATTACAGTGACTAAGAAAGAATTCAACAACATTTTGTTTGTTGTGAAGGCAGTATTTCACATATATGGAGCCCAGCCCATGTACATTTGGCAGAGCAGGTTCTCATCATTTGCTTCTTGAATAAGGTAATGAACATGCCCTTCAATAGACAACGGCAATCCTTTTACCCGGTTCCTAGTCTTAATCACACCCTGTAGCCGCTGTTCTATGTCAAGGACATGAGTCTTGGCCTACAAACAGGGAAAAAGAAAACTTTAAAATTCACATGTCCATACATTTGTCACATCTGTAACAAACAGTTCCTGTTCTTCCAAATAAAGTTTTGCCCAATTACAGCATGTATTCCAGATCCCACATAAACAGATTTAATATACAAATATCTATGAACTTTTTCTCAAAATAGTTTGACGAAAATGAGCAAAGTAAATCATTCTCAAGGACTGATTACTTGTTGGGCAAGCTATAGCCTTAGCATTAATTTTACAACTAGAACCTATCAAAGATTGAATAAGCTATTGCACAACCTCTTGAAACAGGTAGCAATGAAATATATTTTATTCTATATAAATCCTCTCTTTATCACAACATGTATATGGCTCAGTAACAAAGAGGTCAAGAGTCAACTGTACTAAAAAAAGCATGTTCCAGAAAATGTTCAGACATATTATGTCCAGAAAAGCAAATTTTTACCTGAAAATGGTGAGGGTTTTTTTTGTTTGGTTTTTTTGACTGATTCTTCTAATGCGGGGCAGATTGTGTTCTCCTCTGATGTCAAAAAATGAGTTTGCAAGTATGAACTAGACTTGAGCCAAAAAGTATTTTGACTAATTCTCAACCATGAAAACAGGTAAAAACACACAACTATTATGCTATACACATTGTGAGGTCCCTTCCGTAGGTATCATCAGTTGTATCACCAACCAATGAGAATATACTCTCAATTTGCACTGAAAGAAGCCATATATCTCTTAAGAAGGTCACTCCTTCATTTATCTCATATATTGTATTACACACTTTATATGTGTAAGAGGGCCAAGTAAGGTTGCACAAGCAGATTCTGGCATTTCCCAACTTTTGAGTGCTTGACTATGCAACTGTAATAATTAAATGCCCACAGGCTTCATTGGCACAGAATTAAGGTTGTCTAGACTGGGTCTGGTGGAGAAAAATGGGGATGAGGTACTGAGAGCCAGTAAGTGAGAAGGGAGACTGGAGGTGGCTGGTCAGTTCTGGTGCTCTGGTATAATAATCCCTCACGTGGAAAAATAGCATTATGCTCAGCAACAGTTCTCACATTTCTGTGTAGATCATGTGTCATCTTCTAGCCATCACCATGTCATCTAGTAGCTTTGGATAACCTGTTGGTAAAAATCCATGAGCCCTCTCTACACTACAGCTTCCATGGCAGATGGAGCTGCACTTATGGGTCCTAATTTTACCACTATAGACACAGCCTTAGAGAATGATGCTAAAAATGCACAGTAGGTCTCATGAAGGTTTTTATTGAAATATCAGTCTCTCATTTTAAGGATTAAACAACAGCATATAGATATTTAATAAAAAACAGCTGGAATAGGTTTGGAAGAAAAAAACAGGAAAGTAAAGCTTTGCATAAATTAGAACAAAACAATTGATGATACTGTGAAATACAAAAATAATGAAATGTTGGTTTTAGAGTAGATCAAACTTCTTGCAACTGACCTTTTCATTGACAACTTCTCCAGTTTCATTCACCTGTGCTTTTGTATTACCTTTCACTGGTTTACTCCATTCTACAAGGGGATCATGGATAAAAGTCTTCAAGACACTAAAAACATACAAACGAAATAAGTATTCATTGTGTCAGAAAAGGATTCGTTATAAGCTGCTTTTGACCATGAAAATTAAATAGAATCTTTTGACTGTTAACTTTAATTTTTAAAATGGACAACACTTTTTTGGTTTGTAAAATAAAACATTACTGCTTAATATTCATAATTAATAATTGTAATTCTTTAAAATAAAAGAAGGGCCTTCGTTAATGTTTTCCTTTCTTTTAGGAAATAAAGAACCTACTTCCTTTACTTTTCTCTCCACAGGATCATTACTGGTAATTTCATAATGGTTAGCTTTGTCCATGACTGCAGTCATAAACAACACAACTATTCTTTTGAATCTGATCTTGTATCCTCTAACAGCAGCTTTTGCAATTAAAGTAACAGAGCAGTTTACCTTTCAAAAGGCAGTAAAAATAATGGTTTTATTACTCATCTGGATAGGTTAGTGGAACAGTAATGTAACTGACATCCCTGAGAATATGAGCTACAGTAGACTCTCCATTATCCAGGATCAGGTTAACCAGGTTGCGGATTAACCAGAATGTCAAAAAAAAATACATGTAACTCGCAGGGCCGGCTCTGGCTTTGTTGCTGCCCCAAGCACGCACACACCCACACACACACAAAAAAAACAGGGCGCAGGGTAGCCAGTGAACCAATACCTCCCCACCCCGGCGTAGAGTAGCTGGTGAACCAACCCCCAACCCCAATATTTCCTCTGGATGGTGATTATCTGGGATTTTATTAACCAGGATTAATTTTTTCCTTATCATCCTGGATAATCGAGAGTCTACTGTATGTTCCATGTTTCTCCGAGTAAAGATCTTAAATTTGTTCTCAAGTTAATGCAAAACTTATCAGCATAAGCAATTTTGCTATGAACAGTCTAATGAAATATGTAGCAAGTGTGTGGCAACTCCATGAAGTAAAAGCAGATTACAGAACATCTAATTTAAGCATAAATCCTCTACAGCACAAAGGAATACAGACACTCTATGCCCGTCATCACTACTGAGCTCACAATGGATTCAGCTCACAATGGATCGAATTCTAGTGTCCTTAACCAAACAAAACTAACATTTATTTAATGGACATTTTGTATAATGAAGGACTCCACAGTTTGGCTATATATGAATATTAGATATAAAAATTGCCAATTTAATGAGAAATGCTACCCTTCATAGCCTCCAAAAATTCTTTCAACAAGATTATTACTATCTGTTGCTAGTTTTAAAAAATACATGAAACTCTTTGACATGTTTTCTAAAGAAAAAATAAATGATTCTTTTAACATGCAACAGTGCCACCACAAACAAAATTAACATTTGTTAAACAGAACTAAAAGAAAACCTGTCAACAAATCAATGTTCTCCATTTCTCCCCTATGCATGGACTTCAGTTTGTGGTAATCAGCATTCAGCCAAATTTTTATGCCACTTGTGATAGAGATGCATACTGTTTAATATATAAAACAATACAGTGATACCTGCACTAAGAATCATCTCCACTCTGATTTATGAAAATTATCCAAGGTTTTTAGTACAGTTTGTCTGTGCCTTAGAAAGTCACCTGGTACAAGATCACTCTTGTGTAATGGTACAAGATGGGCTTCACGGTATCTGTTTTGAAGGTATTTTATCCTTATTTTGGACTTGGAATGTATAACTAATCCTGCACAGCCAACACTGAAATATGAGTTGAAGCAACTACAGGATGTGTGTCATTGTCACAAGACTCTACACTCAAGCCAAAATTTTAGAAATGTAAAAATGTTGGACTCACTCTCAGGGTGAGAAGGCTACTAAGAAAATTTCAGCTTTACACTCCAGAGTAGCAACAGATAATGGGTCAGATCTTTTGCAAGCCTCTTTGCACTGAACTAGGTGATTGTGACACATGGCTAGAAAGGGTTAAACATCCTGCAAAATAAATAACCCTCAAAAGACATGTGGGGAGATAAAGTTTGTGCTTCTGAGTATTTACATATGTATAAGTAGGATTGACAATGTAATCAACAGTCCCTGTCTATGCTGTATTCTGATAATTCAGAAGTCAAAAGAACATCTTATCATTTAAACGAATTATAAACATAGGATATCTCTGTATTCATCTCTCTTTGAAATGTATAACAAAATCTGAATAGTGGAGGAACAAGAAAACTGCCTTATGTTAATTCTATAGCTAAGTACTGCTGGACCTCCTTAAGTTATGCTAATT
This sequence comes from Dermatemys mawii, assembly GCA_007922305.1. Taxonomy (NCBI): domain Eukaryota; kingdom Metazoa; phylum Chordata; order Testudines; family Dermatemydidae; genus Dermatemys; species Dermatemys mawii. The sequence continues at coordinate 15,994,122 of ML677363.1, forward strand.
ACCTTTTGAACTCCCAGCTTGTCAAAAAACATGAAATTGTATAAAAGATCCTTGGATACTGATTCTGTCATCTCAGATTTGCTCAGGCTTCAATCAGGGGAAGCTTGAGTCATAAGATTGAGGTCCCCATTTTGCTGGTACGCCCTGAATATGATATTTGGATATTGGACTATAATCTATGAACTATTTCTGAAAGAACTCTTTGCAACTACAAAGCTCGTCATCTATGCTATGAATCTGAACCTCAATGAATTGAACTCTATCTATAGGTATATACTGATCTTCTAACCATTCTCTCATTCTGATGTTTTTAAATACATTTTAGTTCAGTTAATAAGAATTGGCTGTAGCTTGTATTTGGATAAGAGCTGAAACATTCATTAACCTGACAGAGAATGTGTCCGATCCTTTGGTATTGGCAGAACCTTTTTTTTTTATATGATGAAATAAGATTTATAGTAATTTTCATCATATCTGATGTGGGTAGCTGGATGGAGGCTTGAGGCTGGATCACTTTAAGGGAACTGTGTTGTTTGGACTTCTGAGTAACTAGTAAGGTAATAAAGAAGCTGTTTTATGCTGGCTTGATAAATGTAAATTGTGGAATATTCACCAGCTTCATGGGGATTGTCTGCCCCATTCTTTGTGGTTCACCCTAATTGACCATAGCTGGCCCCCATTGGAACACTGGTGACAGTGACTTACAACTTTCGCAAACAGGCAGCCATGGATTCCCCCAGTACCTGAGAACAGCAATTCAGCTGAGGATCTAGCTCAAAAGAACTAAGCAGAAGTGGATTAAAGCAGAGACAATCTGAGGTAGTAAATAAAAACTAAACAAAGTTATATTTTGAGAACAACCAGAAGTTTAACATAAGACAATAAAACTTCTATCCACAGTAAACCTTGGTACTTCTTATTGCTAGTTAGAAAGTAACTCTACAGTTAACAAAATGTGTTGACTAGCTATACTGTTTTATAAATAAAGTGCACGTCAGACTCAATCTGTGCTACTGGAAGAGAATTTTTTTCTCTCCCCAAAGGAACTGGCTCAGGGACCAGTAGTTAACATTTCAAGTTTATATCATAAACAAGATAATTTTATTATAAAAACCTCTTAAATACTGATTGCTATGTACCTCATTAGAGGTTCTCTCTGATCACGCATTAGCCTCATTGTGACTTCACAAGCTCTTCGGAAGAGACCTTCTGTCCCCATTGGACCCATTCCATTGACCATATTATGAGTGAGGCGAAAAGGTACAATTTCTGGAACTTCAAAAGTTTCCCCCTGCAAATTAATAAAAAGTTAATTAAATCTAAATTTAACTTCAGAACAGTTTTTCTGATTTATTATTTCTATCAAGTTTCTTTTCCAAATTGTATGTTAGATCACTGTAGGCCAAACAACTAACTTATCTTACCTAACCTAACTATTGCCATTAGAGTAAACCAAATTCAGGTAATTCTGGCATAGATTTGAACTGGATTATATCAGCATTACTTCTGGAAGTCTCATCCTAGCTAGCATATATTTGGCCATATTACAAGTCCATTTCATCATTTAGGAAAATGTGGTATGAGCAAAGGATTGAAGATAGATATTGGATAAAGAATAGTAAAGATGACAAAGACTAGGAGGTTGGTAAAAAAATTGCTGAGAATTACCAAAAATTGTTTAATGTTTTCTGTTTAAAAATCACACATCAGCTTTCAAGATTTAAATTTTATCTTTGTTCCACCAGATCAGGTAAGTTCTGATGATAGTTTTAAAATCCTCATTATTCTCATAATTTATAGATACTTAGTCAAAACATGTTGTTTGTTTTAAAAAACAAGGTACAATAGGAACAAGGCCAAATGGTTGGCACTGAAGATGTATCAAGGGACCCATATTACATATTTCTGAATTACACCAAACACCAACTTGATCTTCCAACAGAAATACCAAAACCTTCTCAGGCCAAGTTAAAAAGAAAATGCCATTTTCTTCCATGGCAAATTCTCTTTGGAGTGACTGATGTACAAAACTATATTATCCACAACAGCAGTGAAAGAAAGAAAGACTAATTAGAATGTTTTGTAAACATCAAACAAGTACTCTCACATGTGCTGACATTTTAGTGCATCCAAAGAAAGCTCACGTGATGCTGCCTGAACAAAAGGATGCTTTAATTATCAAGGCATACAGGACAATAATATCTTTGTGTAAGATTTTTTTTCCCACAGGATATATAGGTTTATATACTCTAAAGCATCTGAATAGGACACAGAATGGTACATGGATATGATGGTAGATATCCTGAGTCTCAAAGTGAAAGAAATACTGAAAAAGCAGGAGAGATTTGTGGATTTTGAACTTACAAGTGTTTAAAAAATAAGCAAGATCAGCAAGACATTTCCTACCTTATTGAACAAACAGTTGAAGTCCACATGCACACATTCACCAGTCAAAGAATCAAAAAGAATATTTTCACCATGGCGGTCTCCCAAACCCAGTATGTAACCAACCATTGACATCACTGCAGTGGAACGACAATAGGCTGATCTGCTACTGTACCTACAGAAAATAAGGACCCAATGTAAAAACAGAGGCTCATGTGCCCTTGCACAAGCTTTTAAACAATTTAGAGCTTTTAAATAGCTTTTGGTGTTCTAAGTAATAAGCTCCAGTTTTATTTTGCTTAGTACATATTTCTATCTGCTTTATCTTCATTACATTTTGTGAAAATAAACTAGTGTAATTAAGCTACCATGATCACATCAACTGACCATAAAGTAGGATCAGGAAATGTTCTCAGAAACCATTCATGAAAAATTGGAGGATGTCGGGGCAGAAGTGTTTCTTTGAACATTTTCAGCTTTTCAGATAAAGGTGCTGACTTTGGAAGCATGTGTTGACGTAGCTCCTTTCCAGTCATATAGACTCCTGTAAAAGATTTCAATCAGACATAACAAACCAAATCTTATATATGGTGTCCCCGCAAACCACAACTACTATTTAGAGTTCATCAAGTGTAGCCTAAAATACCAAAATTAGAACAGGTTTTACTGTTTAATTAAATAAATATTTAGAAAGTATTAGCAAATCAGGAAAAAAGACAGCTCTGCAAGCACATTACAAATTCAGATCTTGGCTGAGCCAGGTTACATGAAGTAAACAAATTGCCTTCCACTATAAAAATCCGTATGATCCATCAATCATGCCAGTTGACACATGTGGAAGACAAAGCCTCTATTGACATCTGCAGCTCAGCAAATTTTGAGTGCTATGTGGTTGATCCAGATGAAGTACAAGAAAAGTAGGGCTGTCAAGCAATTAAAAAAAATTAATCATGATTAATCATGCGATTAAAAAAAATTAACAGCACAAACAACAATAGAATACCATTTATAATAATTATTTTTGGGTGTTTGCTACCTTTTCAAATATATTAATTTCAGTTACAACACAGAATACATTGTGTATAGCACTCACTATATTTTTATATTTATTTTTTATTACAAATATTTGCACTGTAAAAAACAATTCACCTCACAGAAGTACTGTAGTGCAATTTCTTTATCATGAAAATTGAATTTACAAATGTAGAATTATGTAAAAAAACTACATTAAAAAATAAAACAATGTAAAGCTTCAGAGTCTACAGGTTCACTCAGTTCTACTTCTTAGTCAGCTAATCACACAGATAAATTAGGCTGGTTACAATTTGCAGGAGATAATGCCGCCCGCTTCTTGGTCATAATGTCATCTGAAACTGAGAACGGGTGTTGGCATAGCACTGTTGTAGCGCTGCTGCAAGATATTTACATGCCAGATGTACTAAAGATTCATATGTCCCTTCATGATTCAGCCACCATTACAGAGGGCACACTTCCATGATGATGATGGGTTCTCCTCAATAACAATCCAAAGCAGTGAGGACTGATGCATGTTCATTTTCATCATCTGAGTCAGATGCTACCAGCAGAAGGTTGATTTTCTTTTTTGGTGGGTTGGGTTCTGTAGTTTCCGCATTAGAGTGCTGCTCTTTTAAGACTTCTAAAAGCATGCTCTACACTTCATCCCTCTCAGATTTTGGACAGGCCTTCAGATTCTCAAACCTTGAGTCAAGTGCTGTAGCTATTTTTAGCAATCTCACATTGGTACCTTCTTTGTGTTTTGTCAAATTGGCTGTGAAAGTGTTCTTAAAACGAACACGTGCTGGGTAATCATGCAAGACTGCTATAATATGAAATAGATGCAGAATGCGGGTAAAACAGAGCAGCAGATATAAAATGCTCTCTCCAAAGAAATACAGTCACAAATGTAATTGACGCATTATTTTTTTTTAAGGAGCATCATGAACATGGTCCTCTGGAATGGTGGTCGAAATGTGGAAGGGGCATACGAACATATCTGGCAATGCCGGCTATAAAAGTGCCATGCAAACTCCTGTTCTCACTTTCAGGTGACATTGTAAATAAGAAGCAGACAGCAGCATCTCCTGGCAATGTAAAAAACGTTTTTGTCTTAGCAATTGGAAGAATAAGAAGTAGGACTGAGTGGACTTGTAGGCTTAAAGTTTTACACTGTTCTGTTTTGGAGTGCAGTTATGGAACCAAGAAAACCCCACCTGCATTTGTAAGTTGCAATTTCTTTATTGTGAAAGTGTACTTCAGTACTTGTATGAGGTGAATTGAAAAATACTATTTCTTTTATGTATTATTTTTACAGTACAAATATTTGTAATAAAAATAATATAAACTGAGCACTGTGCACTTTGTATTCCTGTGTTGTAATTGAAATCAATACTGAAAATGTAGAAAAACATCTAAAAATATTTCAATTGGTATTCTATTGTTATAAGTGCGATTAATCGTGATTAATTTTTTTTAATTGCGATTAAATTTTTTGAGCTAATCATGTGAGTTAAGTGTGATTAATTGACAGCCCTAAAATGGTCAACTATGATTTTATTATGCTGCTCAATGGAAAGTTAAATTTTTTGAAAAGCAAAGGATACTGACTTTTCACTGAAAAGTCATCGTGACAGTTAATTTGATAAATGATAAAAATGATTAAGATTAAAAACTCTGATCACTAGGTCGCACTGCCCCAACAGCAAGGGGCCACAGTATTAACTCTGGTCATTGGGCCACATTGCCCTGAGAGTAAGGGCTGTATTATGGACTCTGGCCACTAGGCCACACTGCCCTGAGAGGAAGGATCATATTAAGATTAAGGCCACAAAGCTGTGTTGCCCCAACATGCGGGATAGCCCTTCCAACTCAAAAGCAGGGCTGGGACACACCTCTCACCCCTGTCCCCCACCGCTCCCTTGGGTGATGGGGTGTATCAGCCTTACAACAACAACAACATATGTATCTCTGCTTTATCTCTTCTCCTTGATTGTCTGTCCCCCTCACATGAATTTTTATATACAAGATGTTTTACCCTTCTCCTTGTACAGTTTGATCAGGATATTTCTTAAGCCAGCTGTGTTGTTCACCCATTCAATTATCCCACATTCATCATTTAGTGGAATAACTGCATAGGTTCGAATATGGAGTTCTCTCCTACGTGACTCAGCATCCTTTCTTAAGCACTATTTATAAAACAAAATAAATAACATTACCAAATATCACCACAAACACAAGATCAAAATAAACTGATAACTTTAACCTCTTTGTCCCACTGGGGAGGGAACCCCAGTTATTAGGAAGAGTAAGCTAATAATAATGGGGGATTTGATTATTAGAAAAATAGATAGTTGTGTTTCTGATGACCAAGAGAACCACATGGCAAAATGTATGCTGAAAATGAAGGTTGCAGATCTCATGAGACAATTAGACAGACTTATGTGCAATGCAGGGGAGGAGCCAGTACTCCTGGTACATCTAGTTACTAATGACATAGGAAAAGGTAGGAGAGAGGTCCCAGAAGCCAAATTTAGGCTGCTAGTAAGAGATTAAAGCTCAAGACCTCCAAGGTAGCATTCTCTGCAATGTTCCCAGTTCCATGCACAAGCCAGAAAGAAAAGCAGAACTGCAGGGTCTCAATGTGCGGATGAGATGATGGCGTAAGGAGGAGGGTTTTAGATTTACTAGGAACTTGGGAACCTTTTGGAAAAGGAGCAGCCTATACAGGAAGGATGGGCTCCACCTCAATCTAAATAGAACCAGACTGTTGGCACGTAAAATTAAAAGGGTTGTAGAGGATTTTTTAAGCTAAGGACTGGGGGAAAGTTGACATGTGGAGAAGCATAGGGCTTGGGAGGAGACATCCCTTAGGGTTGAATTTATTAAAAGGAGAATGCTATATCCTAATAAAGAGGATAGGAAAGAAGTTGGTAAAGTACAGGTAGGAGCTAGTGAGGAACAGTCAAACATAAAAGAGTCACATTTAAATATAACACATGAAGGCAAGCAACTGAATATTGACAAAATGTACAAGTGCCTATATACAAATGCTAGAAGTCTAAATACTAAGATGGTGAACTACGGTGCCTGGAATTAAATGAGGATATTGACATAGTAGGCATCACAGAAACTTGGTGCAATAAGGATTAGCATCAATGGGATATGGTTATACTCAGGATACAAAATATATAGGAATGACAAAGTAGGCTGGGCTGATGGGGGAGTGGCACTATATGGGAAAGAAAGCATTGAGTCAAATAAAGTAAAAATCTTAAATGAATCAAACTGTACCACAGACTCTCAGTGGATAGAAATTCCATGCTTGAACATAGGATGACCAGACAGCAAAAGTAAAAAATCAGGATGGGGATGAGGGATAATAGGAACCTATATAAGGAAATAGGGCCGTCCTCATAAAATCGAGACATCTGGTCACTCTACTTGAACAATAGGAGTATAGCAGTAGGAATATACTACCAAACTATACCGAGATGGTGACAGTAACTGTGAAATGCTCTGGAAGAGTAGAGAGACTACAAAAACAGAAAATGCAATAATAATGGATGATTTCAACTATCTTGATATTGACTGTCACCTCAGGAATACAGAGATAAAATTTATGGACAATGTAAATGCCTTGTTCTTGGAGCAGCTTGTCCTGGAACCCACAAGAGGAAAGGCAATTCCCTACTTAGTCCTAAATAAAACACAGGATCTGGTCCAGGAAGTGACAGTTGAACTGATCAGTGACAGTGTTCATAATGTAATTAAATTTAAACATCCTTGGGGGAGAGCAGGATGACAAAGAAACTACCACAGTAGCATTTAGCTTCAGAAAGGAGAACTATACAAAAATAAAAAGGAATAGTAACAAGGGTGAAACGCCTGTAAATGTCATGTAGACTATTTAAAAAACCATAAGAGAGGCTTAAACTAAATGCATACCCCAAATAAATAAAACCTCAAAACAACCAACCAACCAGTAAGAGAACAAAAAATTTCACCATGGCTAATCAGAAGAGTAAAAAAGGTGGTTAGAGGCAAAAAAGTATTATTTAAAAATTGAGAATCAAATCCTATTGAGGAAAATAGAAAGGAACATAATCCTGGAAAGTCAAGTGTAAAAGTATTATGAGGCAGGCCAAAAAAGAATTTGAAGAGAAAAATGTTAAGTACGTCAGAAGCAGGAAGCCAGCCAGTCAGTCAGTGGGCTACTGGGAAGTTGAGGTGCTAAAGGGGCACTGATGGACGACAAGACCATTGCAGTGAAGCTAAATGAATTCTTTGCATTAATCTTCATTGCAGACGATGCAGGGAAGATTCCCACACCTAAGTCATTCTTTATAGATGTCAAATCTGAGGAACTGTCCCATATGACAATATCCTTCACCAACAGCTCTTAAGCAAACTAACGGCTTGTCTACATTGGCACTTTACAGGGCTGCAACTTTCTCGTTCAGGGGTGTAAAAAAACCACACTCTGAACGCAGCAAGTTTCACCACTGTAAAGTGCCAGTGTAGACAGTGCACAGCGCTCAGAGCCAGACTCCCAGCACTGGTAACTACACTCCTCATAGAGAAGGGTTTTCTAGAGCACTGGGAGAGCTCTCTCCCAGTGCTCTGTCACAACTACACAAGCCATGTTAAAGAGCTGCTGCAGCAGCGCTTTAGTATTGGCAGTGTAGACGAGCCCTAAGCAGTCATAGGAGAAGACGAAAAGTCCTCTTACAGATAAGCAACTGGTTAAAAGATAGGAAACAAAGGGTAGGAATAAATAGTTTTCAGAATGGAGAGTGGTAAACAGTGGGGATCTCAGCGATCTGTACTGGGATGATTGCTGTTCAACATATTCAGAAACAATCCAGGAAACAGGGTGAACACTGATACAGCAAAATATGCAGACTACACAGTACTAAATTACTCAAGATGAAGGTCAAAGTATAATTGGCTTCAAAAGAGAATTAGATAAGTTCATGGAGGATAGGACCATCCGTGGCTATTAGCCAAGATGGTCAAGGATGCAGCCCCATGCTCTGGATGTCCCTAAACCTCTGACTGCCAGTATCTGGGCCTAGACAACAGGGAGTGGATCACTCTTTTCTGTTCATTCCTTCTGAAGTATCTGGCACTGTCAATGGACAGGGCACTGGGCTAGATGGACCATTAGTCCAATGCAATATGGTCACTCTTATGTTCACATCTAAATTTCCCCCACCAAGATCTAGGGTTTTAAATTCTGAAATTCCACATTTGCAGTAAATCAAAAGTAAACAGAATTCTTACATCTCCTCCCTACTTGCCCTCAAATTTTTTTTATGATTTTACATTAAAGATCATTGGCTAAATAAACTCTTTTAATAGAATGTCTGTTAGTAGGTCAGTATTCCAGAGCCACTATATGGTATATTAACGTTAGGTGAACTAGTGAGAAAGACTACCTGATTAGGATAAAAATATTTTCTTTCCATAGTTGTTAATGTTTTGCCATAAACACTGTTTATCTACCCATTGTTGCCTAGCAATGAAGAAATCCCCAGTAAGAGGAAGGTGTAACAGGATTAGGGAAAAACAATTATCAATAGACAGGATTAGGGTAGGGTTACTTTCTGCCCCTACAAGTAACTCCTCCAAATTTTACCTGGGCTATTGTTTTCTTGAATGAAGTCCCAATTCTGTGAGCATCCTCAATTCCCACAGAAATCAGTGGGAGCTGAATGCACTCAAGACTTCATAGGAATGGGCACTAATGGAAGTAATATTTTTTCCCATAAAGATTTATTTTTCAAGGATGTAAGAGTCAAATTCTTTTATTAGTTGATTACTTTGTCATTTTTTTAGTCAAAAATCATAGAGAAGATTTTCAAAATCATCTTCAAACCTTATTAATCAAGGAATTAAACTCCATGAGTCGGCAGTCTTTTCTTAGGTCATCTTTTGGCTTACACATCATAATATAGGCTTTTCCATCTGAACCTTTTAAAGTAATCTTTTTTGGTTTTTGAAGAGATGCAAGGATTTCCACCTAAAGGAAAAATGGAACTCGTTATTAAATCTTGTGATTATTCCTTAAAAAACCCACACACCTCAGGAATCTTAACAGCCACATTTGTGCTAGAACTTCCTATTTTAGTTAATTTACAACTCATTTGACTCTAGCCAAAACTTGATTTTAGTACCAGTGCCCTTCTTTCAGGCTATAGTACCAAAAGGCTAGCCATCAAGCTGGTCCTCCATGCTCCTTTGAATTAATATGCTCTCTTATTGCTCTCTTATTTTGAGCAGTAAATATAATTATGAAACCATTCCCCCCACCTCACTTCTAGATAATGAAGTAGAAAAGTAAATTTAGCTGCAATTTATTTAAATGACATCTAAACTATGAGCAGAGAAGAAGTTTACCGTATCATCAAAGCCCGCAATGTAGGCCCAGCGTCCAGGAAAAGGGTCATGGTTAGAATGTGTGCCAGGAATCGATGGAAGAGTGGGTATCAATACAGACTGTAAAGGAATGAGGATCTCACTAAATGTCTGCTCTTCTACTAGCTTTTTAAGTGTTTTGAAATGAACACTCATGCTTAATGTTGAATTGTTCCCATCAACCTAAAATAAATAAATAATCAAGAAACATTTTGCTTAAAATACAGAATAAGTCTTCATAATAATATCACTCTCCTTCTCTTCCAGTTATGGAATACTTTTCACCAAACAGCCAAAAAATATATCATGTTTCAAGATTTCTATTTGTGCTAAAATGTGGTTCATTAGAATAGAGTACAGGAACTCCTCATTTAATGTTGTAGTTATGTTCCTGAAAAATGCGACTTTAAGCAAAACGATGTTAGGTGAATCCTATTTCCCCATAAGAATTAATGTAAATGTGGAGGGTTAGGTTCCAGGGAAAATTTTTTTCACCAGAAAAAAGACTATATTTCATTATATTTTATATATATTATACACATATACATATACACACACAGTGTAAGTTTTAAACAAACAATTTAATACTGGTACACAGCAATGACGATGGTGAAGCTTGGTTGAGGTGGCGAAGTCAGAGGGTGGGATATTTTTCCAGGGAATGTCTTACTGCTAAATGATGAATTGGCTGAGCCCTCAAGGGTTAACTCTCACACTCTACAAGGCAGCAGGAAAGGAGGAAGGGAAGACGAAGACACAGAAAGAGACAGAGACAGAGAGGAAGAGAGAGAGAGAGAATGCGCATTTCCCTTAACACTGCCTTGTTAATAGATCAGCAAGCTGAACCACAGCTGCTGCCCTGTGTGTGGTGTGTCCCCCCTGCTCTATGGAAGATGAGGTAAGCAGGGTGCAGGAGCAGGCAGGAGGAGGACACCCTGACATTAGCCCCCGCCATCACTTCCCTCTCAGCAAGCATGAGGCTCGGGGAGCAGCTCCAAGGCAGAGGGCAGGAGCAGCGCACAGCAGTGGGGGGAGGGACAGCTAAACTGTCGGCAATTGATAGCCTGCTGGGCAGCTGCTGCACAGGGAACTTAGATGAGTGGGTAGCTGATAAGTACGCTGCCGGTGCACCCTAGTTCCAGGCCCCCACCAGCTAGCTGCATCGGGCTACTCTTCCTGCAAGCAGTGGACAAAGCAGGCGGCTGCCAAATGATGTTAGAAGGGAGCATTTCACAACTTTAAACGAGCATGTTCCCTAACTGATCGACAACATAACGAAACAGTGTTAACCCAGATGACATTAAGTGAGGAGTTCCTGTATATTAACTGTTATTATGTCTCTATATTTTAGTTCTTCTCCCACTTAGTTTCATTAAATGTACTTGCTGAATTTTATCCTACTTAACAAGTCTGGGGGTTCACCACTAACTCTACAGACAGCCTACTTTTCTGAGCTAAAAATCTTTCAAAAGTTATTGGAGGGAAAAAAATCACTGACTATAAATAATGGAACATACAAGCAACATAAAAATGACTTATTATTCAAAAATATTGTTAATACAAATAAGATGTTTATTTAAAAAAGAATTCTCTGTAAAAAATTGGCAGGCAATCTTCCTAGAAAAAACTTAAATATTTAACACAATCATGTCAGCTCTCTAAGTTTTAGCTCTAAAATGTTTATTTCCTCCTGTCTAATAGATTTCAGATGTCAACAGAACATTTTACAAGATACCCCAATTTAACAGAATTACTCAGACTACTCAATTTAATTAGTTGGTGCAAGCTACAGATGAATATTTTACATAAACACATTTAAAAAAATTTTATGTAACATTAATTACTATATCTGATCTGCAGGTCTTGTTTTTATATGTTTGGTTGGTTTTGTTGTATCTTTTGTTTTCTGGACAAGTACCGGTTTGTTGCACAGCTCTAGTAGTTTATCTGTCAGGCGTGTTGCATCTCCAATAAATTTTCCTAAAGATGCCTTCATATGAATAGCTTTGTTTAGGATTTCCTTGCATCTGTTCACGCGCATTGGGTATGAGGACTGTAAAAGAAGATAAAGTTAAAATTTACTAAAATTTATTATATTTTATATATATAATCTCCATTACACAATCCTGAAGTGATTGACAAATTGTATTTTTTGCAGGATGTTTGAACTTAGATAGTTTAACAAAATGGAGCACAAATCAAAAGATATTCAGTATTAAATTTAATTAAAAATTCCAAAGCTTTCCAAGGCTTCATATTGTCACACCAAGTAGCAAAAATATCAAAGAAACGAAACAAAGTGACAGATTCTTGAGATTCTTGAACTCTACATTTTTCAAACTACAGTCTCTGTATTTAGAACACAATGAAATTATAATCTTTGCGGCAGGCAAAATGGGGCAGAATATCACACTCTTAAATCTCAGTAGCTTGCCATTTAAATACCTTGTTTAAACATACAGTAAAAAGGTTATTCAAATTTCTCTCTTGTAGATTCCTTTTGTATGAACTTTTATAAAAATACAGCTATCCTTATCAAATTACCTTGGATACAGCTGTCACCATCCACATTGCTTGTTGAGGGTAGGCTAGAAACACTTTGGCAACAATCTCCATCAGAACAACAAAGACTTCCTCATGAGAGTGGCAGATTCGGGAGATTAATTGAGAGAAGGCTGTCAAAAACTGATAAGGAGCCAACTGACTTGTGTGATCTGTAATCACCTTATTTATTTTAGATAAATCATTTCTCATCTGTACACGATCAGGACGACCAACTGGAAAAACACAATACAGTAAGTTTAAATGCAAATTTATACAAAACAAGCTACAAACTTAAAGAACTACGCTCATTTGTTAATGGTTTTTTGTTTTGATTTTAATTTACCAAAAATTCTTCACCCTAAAGTTTCTCTGAGCATTATACACAAACTCAGGGCACAATTCTACATTTGCTTTGCTTGGGAAACTCCGATTGTCATGGATAGGCAAGCCTTTAAATTGAAAAATTATTTGCTTCTCTCAGACCCATTTATTGTCCCTGAAAACAAACTAAATTAACTGGCTTGTGTGTAACTATATTTTCTATATGGCATACATTAAACTGGAGTATGTGCAAGAATAAATGACTTATAGCATATTTGCTATATAGCTTGGGTTGCCAACATGGATTTTATTATAGTGTTTCCTTACTTGGTAGTAAAAAATGCTATAGGTAAGGCCATAAAACCACTATTAATGCTAACGCACAAAGCCAGATTTCTCCCCAGAATAGTGCACAGGGGGCTGAAAGTCATCAGTCCTCTCCAGGTAAGTATTCTAGTGTGTGTATCTGGGGCAAGATGAAGGGAGGAGGAGGAGGAGGAAAGAATCCTTGGAAAGTGTGGAGCTGGCATACCAGTTCCTATATCATCTCACCCACTACAGCACCCAGTAGACATCAGGAGTAGGAGGAGATGAGCTGGAATGCTACTGGACTCTGAAAAATCTCATGTTGACATGCAGCCACTCGGGGATCATAATCAGCTGGTATATGCCAGAGCAGCCCCCTTTGTGTCTCACCCCATGCCTGCTGTGAAATTTCCAAAGACAGACTTTTGGACAGAAATGTTGCATGCTTGGACACTGATCAAAAGGAAAAGATTTTGCTTTGGTTTGGTTTTAAGTCTGAACAAAACTCCTTCAGCTACTGAGTCCTGTAAAGCTGAAAAAATTGAACACTTTACTGGAAATCTTTTCACGGCGAACTTGCTTGATGTTGGTGAAAGGGTACATGCAACGTATTTATTTTTCTGTTTCCTTCTTTTTGGCAACTTTATGTGAAATTAATGTTGCAGGCTTAACAAATGTTTTCAATTATTAATTCAATTCTGAGGGGGGTTATAATCACATGTAAAAATGCTTTTAGGTGACATCTGGAAATCTATAACTTTTTTTGCTTTAAACTATGCAAATTTTTGGGAAAGTTTAAAGTTCACCAGTTATATACTTTATGTATATAACCTCACACACTTTCTTGTTTTAGTCCATATAATGGATTGGGTCATTTTGTCTGCATTTCAAAATACATGGCATACAAGCCAAAACAACAGAATTTTATACAGCTTTCATGGCTCTTTCTACATCCTTTTATGAAAATGTAACATAGCAGAAAAACAGTTTTACCTTTTTCACATTCATATGCTTTTGCTCCAAAGTCAAGCCACAGAGATAACATTCTTGGCATTGACTGATAGATGAATTGGTTTCCATACTGTAAAGACCTGCAATTACATATCCACACCTATAATTAAGATTCAGTCTTTTATACCACATTTTTAATAATGCAGAAACAAACTTAAGAGACTTAAAGTGATGTACATATCTACTCTGATGTTTATATGTCTATTTTATGCTTTTGTAATGTCTGTCTGTTACTGTAACATATAATGCTCACTAACTGACATCCATGGGAATTATCTGCATCTATCACTTAGAAACTTGCTCCAATCAAAAGCACAAAGATAATCATCATCTTAGTAACAGCCAGGCTTGTCTCATTTCATTTTGAGACAGCAAACACTAGCTCATTTTAAATAGATGAAAACATAAGAATCTAACAATTTATTTCCCTTTAATAACAAAATTAATACAATAAATAATTAATAGAGTTGGAATAAAATAATTTTTCTACAATTTAATGCTCCTTTTTAAGAATTATTGCAGGAAAATTTGAAGTCAGACACAAATACATAAATTTTAACATTCAAAAACGAGAACAATTTGTTGAAAATAAATTAGTTTTATTATGTTATCAATATAATTATCTTTCTAAGAGACAAAAGCAAAGATACTACATCATCTAACCTTCCAAAATGATGAACTATATATCTAATCAGATCTCCCTGTTTTTCCATCTTGTTGTCAGTTACCATAGGCATCAGTTTATCATAATATTTAGCAAGGTAAAAGTGTCCATCCTCCCATTCTGGCAAGAAAAAAGTAACATCCTGCAACAACAACAAAAAAGTTATCTTTCTTGGAAGAGGATTTAAAATAAAACAGGTTTTATTTTTATGACAGAAAACTTATTACTTACCTTTGTGCAAAGCGGGTATAAAAGAATACCACATCCAAGAGTAGTGCTTTTATATCCACTCTGCACAGGTGTAAGTGACTATACAAGGGAGAGAGGTATCAGATCACTTGTGTCTGGTTTTGGTCCTGGGAGGTGGACATTAGAGAGACAAAGTGGATGAAGTAATATCTTTTATTGGATCAACACCTGTAGGTAAAAGAGACAAGCTTCTTCTTCAGAAATCTCAGTAGAACTTGAAAGCTTGTCTCTCTCACCAATATAACTGTTCCAATAAAGATATTACCTCACACACCTTGTCTGTCTAAAAGATCTTTGAGGACAGGAAAAATTATAGTTTATTTAAAACTCACATGACCAAGAGAGGATGTAGCTTTTCTTTTTTTTTCCTTCCATTTTTGGCTAGTGAAATACCAGAATCATTCATTGCTTCTCTACTTCTTTTCTAAAAGTAAAATCTTTCAAATGAATGTAGGGAACTGTGTCACATAAGTTAGAGGGGAAAGAGTGTATTAAGTCATCCAGTTTCTCTCTGACAATGCTGAATTGTTTCCACCAGTACTTTTTCTAGCATTCCATCTATTACTGGCAAAAGACCTTCTCTCATTTCTCTTTGGAAACTACCACATAGCCTAAAACAATAGTTCCCAAATTTTTCATGGCATGACTTCCTTTGGGCTCACTTCCATTAATGCAACCAACCCAAGGTTTTGAAAGGGGAGGGATCAGAAGACTAAAAGAACAAAATATGGGTCTTGCCTCCAGAAGTTTGAGGGTTACAGAATGAACTCACCCGCACTCACCCTTTAGCGGTGGCTCCTGCCCTATGGGGCTGACTAGACTCAGCTCCCTGCTTTGAGCATTGTAACCTTGCCTCTGGCGCACAGGTTCACGTCAGCACCACTCAGTTTTGGCCCCGCTCCCTGCTGGCAAGCACCAAGCTATAGTTGAGTGAGCGGCATTGTGACCCCATGCGCCAGGCTGCAATGCCTTGGATGGGGAGCCAAGTTCATCCAGTCTTGCAGGATGGGAATCACTTTGACTGGGACATATTCTGGCTTTCTTGAATTTTCTTTTTTCCCCTCTTTTTTCAGGTCTCATGACAATCTGGGATATGTTGGGTAAAAGATTTCACTGTCAAAGACTGAGAGTCAGCCTACAATTTCCTTTCTTAATTCCATACATTCAATATATAGGGTTGGATTCTCCAGTCCACTAACTTTAGTCTACTTAGTACCACATACAACTTGTGATCTGAATGTCAAAGGTATTGACAGTGAAGTTTGTGATACAATTTTTAAAAATTTTTAAAGGCAATATTGCAGGAATAGGGTGGAATTAAAGGTAAGATTCAGCTGTGCTCATCCTGCCACGTGGAGTGGGACAAAGGTGAGTGTACAAAATAGCAAGTCCAAAAACATAGCCCAATGGTAGGATTCCACTGCTTTCCATGTGGAGAGCAGTGTGAATTTGATTTTGAGACTTTCCCTATGCTTACTTTTCTAAATGACTTAGCTACAGGATTATTATTAGTTCTGTAGTAAGACAGAAATATGAATGTGGAAAATCTCAAGTGTAAAACCCCGAGCAGGCTTGTATTTAGACAAGCATTAGAAAAAATGTTTGATAAATTTGTGATTCAGCAGACTACACTCTTCTTTCCAAGCCAAAATGATGTTACTGGGCCTTGTGCTCTTTTCTAGCTCTCCAGAATGTGATAGCATCACCTTCAGGATATTCCCACAGTAAGACTAAGGAGGATCCATAGACATTATATTCTACACTGGTCAGTGAGAGAACACTATATGCCAAACTGTCCCTTCATAATAATCCAATGACATACCGGTGAAAAATTCCAACCCCTAAATCTGTTAGCAAAAAACCACAAAATTATTTCTAGATTATTCTAGATACATACAGTTAGTAACTCTCAACAGAAGCTAAACCTATCTAGAGCAGGAGTCTCAAACATGTGGCCCACGGGCCTTCCCTGCAGCCCACCAAGCTCCCCGGCGACCCCCCACCCACCATAGCAGCTTCCGGGAAGGAGGGGCCAGAAGTGGAGACTTCCCTGCTGCCTGTCTGGGCTGCTGCTGAGCCCCAGCTTTCAGGCGCTGCTGCTGCAGCTTCAGTGAATGAGCTGGGGCAGCACTTCCCAGGAGCCCTCTGCAGCGGCAGCCAGTAAGCAGTAAGCCAGGCTCCCTGCTGCCCTCCCGCCTCCCTCTGCGGGAGGGTTACTGCTTTTGCCGCTGCTGCAGAGGGCTCCTGCTGTTGGCGGTGCCTAGTGGTTTCCAGGAGAGAGTGGGGAGTTGCGTGCTCAGAGGAGGAGACGGGGGAGGGGCGGGATCTCATGGAGGGGTGGGGGGGGCAGCAAGGAGGGGGCATGTCAGTGATGCGGCCCTCGGGCCAGTGCACTAGTCCTCATGCGGCCCTCGTGGTCATTTGAGTTTGAGACCCCTGATCTAGAGGTTTAACTAAATTAACCTAGACTGTAAGCTCCATAGGACAAGGACTGTCTGTCTCTTTTACTACATGTTCATACAGCACCTAACATAGTGAGGACTATATCCCTGTTTGAGGGATCTAGGATCCACTTTAATATATGTAATTTATTATGTATGACTCTGATTACTAAAATCTGTGTTGTATTCACCTTGTACTTTTTCATAACTGCATTGCTTTCGAAGTTGGCAGTTTCTTCCATAAATCTGCCAACCAGCAACATAGCCCGACCATGGATTAGCTGACTTTTGGTGTCAGATGCTGCTTTATTCTCAGGAAAACATAATTCAACTCCCTTTTGAAGAACAATGAGAGCCTGGTGCACCTCACCCTTAGAAAAAGAGGGAAAACATTCTTCAACATATGTCTTTTGTTTATTTTAAACAAACAAAACAGCTTACTTTTACTAACCAAAACCAAACAATGTTATGTTCACAGCTGTAACACTTTGGGGACAGGTAGGTAAAAGCCTCAGTTTGATTGCATGAATGAGGCTCCAACAATCCCTTAAGCTTTCTCTACTGAAACATTCACCTACTGTCATCCATTAAGTCACTGATAAATACTAGTTTCAATAACAAAAGTTAGAGCATCTACCAATTTTTTTCATTTTGTCCAGGAACTAAGTTTAGAAATTTTCATTTACTGCATGCTTGACCTTCTCCTAAGTTGAACCTGTTGTTCTATTTACTACATTTATTTTAATTGCATTTCTCAAAACCACTAGCACTCAGTGTCAATTCATAACTCTTACAAATGCATTAACATTACACATTTATTGTACTTTTGTTTAAATTAGACATTTACTTTTACTCTTCTAGAGGTAAGAATGCATCTTAATTTGAATTACTTCGTTTCATTTTTGCTTACCTTGGACCATAGCCACTTTGCTCTTTCTATATACAATTCAGATAGTGTGGATTCCCCAGCATTCAGAAGAGCATTGTATGCAGTTTGGTGATGACCAGCTTTTCTTGCAACTCTGGCACTTTGGAGCCAACATTCTCCAACTAGTTCACTGTAATCCTGTCTATGGTGATTTTTTCCAAAACAAAGTTCCATTTATGAGTGCTGCCATTACAATCTCAAATATATTTCATAGTGTACTGAACTACAAACACAAATAGCTTAACAAACTGTTTATTAAAAATAAATTCACTTTAAATAAACATCCATAATACTTTTGTTCTTTATTGTTTATCCCCCTAAGTCTGGAAATAATTAATTTTTCCCTACTGATCTCATCCTTTCTCACTTGAAAAACACAGCTTTTGTCTCATATTTGAAATTTAACAGGGCTGTTTTTGTTTATAATGTAATTTTCAGTAGATTCTTACCATAACTCACTAATATGTGCAAAAATACTACTACTATATTTGATTGGTATGCAGCATGGAAGGATAAGAAATAATCATAGCTTCACCTTTTATTGAGGCTAAGCAAAGCCCTTCTGAGTGCTAAGATGGGTTCTTTTGCTCTGTAGGAGTTCTGTGTCATTTCTATACGAGCAATCCAGTTCAGAGAATCTTTACCATGGTCACTATCCATTTGCTGAAACAATGGTACAACACTGTGTTCCAGTTCACACAGCATATGTAACCTATGGTGAAAGGACATAGAAATATATTTTAGTAATTGTTTGCCGTTTTCAGTTACATGTATCTTATTTTTAGCATTTGTCATTTCATTCCCAAAGCTGACCACACGAATGATCCAAAGTACACATGTTTTCTCAAAAGAAAGTACATCAAGAATATCTAAGCTAGTGAACTGGTCATTGTTTTCTAACCACCTCCTCTCTAAACAATAGATAAACTGAGATCAGAAGCAATGCAGTTCGCTAAGTATGGGCTCAATCCCACATTCCTTCTTCAAACAAAACTCTTACCGACTTCAATGGCAAATTCACCTGGGTAATGAGGGCAATACTTTTAAACCAATTATAGCCATTTTCTTTTGGTATATATTCATAAGAATTATTGCTACCACCATTAAGATAACTTTTATAGAAATGGCAAAAGATCTTTGTCACTGTTGAAATTCCAAAGTTAAGAACTTAAATAGTTCTTATTTCTCATTAATTAGTAGACTAAGTTTGGAGAGTGTATCGCTGACATAAGAATAATGACGAGCTGAAGATTTGTGAATAGTCAAGAACAGCGGTTCTCAAACATATGAAAACCGCGACTCATTTTTGCTTCCTTGTCAACTGGGGTGGACCCTTGTATGTCCGCCGAAAAGCCGCTGAATGCATTACTTCCGCATTCGGCGGCTTTTCGGCGGACATGCTGAGTGCTCCGAACTGCAGCCGAACGGAGCACTCGGTATCTCCACCGAAAGAGGAAGTAATGCATTTGGCGGCTCTTCAGCGGCGCCAGGAGCTCGCGACCCCCCTGGGAGCGCTCGGCAACCCCCCAGGGGGGGGTGCAACCCCCAGTTTGAGAACCGCTGGCCAAGAACATCTGGAAACGTAGAATTCTTTTGAGGCATCTTCCAATATAAGCATAAAACCTATCTGGAACAGAAAACAGACTTTTTTAAAAAAAATTGGAGTTGGTAAGCAAGTTAAAATGTATATTTTGCATGAAGCCACATGTCTTCATTGCCATGTGGAGGTACAGGATATAAAAAGATAATACTGAACCTTTTTCTTATGCATTGCCACTTCTATACCATTTTAAGTCAAACTTCGGTTCAATTACACTAAACTGCCTTTAAATGAAAATACTCTCTACTTGTGTTGAATCTAGAAATGAAGGACCAAATTCTGCCTTCTGTTATAGACGTGTAAATATAAAATCTTAATGAAATTAGTGGAGTTAATGCAATGGACTCAATTTCAGGTTTTAGCTGTAGTGTTTTTAGGGCAGGAATTGGTCCCAAGTGTTCATTATCTGACATGCATATATGAATTTGCTTGCTGATTTTTTGATGAGAATGCAACAGTTGTAAAGAAAAATTATGAATATTTCCAGGGGAGATATAGCACAAAATCTCAGTCAATCAGGAAAGGTTTGCAATTGGTATTGTATATGTGACTATTGTGTTTTCTGACAACACACAACAGGTCACTGAAAATGAAGAGGAGTTCTTACTGTTGATTACATGAATGATGCATGCATTTTAGAGTGAGTTCTTTAGTCCTTGAACACAATGAAGTGGTATACAGAAGTCACAAAATACCTAATAATGTGTTCATATCCTCGCTGATAGGACCCTCTTTCAAAGCTTGCTGCGGAGAGGGGTACAATCTGCTCTGCCCGAACAACTTTCAGCGTCTCATAAAAAGCTGCTGTGTTTTTCTTTTTGGCTGATAACAACAATTGTCCCAGTCTAACACTCCAAGTGCTGGACTTCACATCTAGGGGACAAAGAATCAGAAATTACATTTCATTAGATGCTCAGGCAATACACCATAGCCCATTGGTGCTGAAACTAGGCATGCTGGGGGTACTGCAGCACTCTCTGGCTTGAAGTGGTTTCAATTATGTACAAGGTTTACAGTTTGGTTCAATGGCTCTCAGCACCACACACTACAAAAATTGTTACATTATTGACGGGTCACGACAGGGAGGTTGTAACATTTGAGAAATGTTTAATGGAAATTCTTGATCAAACAAACTTTTATCAGAATTGGTCCAAATAGATTTCAAAAAATTTATGACAACTTAAAAAGGAGTACAACTTTAATATTTTATTATTCCCAAGAGATTTCAAGCAATTTGTGCCAATATATGCTTTTAGAAATCCTATAGATGGAATTTTCCAAGGAGCCTAAGGAGTGTTTGGCCTGATGATCCCTTGAAAATTCCAGTCATAAAAGATCAGATAAATTTACAAAAACTGTGAAGTTAACATCAGCTGATACATCACAGTTCAAGAAATTTGCAACAAATACCTTCTGGTTAATTTGAACATATACAATTGCACAAAAATGTTCTCATTTTGACATCTAATTTACTACCTGCAGCCAAATAATTTTCCAATAAATCCCAGTGCGTTAGTTTCCAGGCAGCCTCCACTCTATATGTGTTCAATTCAGATGTCCACTCTGGCCTATAAAAATACACACAATCAGAACACAGCACAAAACCAGCCAGTGCTATAGCCATTATATTTTCTTGGCACAAAATGCATTAGTTCTACATTATATAAACAAATTAACTTTTAAACAGCAAAACCCTATATTATTTGAAAATCAAAAGGTATGTTAACTTGCTACGAATAACATTAAGGAAAACAAAATATGTGATCAAGTTATGGTCATTTGAAACTGATATCCCATAAACTGAGTCTCCAAGTAGTATATATACTTTACTAGGAACATATTTTATGATAAAAAATATGAACTTTCTGGTCAAAATTCACAACTGTGCACGGAAAAACTGTATATTGGAAAAAAAACATAAAAGAACGAACTAGTATGTGGCAATCAACAATACGCTAACAATGAAGAATTCTTTTTTCCTTGAACAAATTAAAGCATATATCTAACTGCACTGAATATTATACACAAAGGAAGTAGCAGTATTTCACAGTGTTGAAATCCTGAAGTTAGAGAAATTTTAAATGTTTTAATTTTGTCCATAAAAACCTCTTTCCATACTGCTAGATACACCTGCAGTATTAGAATTTTTTATAATTCAAACAGGGGTTGTATTAAATTATTACCTGTTGGCAAGCACTCCATTCACCTGAGTGATTACAGTAGATAACTGACCAAGACCTAACATGGACTTCACTACACCATGATAATGAATGATCTAAAAATGCAGACAGAATAGATCAAAATACACAAACACATATAATCAAGAGATATCATCTTGGTAGCTTCTGAGTGCATGTATATCAATTTTGTTTTTTCATTATTCTTTTACATTTTTCTTGTTATGAATATGACATGAAAAGAAAAAAGTTTAAATAATTAAATTATCACAGCTAAAAAGAATAACCAAATTCACACCAAAAAAATCAAATTTGAACAGAACTCCCTGGAAAAGGATGTCAGCTGATATCAGCATTTTCTACTGTGTGTTTCAGAACAAAGGAAAATGGTTTTTTTAGTACATATGTCTGAGAACTGCTAGGGAAAGTTGTGAACAATAATGTGACAAACTCACTGTCAGATGGTAATATGCCCCTGTGGCCAAGCAACCCAGTGGCTAATACTAGCCAAAGCTGACTGGTAGCATCACAGTAGCTGGGAGAATAAAAGAGCTAAGAAGCAGAGGGGCAGGGGAGCAGGCAGGCCGGAGAGGAAAACTCTGACAGCATGCTGCTGAGAAGCTGTGCAGAGACAGAATCCTGCGAAAGGCCAAACAGATCAACAGTATGAAAAGCCCACAGAGATAGAGACCCAGAAAGGTAGGAAGGAGCTCAGGGCACAGCAGGAGTTACTGAGTCCTGATGCTGCCTGGCTGGCTTAAGGGCCCTCAAGTGGAACCCAGTGCAGTGGATGGGCCTGGGTTCCTCAACTTATTTCTCAGAAACTTGAGAACTGAGGTTTCCACACCCCTTGGGGACCAAGACCACATGACCCCACCAGGAATAAAGGGAAAATTCCTGCACCTCAGTGGGATTCAGGCCAAGGGAAACTGAATGACTGCCCTCCCACAAAAAGCAAACTATGGTACAATGCTGCATTTGGCCAAAGGGGGTGCTGTTGTATCAACACACCAGCCCCCATACACATTTCAGTTTCACTTTTATATTAAAGATGTTTGGGAGCTAGAGAATGACATGCTCCAGTTTGCTAAGTATTGTTTATAGTACTCATATGCAGACACTGTAGCAGTGTAAATGTTCATACTTTATATATATATTCTAAGCCTCTATGACAGGAGTGGTCAATCTATGGCTCCGGAGCCACATACGGCTCTTCAGAAGTTAATACGCGGCTCCCTGTATAGGCATCAACTCTGGGGCTGAAGCTACAGATGCCAATTTTCCAGTGTGTGAGGGGGGTGTTCACTGCTCAACCCCTGGCTCTGCCACAAGCCCTGTCCCCACTCCACCGTTTCCCGCCTCCTCCCCTGTGCTTGCCATGACCTCGCTCCTGCCCCTCTGCCCCCAGAGCCACCTGCACGCCATAAAACAACTGATCGGGAGGTGCAGGGAGGGAGGGGGATGCGCTGGCACTGGGAGAAGGGTTGAGGGCGGAGCTAATGGAGGGCTGCTGACATATTATTGTGGCTCTTTGGCAATGTACATTGGTAAATTCTGGCTCCTCCTCAGGCTCAGGTTGGCCACCCCTGCTCTATCATTATATTTTTTGCTTTTTTGTTGGATGACAAAATATGAATGTGTCTTTCATTTTACCTGGTCAGACTCCAGCTGAATAGCCCTATCATAACAAGCTGTGGCATCTCTCAGCAAACCAATGCTTTCATGTTCAAGGATTTGTTCTTTGAGGGATGGCTCTGCTTTCCGAATTGCGCTCACCCCAGCTACTCCATCCGGTTCATGCATAGCAGCATATAATTTCTTTTTTCACACATGAAAAATATAACAATTGAAAACATAAATCAAACACAATGGTTCAACTGAAAAGGCCAACAAGACGACATTGGTATAATGTGTTAAGAATCAAGCACATTACTTAACTGTCATGTAAAACTGCTCCAAAGCAGAGTTCTTAGTTACAAGTTACAACACTAAGACAGGCCTGTGCCACATGCGGCCCGAGTGCCACATGCAGCCCGCATAGGCTCACTGTGCGGCCCGCGGGGGGTGAGTTGGGGTGGGGCAAGCCAAGCGGTGAGGTGGGGGGAAGCGGATGGGGGCGGGGCGAGGGCGAGGCTTTTCGGCCCACAGCTGGTTTTTTTGCGGTAATATGGCCCTCGGTGCTTTCTGAGCTGTGCAGGCCTGCTCTAAGACATCACATAACTGAACAAATCTTTAGACATCTTAGAAGATTTTGCTGGCCAATCTTCCACATGAACTTCAGTCATTAATTTTCATATGGCTCAATAACAACAATCTCATGTTACTAATGGATACCACATCAAATTTATTTGAAACAACTTACACAAAGGACAAAATAAAGTACTGTATTATGCAGTAAGTTGTATAATATGGAGTTGCAAATGCATACAACTCTTACACATCAGAGAAGAAGTGTTCTAGATTATTTTTCAAATTAGAAAATCATTAGGAAATTTCAACCGTGACAAGAAGTGAACTCTAACAGTAACTCAGCTAACATACAAGTTAATTATGCCGCTTGAAAATAATTATCTCTGTAATACACACGGTGTGCACTCTTCCTCTATTTTAGCATAAATTACTTTACTTTCCAAAAAGAGTTCATAATTATAATATTTTATTTATGTAAATCATGACTAGCTTTTATTTATTTTACAAAGAGGGTCATATTCATAGAAAGACAAAATTGCTCTTTTTTGAAAAAAAGGAGCCATTTCAGTGATAATTGTAGATTTTTATTTAATTTTCTTGTTTTCTTCTAATAAAGAGAAACCTCATCACATAAGCAGACATGATGAGCTGGGGGAAACAGCCCTTGCTGCTTGAAGATAGATAACTGTCTACTGCTGCTTCAGACAGCAACAGCCTAACCACATCTGCAGTATTTGAGAAAAGACACAGGGAGGGGTAACTTTAAGTGTTGACAAGTCTAAACATGGCTCTTCTCTGTTTTCATCTTCATTTTAATTGAAATAAAAAATTAACTGAAACCTGCAAAAATCCAAGATGCTCCTGAATATTTTGTTTCTTTTCTGTGATGAATGATTCGAAGTGCATTACAGCCCTTGTGTATGCTTTAGAGCGAAAGGAAGCAGCAGCCAATGTATCCTGAGGTATGAGGTCTAGAAAACGTGTCACACTTTGATATTCTGCATAATCCTCACTTGATGCTATGGAATAAAACAGTTTAAGAAGTTTATCATCCAAGTTTAATTTACAAAGTTATCATTAAGATTAAAGTTAAGTTCATCCATTATCGCAAAATAATCATTTCATTTAGAATAAATTTTTTCTCTTCTATAAATATAATTTCTTAAAAGCAGTTTAGCTGCATGTTCTTAAGATTTTCAAGACAGCATATATATATCAACTTAGTTTTACAGAAGATTTCTAAAAATAAATTCAAGATAAAAGAAGAAGTCTTGTAACATCTGTTTCTTATTTTATGAATCCTTAGGTTTCTCAAAATAGCAGCTAAAACACACTATGAGGATGGCAAGGGGATACAGTGTTAGTTTGCCAGTAGTATGGGCTTAAGAAATCTTAGCAATAGTCCAACACTATCTCAGCAGAGATGTTCCATTCCCATGTGGTCCTAATTTGAAAGGACATGTCTAAACGCTTATTTTAAGAATACAAAATTCCTTTTATATACAATACAAAGAGCATCACTAACCTTTCAGATCCCCTCTGTCTTTGCTTGACTTACTAACAGTTTTCTCAGCAATAAGCATTTGGAATTTATGTCTAGCCCATTGTGTTAGATGATCAAGCATAGAAAACACTGTCTGTGTACTTAGTTGACTCAGATCTGATGCACTATCCTGAAGTCTTCTAGTACACAGGTCATCATGTTTGAGAACAGCCATGATCTCTGCATACACCTACACAGAGGTTAACATGAAAAAAAAAAAATCAAAAAGTTTTTAGTTTCATCATAAAGTCTGCACGGGTAATCCAGGAAAAAAGGTGTGGAAGGAAGGAGAGCAGGAGAGAGCAGAAGAGCAAAGTGGCAGTGGAAGCGGTGGTGCACGGGAGACGATAGCTTTCAAGCCTACTGCACAATTTGTAGACCAGCAGAGCAGGAGAGCAGAGTTGCAGCGGAAGTGGTGGTGTACGGGTGACAATAGCTTTCAGGCATATTGCACCATCTTTTGACAATAGCTTTCAAGCCTATTGTATGAGTTGTGGGACAGCAGCATGGTGCCCATTCAGCTCACTGCTGCAGTTGTGACCACTGTAAATACCTCTCGCATTATCCAGCATTATGTGCAGAAGCTGCGAAACCGGCTGAGGAAGGGATGACTTTGTAATCACGATAGTGATGAGGACACGGACACAGATATTCCTATAAGAAATCCATGTGGCAATTGGGAGATCATGGTGAGGTTGGGCCAGGTTCATGCTATGGAATGCCAATTCTGGGCCCGCAAAACAAGCACAGACTGGTGGAACCGCTTAGTGTTGTGGATATGGGATGATTCCCAGTGGCTGCGAAACATTCGCATGCATAGGGCCACTTTCATGGAACTTTGTGAGTTGCTGTCCCCTGCCCTGAAGTGCAAAGACACCAAAATAAGAGCAGCCCTCACAGTTGAGAAGAGAGTGGCCATAGCCTTGTGGAAGCTTGCAATGGCCAACAGCTACTGGTCAGTCAGAAATCACTTTGGAGTGGGCAAATCTACTGTGGGAGCTGCCGTGCTGCAAGTAGCTAACACAATCATTGACCAGATGCTATCAAGGGTAGTGACTTTGGGAAATGTGCAGGCCATTGTGGATGGCTTTAATGTGATGGGGTTCCCTAACTGTGGTGGGGCAATATATAGAACACATATCCCAATCTTGGCACCAGGACACCGGGGCTGGCAGTATGTAAACCACAAGGGATATTTTTTCACAGTATTAATAGATAGCTCAGTGGTTTGAGCATTGGCTTGCTAAACCCAGGGTTGTAAGTTCAATTCTTGAGGGTGCCATTTAGGGATATGGGGCAAAAATCTGTTGGATGATTTAATTGGGGATTGGTCCTGATTGAGCTAGATGATCTTCTGAGGCCCCTTCCAACCCTGATATTTTAGGATTCTATGATTTTAGAGAACAAAGGGGAAACTCTTTCTCAATGAAAGAAGCAATTCGTAGTACACAGCACATGTTCTTTCTGTGCAAGATCACATTTTGCCTTTTATACTGAAGTGCCTGCCAGTTTGGTGTGACCAACAAGGCATCACACATGGCTGGGCAA
This sequence comes from Dermatemys mawii, assembly GCA_007922305.1. Taxonomy (NCBI): domain Eukaryota; kingdom Metazoa; phylum Chordata; order Testudines; family Dermatemydidae; genus Dermatemys; species Dermatemys mawii. Next base: position 16,021,463 of record ML677363.1, read on the forward strand.
TAGAATTCACCTTGCAGGCAGCCATAGTAAGGTCTGGGGCACATGGGGTTCTGCTTCTTCCTATTTCCTCCTTCTATCACTCTAGGTCCTGATGCTGCTGCAGCCCCATTTGGATATACAGCTCCCCCACTTTGAGGTCTAAGCACAGTAGACTACTCAGAAGAAATAGTTTCTCTGTGGAGCTGGTGTTCCACCTATCAGCAGTAACTTTTAAGATTTACTCAAAGCCTGGCTGAACATTTATATTAGTAATGCAGAAGAGTGTTAAATACCTATTATCGTTTCCTTATACTGAGCCCTTCAAATAGACTGTTATGCTGCTTCAATTTTAATTCTTGTGAAGAATGTACAGGAAAACATCTCACCTCCTGCTGGTCCTCCTGACTGCATCCCAATAAAACATAGACAAGAATATGCGGAAGAAGGTAGATCGTCACTTTGAAGTCATTCTTCATCATAATACTGCAGCAGCTGAAGACTTTGCTGGCAAGATCATGTCGCACCTGCAGCAAAACTGTACTTTTCAGGAAGAGCGTTTTTTGTAAGTAAAACGTATGTGGCTAGCAGAATTGTTGAACGTTTTAGACAACTTATAAAAATACAGTTCTTGTTACTGCTGAGGACAAATTATCCCATCCAATTTATTGGTACCTGATACGCTCAAGTCCAACAAATCATATACAGATCATCAGACTTACACTTGCACAAGTGAGGGACTATTGTCTGAGGGAGCTAGGATATAGGGAGGGAAATACATCAGCATTCCTACTGTGCTGAATGTTTTCAGGATTGGCACGCTAGTATTAGTGGAGCTGTGTCTACAACGAATTTCTGGAGAGTGAGGCTCTTCACGCAACCACAAGTAGAACCCCTTCCTCTCTCCTACAAAAATGCCATGGGAATGGAGATATAAATCTATTTATGTGTGTGTCAGAAAGCAGAAAAAACTCCTGTAGCTGGTGAGTTAGGATGGCTCCCTTTTGGTGTGGTTCATTTAAAAACAAAATTTTGAATGTACCACCTACATATGATGGCATGGGAGTGGGTGGGAAAAGGAGGACAACATGGATGGTTTCTATGTGCTGGGATTGTGCAACTACAGGGATACGAAAAATCCTTCCCTATATTGCTGAGGAGGAGATTTGAGGTTTATATCTTGTCTCAGAAATACCTGAGATATTAGTGCTACTGGCAAATAACAAGGTAGTTCACATTTTTAGTTTTCTAAAATCTACAGAGAGGTGTTAAGATCTTGTCAAAGCCCAAAGCTTGAAAGAATCTTAACTATGGTGCTGCCAATATGCCTCCACAATAAGTGGCAGATCTAGCAACAAAAATTCATATTATATACAAGGACTATGGATGGTTACAAGGGTGTGCCTTGGTGATACAAAAAGTGCTGTAATTTGTGCTAAAACTAGGCCTATAATTAAAAAGGCCAATCCCTCAAAGGGCTAAGTATCCTTAGCCTCTACTGATTGCAATGGATACACCAGGTATCTCACTGAATAAGGCCTAAGTGAGGTTTTTGTCCATAGTTTTTTCCTCATTTCTTTAACAGACAGGATTTGATGAAGACTAAATATGCTCCACACACCTATTAGTATACTAGCTCACCAGTTATCTTTTCATTCAAATACATATAGCATACTCATTGCAATTACCTTTGTTATAAGATAACCTGCCCAGGTTGCTGACCATTCTGCAAAATTGTTGCCTAATTTGCTTAAGTAAATTGGCTTCTTCATCTTAGACCAGTTTACAGCCTTCTGGTAACTCTTATATCTGTAATTTTAAAATCCAAATTTAGTAAATAAGTATTGTTTTCCTATGTGGAAGAAACAACACAGTCCACAAGAAACCAGGAAAGAGAGTTGAAGTTAGCTTCCATGTTTTTGTAAGGATCAAAAATCTCAAGCATACAGTATGTAAAAAGGCTTGAATCCTATTGGAGTTTATACCTGTACTTTAATGAAAAACAGAGATAAGGATGATTTCATGCCAATTTTTAAAATCTCATTCTGAGAACAAACTGCCAAGACTGAATCTGTTATCTGTGCACAGAATACGTTTCTTTGTGACTTGCACGTCACTGAAGGATATAAATATTCAAGCGAGAGACAAGTCAGCAGAAAGAATAGGGCTATATTTGAGTTTTATACGTATGCACACTCTTCCAGGGAAATTAGCAAGGGCAGCATGCACATAAACAAAACCAAATTATTGCTAACTTGGAGAAAGATTTATTTTAAAAGCTGTACTCCAAAGATTTATTTAAATGACACATACCGCGTATTTAAGTGGGGTTCCAGTATTTCCTGAACATGCTCAGGAAACCTCCTCCAAAGCCTGGAGCCTGGACAGTCAGTGTTTGTCTCTCTACAGTCATAAATGGATAGTAATTCCTAAAAATGTATCAACAGAAATACCATCTTTTAAAACTGCAAATTACTCAGAATTTCAGTAGCCATATGGGATTTGAGGAGTTAAAAACTCTTATAATACCCTGAATCCCATACTAAGCCCACCAATATTTTAAGCGAAATATTAGGAAGGTCAAATATATATATATGTTCCTTAAAAATGTTTGTTGTACAGATTCTGCATTTCAGTGCAACAAAGAAAAAAATCAATAATAAAAAACAGATGATCTAGCAAACATGCTGCCTTACCTGAATGGCATATGCTGCAGAATCTTGAGCACGGACATTATCAGCATAAGCCATGAATGCTCTGGTTAGTTCCATTAATAATCCATGGCCAAAATTTGGATCCTCCACTCCAGCCTCAGTAACAAACAAAAAGTCACATTTATTTAAGAGTCTGGCTACTGGCTCAAGAAAAAGCTTTAGTCTATCACCTTTGGAGCTCAGTTTCAAAATGGGTTTAGATGAGAAAGGAGGCTGATATTTGATGATATCTGGCCCACAATTCACATTCACTTTTGAAGGGAACTGGGGGCCTAATTCACTTAGACCCTTTAGAAAATCCCAATCTGAAGGGGAAAAAAAGTTCTATGCAATACACAGTGAGTGTAAATTTTCAGTTTCTGTGGAAGTGGACTGAAAGTTAATTGGTACATGGTCTTAATCCCAAACTGTACACATCACAAGACTACCACAATACCGACAGACTTGCAAGTCTCTATGAAACAATCCCAGGTTTGGAATAGCAGGCATGTTCAGGACTGAGGTAACTCAGAGTTTTGGTGACCGTTGGCCACACCATGACTAACTCAAGCCAGTATTATTAGTATTTCACTTCCATGAGCAGAAAATTCACTTTCAATTCAAGGTCAAATCCTGAAAGGTGCAGACCATCTACTGAGCTTTTGCCACACTCAATGATTTCAGCACCGCCTAGGTTTAGCCCTAAATGAAGTGTTTGAACAATTCCTCACCAATGGCATTAGTCATTACAAAATCACTACAAAATATAGCACAAATTGAAATCTTTGTTCATGGAAGTGAGTTACTAACAAAGAAAGAAGCTATTGCTGTCTATGTTTGAGATAATATTTCTGTACAAGTAACTCGCACAATAGCTGTCTACACTGTTTAGCTCTAGATAGTGCCAGGAGCTTAATTTTCAGGAAATGTCTCCACCCACAAATTATGTATTTTATAATGAAGACATTCATATTTTAAAAATCCTATATGCTCCATGTTATTCTACTTCCATTAAACCATATTATTGGATTTTAATGTTCATCCACATTCTCTCCTGGTCTCATATTTAGACATAAATTTTACAAAATGGTGCCTAGGGACTGAGCCTCATGACTCCAATTAAGGTTATCCAGAGCTGCACAGCTATGTCCCTGCATAATACTTTACAAATGTATCCTTCGGAGTTGACATTGCTCTGAAGCATAACAATTTTCAGACACTCAGAAATGTTTACATGTACAATGAAACGCCAGCGTTATGTCAATGATTTGAAAAAGTATCCAAGTTTTGTTTTTAATTGAATTATAAATGGATTTAGTCTCTCAAGAACTCTATTTTAAATGTCTTAAACAGAGCATTTTGTGGAACCACCAAGGACAATTATTGACATTCGCTTACCATAAGTCAATTAATAGCTTTTAATAAAACTTGATGCTTTAAATTTGTGCCATTCTACAACATTTTACTACCCAACCAACTATTTAATTCAATAGATTTCTGACTGCAGTTTCAAAAGTTCACAGTATCATATGATAGAAACTCCAGTATACTGCTCCTTACCACAAATGTAAAATTGTTTCCTTGGGTTTCACTTGTTGAAAAGTCCAGTCTACCTGGATCTATGGCTCCCAGCTCACCTAAACATTCTCCACAAAGCAGTCGGGCTTGAGAATTTGCATCCTGACAGCCAATTAAAAGCACAGTTACCAACTGGGAGATGACTGGCTCCACAGTTTCACTGTCTGTTGCATATTTTATCAGTTTTTCCTAAAAAATTGAAAGAGGAACAGAAATAAAACAAATAATCAATTATAAGTGTGGATATAGCAAAGTGTATCTTACTGGGAAACAACAGTAAAAGATCATCTTTCCTCCATATTTCACCATCCTACAACCCTTATATTTGTCATCTCCTGTCTGTCCAGTTTAATTTACAGCTTAATTCTTGAATCGTCTACCTACAATGCTTACTCACATCAGAAGTAAATGGTAGTACTCATGTGAATAAGGGACACAGGACCTGGCCCTCAGTTTGTCTCCTACTCGATAAGTCTTTCATTATCTATAAAGAATCGCACACTTCTAAGGTACTGTTGAAACCAAAATTTTATTTGAGGGACTGGACATGATGGCACAAGGCCCAATGCTTTTTTATAAAGCCTGGTTCCAATTCATTAAACAAAACAGATATTGTCCCACACATTACTTTTAACCTTACTCTTATCTATTTAATTTTGTTACATAACTTGTTAGCCACAAAAACTGCACATAATTACAGGAAGGATTTGTCCTAATGAGAAATAACAGCCCAACATTCTACCACAAAAGAGAGCAAATATGACAGCCATTTATTAATGTATCAACACAACAAAAGTCATAACACACAAGGACAATTTACAATCTCTTATCTGACTGCATGAATTAGAGGATATGCCTTAATATTACTCATGCCCATCTGTAAATAATTCTGGTATTAGTGAGTGAGTACATTCTCTCATTCATCAACCACTTTGTAACTATACTTGTGCACAATATCGTTGAGTTAGAAAACGCATCCAAGGGCTGAAGTGTTAAATGTCTTCTTTTTTTCAGTTTTCACCAAAATGGAGAGACTAATCAAACAATCCATTTGTAAGCACTTAGAAGATAAGGAAATAAGTAATAGCTAACATGAATTTGCCAAGAACAAATCATGCAAAACCAAGCTAATGTTTTTTTGACAGGGTAGCAAGCTTTGTGGATGGGGGAAAGCTGCAGATGTGGTATATCTTGACATTAGTAAGATTTCTGATTCTGTCTCACATGACCTTTTCATGAGCAAACTAGAGAAATACAGCCTAGACAAACCTACTACAAGGTGGGCACACAACTGCTAGAAAAATATACTCAGAGTAGTTACCAGTGTTTTACAGTTAAGCTGGAAAGACATATAGAATGGGGTCATGCACGGATCTGTCCTGGGTCAAGTTCTATTCAATATCCTTATAAATGATTTGGACGATGGCTGAGAGAGTACATTTAGTTTGTGGACATCACCAACCCATTAGAGCAGTGGTGTTCAATAGAAATTTGATACTAGTCACACTTGTGGTTTTGAATTTCTCTTACTTGCCACATTATAAAAAAGGATTAAAAAACATAATACACATACGCACTAGTGCCTGTCACTAGAAACAGCACACACACATCCACTGTCATCTATGATGCTGTCTCTCTCGCACTATATCCTAGCCACATTAACAAGTTGTATATTGAAGAACGCAACCTGTCTTCCAGTACTGTTGTCTTCAATACACCGACGCATTGCTCATGCATTAGCCACAATTCAATAGCCTATTCGCCAAATGTGGCTTGTGGCAGACATACTGGACATCGCTGTGTTAGAATATGCAAGTGCTTTGGACGACATGATTAGAATTCAAAATGATCTGGATACATCGAACGTTGGACACTACTTGAGCCGTGGACTGATTGCTGACTAGCCAGCTGGTCTTCTAGATAAGGTCCCTTTCGGTCCTACATTTCTGTGGTTCTACAATAAGCCCAGGAGCAAACACCTTCATATTAGGTTTTAAGAAAAACTTTTCTTACAGAAAAAAGAAAATCTGAATCTGCAATTGACCCTGGATCTGTTAATGCAGCCAGCTAAACCAGCAAGTGCTTTAATAGAGAACAAAAAATAGCAGTTTACTTTTCCCAGTAACAGTCCTATTACAAAATCCCTCTTCAGTTCGGATTGATTTCTTGCAATGATGGGCTAGCACCAGAAGAAGAGAATGTGTTTACTTGTGAACTGCTCATTCAGTTCTGATTCAGCAAGGATCCAACACAAAAAGTAAGGTTTGAAAACCATGTTAAAAGAGAAAGTTAGATGGGAACCTACCACCTCACTCATTCTGAAGGCAAAGGACATCTATACGGGTAAACTGAGAACACAAAGCCACCTCATGTACCGTGCTGCTTGCTTATTGTAAAAGAAAACAGCATCCCAAGATAAAGGAAAATGATACTGTTGATCCAGACAGTATCACAGTTCATCTTTAATTGCATTCATCATAACAGCTTTTTATACCTGATTTCTATACAAGGTTTCCTTCAGACTGGTCAGTGCATGGATACGAACATCTGCATTCTCATGCTGAATAGCTTTCATGGACAGCTGAAGTGTTGTCTGCAGGTCAGTGCTTTTGGAGGACTCCTGAACAAAAATGCACAGCGTAAAGAACAATGATTAACGACATCAGGTTAAAATGTACCTCAAAAACAAGAGAAAATATACATCAGTCACCTTTTAAAGTAGAAGTCTCCTAAACCCATATCCATACCCCATAATTTTTTGTTTGCTCACTGTGGGAGGAAAAAATATTTAAAATAATTTTGTTCTCATAAAAGGTGTCACATTCACAGAAGTTTTTTAATTTTATTTTCTTTCAATTTAGAATACTAAAAAGTTCCCATATACAGGCTCTGAGCACCCTGCCAAGAACTGAACATTACCAAATGAAATACTATTTATTTTAAACTAGCTCACTCCTCCTATCAGAAAGTGGGGGCATGGTTACACTTACACTTTTATAGCGGTTTTGGTTATACCTGTCCTCGTATACAGCAATAGGGATAGTGCTACAGCATGTCCACACTGAGACTCGTCAGCGGTAAAGCGTGGCCACATTTGTGGCACTTGCAGCAGCATGGGGAGTGGTGCATTATGGGTAGCTATCCCAGCATTCAGCTAGGTGCAATGTGCTTTTCAAACGAGGAGGGTGAGGGGGAACGTGTTGTGTGTATGCGGAGGGAGAGAGTTCGTCCTTTCGAGAGCCTGTCAGGAACTGTCCTTTGACAGAGGAGACTAGCAGGCTTTGTATTTCACACAGGCTCCCTCCGTAAACATTTGCATTGCTTATCTGCCGAGTTAAGAGAGAAACTCTGAAAACATACTTCTGCATACCTCCAGCCGAGTTCAAAACAAAGGGAAGAGACGTAAATTACCTTAAATGGCTCCAGATATCACTTGTAGCGCTTTGGAGCGTTAATGCCTGTCCACACTTGTGATAATACGGATCATTGAATACACATTAGTTGTTAATCCTCTGGGAAGGGAGGATTATCAGGACCAGTATAACTGTGGGTTTATAGCGCTCTACGTGCCTCACCAGTCTGGACGGGTAGTAAGTTATAGCGCTCCTGGAGGCTTTATAGCGCTATAAAGTGCAAGTGTAACCAAGGCCTAACTCTTCATACAGGTACCTCTACCCCACCCTTCCTCTGTCCCTCTCCCCATCTCCACTCCTACCCCCACACATCTTGTAATGCCTTTCCAAGGAGAGGCGAAAGAAATAGGCCCTGCAGTATGCCCTGCAAATAACAAATCTGGGCTATTTTGGATCAAGAGCAAAAAAAACAATGGTTTTCTTCATAGTATTCATCATTCTAAGAAGAGATATTATAGGGACCGGTTTAGGATTTCATATTCTGAAGTGATAGTTTTTCTAATAGGATATTCATTGTTAAAAGCTAAGTTGGTAAGGAGTGATGTGTTTTTAAGATGATGAAGAATATTAAACAAAGCATATAAGATACATGGAAGTCAAAAGTTAATTATAGAAATATTAACTCTTACACTAATGTGTCAATGACAATCTGGCTCCACTGCATGATACACATTACCAGGTTTTCCTTTATCTGGGAGGTAGATAAGTGTTATCTCCATTGTATAGCTGGGCAAGTAACTTAACATATTAAAGCTGTACCTTTCTATATTCCTGAAGGACTATTTGAATTTCTTTCAGTTCAGGATGGTCAGGCAGAAAATATATTTCATGAAGAAAGTCTTGTACTGCATCTCTAATAATTTTTTTTGTTAAATAAATATTACAAAAATAAAGAAATTAGTACAAATTAAATTTGGGTCAGAAAATTTTACAAGGTCTTCAAAATAAAGGAATAAAATGTGGTAACAATAGAAGAACAGAGCTTTGATGAAAAATAGGATAAAATGCATTCAATATGTTAGAAATAAAATTTCATTTAATTAATCTAATTTTTTAAAAATTACTTCTCTGGCTACTGGACTTTATCTGAAATAACAGTGTTTTTTCTCCCTCCCATAATCAACCTGGGTCTCTTAAAAGACAATTCTTTCTAACCACGGGAGCATTCTAGCTCCTCCATCCATCACTCAAACCCTCTCAAGGTATGCTAGTCACCCAAGCAGGGAAACACACTCCCAGCTGCAGCGTAGATATATCCTCAGAGAGGTGCTGCTCTCCTCCTCCTGGGAATTAGGAGAAGGGTGAGAATAATCTAGCTTTGTTTTGCTTCTCCTTATGGGAAAACACACACAAAACATATCTACCCAATGTGACCCAATATAGCAAACCAACATTCTTCAACAAATGCTTAACCTATAATGCTTCCTGCAGCTCCCATTGGCCAGGAACGGCTAACAGTGGCCACTGGGAGCGTCAGGCGGCCGTGCAAATGTAAACAGTCTGGCGGCCATCAGCAGATTACCCTGATGGGCCACAGGCAGCCTGCAGGTTTCCCACCACTGTTTTACAGGCCACATAGTTCTTGACTAAGATTTGGAAGATTTTTTCTGAAACACAGTATGGCTAATTACTAAGATTTGGGTCTATTATGTTAGAGACCTGGATTCTACTCCCAGTTTGTATGACTTTTCAGTGGGACAGAAAGCCATACTCAATAACATGGTTCTGAAGCGCAGAGAATTATTAACAACTGTCACTGGAACAAACAAGTCTAAAACTCATGGCCTTTTGGTTCCCAGCCCAGTACATCTTCTCCCTAGTCCAACGAGAGTTTAATGGGGGAAACCAGCACTAACAGGGGTGACCACCATTGTCGTAACATGTCATAGACCAGAGGTAGGCAATCTATGCCACGCGTGCCAATGGCAGCACTCGAGCTGATTTTTAGTGGCACTCACACTGCCTGGGTCCTGGCCACCGGGGGGCTCTGCATTTAATTTAGTTTTAAATGACGTTACTTAAACATTTGAAAAACCTTATTTACTTTACATAAAACAATAGCTTAGTTATATATAAAAGACTTAGAAAGAGACCTTCTAAAAAGGCTAAAATGTATTACTGGCACACGAAATCTTAAGTTAGAGTGAATAAATGAAGACTTGGCACACCACTTCTGAAAGGTTGCCGACCCCTGTCATAGACAAAATGACAGAGACAAGACAATGGGACAGTATATGTGCAGTGCTAATGGAATTATCAATGGATTTTGGCAGCAAGCCAAGACAAGCTGTATTAAGAAATACATAGGCAGGAAAATGACAATCTTTCAATATTTGGAACAGGACTTCATGAAAATTTGTTAAGGCTTGGCCAGCAAAGACACCTCACAGGAGCATCTGCCAAATTTCAAAGTCTACTGCAAGTTATGGAGGTGTTGGAAGTCTTGAAAAACAAACACCTTACCATTATTAGACAATTTTAATATATTATCTAGCCACTAATGCATATGCAAAATATTTCCAGTCATAATACCTGTTCTCAACTATGAGAAAATAAAATATTGCTGCAGTTTCTTTTGGCTGGACATGTATGAGGGGCAACAAAGCTACTATCACATGACTGAGTAGGGATCCAAGGTAAGCGTGATCCAGGCATCGAACAAAACAGTCCCATGATCTAAATGAAAAGGAAAAACAACAAAAATTTAAAAAACATATTCTTTTCTGTATATGGGCAATAAGTGAATCATGAGATGCAAAAACTAAGTATTTAATATAATTTTAGTTTCATGAGCTATAGGTATACACCAGAACACCTATATACTGAATTTGAAATAAGTTGCTGTTCTAGTACATTGTCAATTCACCTGCAGCATAACTCTGGAAAGTCATCCTTGTATCTTAAGCCTGTTCTCAGTGTAGTCATCATCTTCACTCTCACTGAACTGATATGTTTGGAACCCATAAGCTTCATTAAAGACATCAAACTGTTTAAGGCCTGAAAATAAGGAAAGCTCTCTTGAATAAAAGAGATATTTGATAAATTAATTGTACAATGAAATAAGAAATTAATTGTTAGATAACTTCTGTCCATAATTTGCAGGTGAAAGTTGAAAACAAGAATTTAGTTGTTAAATTGTTAATTTAATTAACATCAATTTAAAACTTTATGGTCAAAATTAAAGCCACACATGATTTTCTTTGAAACCATTAAAGCAACTTCCAAATTCCTATTGTATTTGTATACAACAGTGTCTTGATCAGATGCAATAGCCAGGCTATTGAGTAAAGGGCTCTTTGACCTGAAGAGATTTCAATTACATACGACTATTCTAGTATTTCAGTATGATTGTAAAGGAAGGGCAGCCATCATGCAGAGAATTTGTATCTCAATTTAAAATCCAGTCTCATTTTAGTTACTCAGCTAATTATTAAGGACTTTCATTTATCACTATGGCTTGTCTCATACTCTTATAACTGTTTTATCATCAAGACTTTAGAACTTCCTTCAAGATCTTTTTGCTGCTCAAAGTAATATAGTGATTGTCACCACCTTGATCATGGTCTTCCCAATGCTGGACACTGTAATTGTTGAAGACAAGCTTTACTGCTGTCATCCCTCCTTCTGGCTTATAGCTGTAATGACTACATAGCATATGGAAGTTACTCTGCCCAATAGCTTTCTAGGACTCGTAAGGGAGCACACCCTCCCTCTAATAAGGGAAGGCTAACAAGTTCTTCTGGGATCAACTAGTACTAACCAGGCACACCTAGAAAGGTTTTCTCTGCCTGGGGAGAGAAAGCTTAAAAAGGCAAAGCCTGCCACAGGAGGGGATGACGACTAGGGAGAAGACTGAGGTATCTCAGAGACTGCAAGCTATAGGGACAGAGCAATATAGAAGACGACAGTCACAGACCTTGCAACTTCTGAGACTGCATGGACCAAGTTCCAAGTGGGAGCGACCCAACAGAAGGGGGTAGATGCAGATCCTAACCCTGATTAAAGACGCTATACCTGCAGATAAGCCAAACCCCAAAGGGGGTGACAAAAAGACTGCCTAAGAGCAGGGTAGAGTTAAATCAAAGCAAACCAAATCATGGTCTGGTGGGGAATCGAGGGGAAAGGAGGGAAGGCTCCCCATCACAGGATGCCGGAAAAGAATTGCCGCTAAGGTTTCAAATCCTCCCATCCTCCAGTTTAGTACTTTGTAGACTTCTCAGCAATTTATTAAAGCGAAATATTGGCATATCAAGTTTTCTGGAAGTTCACAATAATTCTGTAATCATGTCATTATATAAAGCATCACAATGAATTCTTCTCTCAGAGAAGAAAATAGTTTGCAACAATAAGAATATGAATTTACATTCACTCTTCACGTAGTCTTTGTGGAACAACAACCAGACGACTAGCAAATTTCTATTATAAAAGAATGGAAATATAAATCCTTAAGTAATCATTCATTTTATTTTTCCCTTTAAAACTTCAAACTCTGGACATGGTCATTCTCCTAAATGATATAAACAGAGCACATTTTTCTTTTTACATTTCTCAAGATCCATGTAATCTTTCCATTAAACATTACCTTCTGTAAGCATGTGTAATAAATTTTCTTTGTATAAAAATGTTCTATTCAGAAAATAATGCATTTTCCCTTCACATTTTAAGAAGCAGGGTAAGAATCTTCCACGCTCCCCAAATTTCACTCCCACCTCGCTAGAAGTCCTCGTGATGGAGAATTGTTTAATACTTACATAGTGCCCTTAGCATGCATGGCACTTTAAACAACTAAAGAAATAAGACTGCTTTAGACTGTAAGCACTTCAAGGCAGGAGAGAGAGATAAGAAATGACAAAGAAAGGGAAGACAAAGATGAGGATTACAATACATAAATTAGGGCAAGGAAGGATATGCAAATAACTTCAGATGTAAACTGTGAAAATTAGATGAAAGAAGATTATGGATTTTAAAAGGCAGAGTGAAGATTCTTGCCACAAAGAGGAGTCATTCCAGACAGAAAGAGCCATAAAAAGGTGAGTGGAAAGATTCAGTGGAACAGAGGCAGAACATAGGGCAGGAGAACAGGGAGAAGCAAGACTGAGATGTAAGCAGGGGTAGATTTCTGCAGCATCTAGAAAGTGAGAACAAATTTAAAAACTTGATGTTCAAATAGACAGGAAGCCACGAAAGGGATTCAAAAGGGTGACAACAAAAAACAAGGTTATTTTAAGCAGCAACATATTTGACAGATTGAAGGAAGAGTCAGTTAGGCCAGAGGAAGTGGTGGCTACAGCAGTCCAGGCCAAAAAAGAAGAGGAAAAAAACCCTTTCATGAATCAACAGTTGGATAGAAGAGGGGACAGATTTTAGAAATGTTATAGAAGGACAGTAATAAGATTTGATAAGAGACTAGTTGAGGGAAAAAAAACAGAACAGAATTGAATTCGTGAGCTTGAATGACTAGAAAAATAGTGGAGCTGTCAATGGGTATGGTGAAGGAGGCAGAGAAAGAGCATATATCGGAGCTTTCACAGCTGTTTTAGCTTTGTTACATTTGAGAGAGTGGGAGAGCATCCAGGAGATATCAGAAAGAAAGGAAGAAATGTAAGCCCAGACTAAGGAGGAAACATGTGGATCCAGAGGAAGATATGAGAATCATCGGTCTGGAAGGAAGACGAGAGATCAGTGGAGGACAGACTTCTAGGAACAACAGAGAGGGGGAAGAAGAGGAGTCAATATAGATAAGGTAGAAGGAGTAGTCACCTAAGTTAAGAGGCGAATCAAGCAAGGCAGAACCATATAATGTAAAAATGAGAGCATCTCAAGAACTCTACAGTATCAAAAGCAGGAAAGAGATGCAAAATTGGCCTTTAGATTTGGCAAAGGAAAGGTTATTTAATTTCAACTGGAAGCAGCTCCACAGGAAGAGTCAGCATCACTCATCGGCCAGAAAGGGCTGCTTAAGAGAGAAACTGGCACGTTTATCATGGCTAAAAGGTATTGCCTCCAAATTGCAGAATTTTCAGTTTTTGCCATAAACTTAATACCAATTTCAAAGCACCAACTTAATCCCTGCAAGGCAGCCTACTGTGTTGGCCATCACGTTGCCTGAAAACACTGCATACTTGTCCTTGCTTTACTGTTCAAACTGATGTTCACTCACCATTTTCTTATCTTCAATACCAACACTGGAGCTCAATAACTGCATGTTAAAGAAGGCCAAGATACCCAGCAATTTAGGTTGTAGATAATCAGCCTAAAAAATTTAAAAATAAACTTTTACCAATAAGACATTCTGAAATACTTAGAGATTAAATATTAAACTGAGACAATTTATCCATTATAGATCCTTGTTTAAGTAAGTTTCATAGCATATTAATAATTTTTGAATGGCATGTCAGGTTTCACATTTTGCCTGACTGCATAAAGTAAATGGAAAGACATTTCATTGTAAACACATCTTTATGGTTAAATAAAAAGGGAATCTATTGAGATGACTTAATACACATCCAAAAGGGCAAACAAAGATCCTTTTATATATATATTGTGATGGAGTCAGACCAGAAGGATATAGGAGAGTGCTGGAAGGCAGGTATATTAGTCTCAGGATGTGCGGGTCCTTGTTCCCTGGATAGCCAAACAAAGGCTACTCCAGGCCAATCAAGACACCTGGGGCCAATTAAGAACCTTCTAGAAAGGAGTAGAAACAGCTAGCCTAATTGGGACACCTGAAGCCAATCAGGGACTGGCTGAAACCAGATAAAAACCTCCCAGTTAGTCAGGTGGGTGTGGGTGTCAGGAGCTGTGGAAGGAAGTTATGCTGTTGGTGAGACTGAGTGGTGGACAACATATCATACTGAAGGAAGGAGGCCCTGAGGTAAGGGTGAAGTGGAGTTTGAAGAAGCAGGGATTGCTGTGGGGAAGTAGCCCAGGGAATTGTATTGTGTTTTGTGGATAAAAGGTCAGCCATCTTAGCTGATACTATTAGGGTCCCTGGGCTGGAGTCCGGAGTAGAGGGCGGGCCTGGGCTCCCCCCTTTTTCCATCTTCCATACTGGCCTGTGATGAAGGCAACTCACTAGGTGGTGACTCTTGCCAATTATACTGAGAAAGGGAGGTCACTCTGGGGCCTAGATGAGTTTCTGAGGCCCCTAAATCTGCCAGGAAGCGCAGGACCCACAAGTACAGACTTGGAGCTTTGTCACTATATATATATATATACACACACACACATACATACACATATACACACACATACACATATATATAAATTTATTTTGAGAAAGGCATTTACAGAAATATCACTGGCTGCACAGACACCATTCTATTACTTCAATTATATGGAAGTTTCAACAGGTTGTGCTTTTTTATACTTATTTGTGTGTCTTATTTCCACATTACAGAAGTTCTATTTAACATAGGGTACTGAAATATTAAAATTTCTTTGGTTTTTTTTATATATTATAAATTTTTGAGAGGTGCTCAAAATGTACTACATTTCCATTCTTCTTCACAGTGGGGAGAGAGATTGTTGAATTAAAAACAGATGTAATTTATTTCTCCTTACCATTAGCTCAGGTGATGTTATGTCTCTGGGTCCCTGGTACAGATCATCATTTGATGCAAATGAAGCCAATATTGATAAACCATTGAAGACCTGCTGATAGTGCTCTCCTATACGTAGCAATAATTCATTATGCAATCCCTGGTAGTCTTGTCTCAACAAGCTTCCCAGTTCTATTTCTGTTTCATTCTATAAATCAATACCAAAAGCAGGGAAAAAATTCTTATTATATTCAAAATACACAATACAAGGTAGACTGTCTTATGGAAAGAACCTTTGAGTCCCATTGTTCTAAGAAGAAACTTAGTCAGTCATATGACAGACAATTCAAACCTTCCAAGGCAGAACTGTAAATTTAGCTGCCAGCTCTGAAGATATATTTGTTCACAACCAAAAAAGACTGACTATAAACTGACAGAACTATTCTCCATATACAAAAAATAAAAGAAGAAAAATTAGGTAATAAGTTCTTATGTCTTTAATATATTGTGTTTAAAGAGAAAAAAATATCCCCATCTTAACATCCTAATCTGCACATGGAAAGCTGGCAAATACTCAAGTTACCTTGAGGTAGTGAAGTGCTCGCTCCAGCTCATCCTTAGAACAGGAACAGACCAAGTGGGAGAAGACGTATTTGAAGTTGTTGATCAAGATTTCTCTTCGGTTTACATTCAGCTGTTTTGCTATGGTTCGAATAAGCGCAGACGCTGCGGGACTGGCCTTGGCAGCGAGGTCAGGCAGTAGAACTTGCAGAGTTCGCTGACAGATTAAAAGCACAACACTTACAGAAAAAAATCTGCATTTAATCTTGGTATGCCAATATGAAAATATACCTGTACACCTATTACCTTGATTTAAGACTGACTTATTGAGAGCTAAACAAGAATACTAGAAAGGAAAATCTCTCTTAGTAATGGAAAGACTAATGGAAAAAGAGTAATTTCATAGGGCTGCAATAATAGGAGATAGGAATCCATACAAATGGCAAGCGAATGTATAGTTTTGTCTAGTTAACCTCCTAGCAAAAGGAAATCTGGAGGAAAACACAAACAAAAAAAACCCCACAGCCAGAACACTTTGTCCTGTCCAACTGTTGCACGTTCCCCATTACCAACAAACTATATGCTGATCAAAAAAGTTTGAGTTTGTGTGAAAACTTAGGCTAAGTAATCCTCTTCAAACAGGCCGACATCAATGCAGACTCGGAACTTATACAGGAACTCCTCACTTAAAATCGTCCCGGTTAATGTTGTTTAGTTGCTACACTGATGATCAATTAGGAACATGCTCGTTTAAAGCTGTGCAATGCTCCCTTCCAACTACATTTGGCAGCTGCTTGCTTTGCTTGCGGGAAGAGCAGCCCATTGCAGCTGGGTGGTGGGTGGTTGAAACCAGGGTGTACGGCAGCCCCCACATCAGCTCCCCACTCCCCTAAGTTCCCTGTGCAGCAGCTGCCCAACAGGCTATCAATTGCTGGCAGTTCAGCTGTCCCTCCCCACAATGCCATGTGCTGCTCCTGCCCTCTGCTTTGGAGCTGCTCCCCAAGACTCCTGCTTGCTGTGTGGGGGAGAAAGAGGGAGGCTAATGTAAGGGTGTTCCTCTCCCCCATGCTCCTGCACCCTGTCTACCCATCTTCCATAGAGCAGGGGGGACACACAAAGAAGGGAGCTCGCTGGCAGCAGCTGGTCTCTGCAAACTGATCTAATTAACAAGGCAGTGTACTTAAGAGTCAATATACTTAAAGGGGAATCTCTCACACACACACACACCCCACCACCACCACCACACACAAACACACCATACGCACATGGTGTGTGTCTGTCTGCACTTCCTCTCTTCCTGCTGCCTTGTAGAATGTGAGAGTTAACCCTTGAGGGCTCAGCCTATTGCTAATTTATTTTAGCAGTAAGGCATTTCCTAGGAAATATCCCACCCTCTGACTCCTCCACCTCAACAAAGCTTCACAATCATCATCCCTGTGTACCAATATTAAATTGTTTGCTTAAAACTTGTGTGTGCGTGTGTGTATATAGTCTTTTGTCTGGTGAAAGAAAATTCCCTGGAACCTAACCCCCCCATTTACATTAGTTCTTATGAGGCAAATGGATTCGCTTAAAGTCGTATCTTTCAGGAATATAAACTACAACGTTAAGTGAGGAGTTCCTGTAATTCACACCTGCAGCATCCAGATGGGAAGTTACAGCTCAGCACTTTGATGTGCACTGCTATTCATACTCTTGTAGTCCAAACTGCAGGGCAGTACAGACAAGTCCTTTGGCCTTAAAGAAAATAAGCAGTATTAGGGATGGCAACAAATGAAGATGTCACCTAACCACAGCATCTTGGTATTTAATGTTTGAAACAAAGAACAAAAGGTTACATAGAGAGGAAGGGAAAAAATATTCTGAATGAGGGCTCAAAAAAATTGCCTCAAAATAGAGACTTTTGATTGAACATCATCTCCACTCAGAAGCTGCAGAAGCCAATAAATACTTTTAGCAAATGAGTACCTTTGTTTTATACTTTATACACCTCCCCTCACACTCTGAACCACTATTACAGATCAATATGCTGCAGTTTCTGGACTGAACATCTCCACCCCTGTATGAGCTGTCAACAATTCTAAATTATCCCAACAACTGGAGGAGGAGGAGGAGGAGAAGGAGGTGGTTAAGAAATAAATCCAGTTACAAGATTCACAGGAAGATAGTGGACTAAAATTTTTAAAAAAATCCAAGCTCACAAAATTCAGAAGTAAAAAAGAACTATCAACTCACAGACAAAAAGCGGTTGAGGTCTGGGAAATCAAATACATTGGCAATTTCAGATAACATATCCAGGGCCATCCTTCTCTGATGAGCAGCCTCTTGTTTTTGTAGCTCATTACTCTGGCACGGAGTGTTAGAAACTACTGCCATCTGGCTGGAGTGCAGGGATTCCACTAGAAACTAAATATTAAAAGATAACATTCAATATTAGTTTTCCGCTTCCAGGACGTAAAATCTACACTGAACAAAGATTTACAGCCAAGCATTTAATCTAAGGGGAAAAGTTATAGCTTCTCTTTCTGTCTACGTTTTTCTTCTACTCGCACTAAATTGAGGATAACCCAAACTGAAAAACACAGATCATTACATTTGACAAGACTCAAGTTGTAGTTTAAGATTTCCAAAGTAAAATTTTTAATGGTGGCATGTCATCCAACTAGAAATTGATTTTATGGTATTGCCTTCTGGGAATATTTGAAAACTTAACCTTTTAAATAACCTGTGGGAAGAATCACTGTTGCATTATGCTTGTGACATAATGTCAAATGTAATATCAATTTTAAAAGTAGATCCCATGAGGAAATGTAATGCATATAATGCAAAAGATTATGTAGTTCTACTATTTCAATACTTTAGGAGCTAGGACATGAGAGGGGAAACAGAATGACACTGTTGGTGTCACAAACCCAATCAAAAATAAAAAAGTCCCAATCTTCCTAGAAAAGTTTAACTTATTTTAGAAAATTATGTTAAATAGGATTCCTCCTGTTTGTACTCTACATACAACAACAGCTTTTTGTAAATTTTACTTTCAGCACCACTTTTAAAAATTAATAGGGAAAACATTGCCACACAAATTAATATCTGTGAGGCAATGTCTTCCTTTGCAACCTATCAATGTAATGTGTGCTAATGGAAATAACGCTCTTTTTCCTCACCTGACAGATAGGCTTCTTGTACTGACTGAAAAGGGCTTGCAGTTTTACAGACTTGGCTGCAGCCAGTGCCCTAATTTCTGTATATGCTGCTCCAGCCACGGATGCTGACTTTGACAACAAACAATGTAACAAATGTAACAGCGCAAATGGCACCAAATCCCCTTTCGCTGCCCTTTCAAAAGTGAACAGAAAAAAAACTACATGGTTAGCATGAAATGTTAGTTATAACACTAGTGAGACTACCTCTGACATATGCAGGTTACCATGATAAACACAATTTGTCACTGTATTTTTATATAACCTTCTATTTTACACAAAATGGATGCCATGATAAAAAAACAGATGTTTTCAACAAATAGGAATATATAGTATTTAATCATCATTTAGTATAAAGACTTACTCTTTGAATGGATTTGTCTTTATTAATTATAATTAGGCTTGGCAAAATTAATCTTTTAAAATTAATTTTTGAGGATATTATTAATTTAAATTTTCACACTTTAGGAAATTATGGGAGTGTCAGCCAAAAATTATTTAGTGATAGCAGACGATGAGCTAAATATAGAACTATTAAAACAAACTGTCAAAACATACGAAGTACATATCCTTAAATCAGCTCTAATTTTCAAGCAGCCTTTTTTTTTAAAAAAAAAAACTTTGCCCATCCATAAATTTCAATAATCATAAAAGGAAATTTGTCAGTTTGTGTGTCTACAGTGAAATCAACATTTCTCAATAAAAATCTAATCCTTTTGAAAACCAGTTATAATGCTATCTTTTTCTAAAGAAAAAAAATACTGTCACTTGGACTCTGACCCTACACAGCTGGACCTCTGAAAGAAGACCCTTCCACATGGAACCCTAGTGAATATACACTAAGGCTCAGTACAAATGCAAGGATCTGCCTGTATGGATCTTTCTGCAAAGATGGGGGCTCTGAGGAGTATTATTCTTATATTCACACTTATGCAACAAATCTCTTGGAACTGTAAATGGAAAATACTTATGAATGTTCAAAATATACATACAACCAAAAGGTACCTTCCAATATCCCCTGTTGTTAGAATTAATGTATCCTTCAATTCATTATTTCTTGATATTTTAGCATTTGTATAGGCCTCTTTCATTCTTGAAACAAAAAGCTAAAAAAAAAAATTTTTGAAATGAAATGGACAAACTATTCAAAACATTAGTTAAACAAGATTATTTTTGTTGTAATCGTTTTGCATTTTTGGCATTAGAAAAGAAAACATGGGTTCACCTCTTTTATGAATCCTTCCTCGGAGTTCAAGGATGCCAATATGTTCCTGATATTGTCACTGAATGCCACTCTTACATCTTTGTCTGGATCTTCCATTAGATTTAGTAAAGCTCCAATAAGAATCTTTACATCCGATTCATCATCTCTAAAGTCCAGATGTTTGCAAAGATGAGGTATATTCTCTATAAATGCTAAGGGAGAGAGAAATGGGTTGAAGAAGAAAAAGGAAGATAAGTGTTTAATGCTTTTAAAAATGTACCAGAATAATAATGAAATAATATACAAGAACATCAGACTGTTCTGTATTCCAAAAAGCTATTTAAAAAAGTGTCAAACAAAATGGCTATTTATAATTCAGATTTATACCAAATGTTAGACTTCTATTGAAAGGTACAGAATGAGTAACTACAGTGGATATTAGATTTAATTGGACTTAACATCTAAAAACTAACATCAGATACTAAGCTAACTATGCTTGAAAGTTCATATTTATGTTTCTATAGTGACATTTGTTGAGCCAATATGATGTACGGAAGTACACAAGAGGCTAATGCAGTTTGCTTACTCTGTGCATCACCACAACTATTTTATGAATGCTGACTGTACATTAGCCAATAAAAATATTAAGCTGTCACTTGTGTGTGTTGAGGAGCAGAAGCAGATATATGTTGAACCTTTTTTTTTTTTTGTTCTACCAGCTAAAGCCAATGAAAAATATCATGAGCACAATTTCTTTGCTCTAAGATGTTCTTGCTTCCAGAAAGCTTGCATATTCATCAACCATTTCAAAAGTCAAGTGCTTGACCTATTTGAAAAGGAGGTTAGTATTAATTTAACACTAACATTTAAAAGAAAGCAAATAAAGATTGAGAAAATGGGATGGAAGACAAAAAAGAGTGGAATTACTGAGAGGTATTATATAGAAGATACAAGTTAACAATTAAGGAGAGGCCTCTTAGTGCTAAATGCTAGGCACCCACAATCCTCATTGACTTAACAGTATCAGAGGGGTAGCCGTGTTAGTCTGGATCTGCAAAAGTGACAGAGTCCTGTGGCACCTTACAGACTAACAGATGTATTAGAGCATAAGCTTTCATGGGCAAATACCCACTTCATCGGATGCATGCAGTGGATCCACTATCCAATGAAGTGGGTATTCACCCACAGAAGCTTATGCTCTACATGTGTTAGTCTAAGGTGCCACAGGACTCTTTGTCGCATTGACTTAACAGGAGTTGAGGGCACTCAGCGATGAAGTATATCACAGGTCAGATTTACCATCATATGAGATGTGTTGTCAGACCATTTGCAAACACTCTTATTCCCGCCTACTGTACAAATTGCAGGTTGATAGAAGGAATACAACACAGAAGTTGGGTGGCGAAAAAAGACAGTCCAAGTAATTTTAGTATACTACACAAGAGTGTAAAGGCTAAGAAGAGAAAAAGATCACTTTACCTAGCTTTACTGAACTAGTTACTTTGCTTTCAAGAAGATTAAAAAATGGCTTGAAAATGGAGGCTTTCACCGAACATGTATTTTCATGAGCAGAGATCACAGTGAGGCTGCTACATAAAATATTATAAGTTACATGCTCAATATCAGGTTCTGTTAAATGAGGACTTAAATTAAATGTCCCAGCAAGACAGCAAGCTAACTTCCCAGAAATACTGGCACAAGCCTTCTTGACTAATTCAGAAACATCATTGATTTGGTCTCTGTAATAAAAGAAGAAAAAAATATTCAGTATATCATTTAATGAATCATTTGCATTTTAAATGAAATAAATATATAGAAATTATTATTGAATGTAACAAGTTAAAGTAAAAAAGTGTTTACACAAATAGTTGCTGTCTGTAATGGCTACAGCAGACTCTCGATTATCCAGGATGCTAGGGAAAAAATTAATCCTGGTTAATAAAATCCTGGATAATCACCATCCATAGGAAATATTGGGGGAGGGGGGCTTGGTTCACCAGCCACGCTGCGTCGATGGGAGCGGGTGTTGGTTCACTGGCTGCCCTGCACCCTGGTGGGGGGGTTGGGGGTTTTTTTGTGCTTGGGGCGGCAACAAAGCCAGAGCCAGCCCTGCAAGTTACGCATTTTTTTTTGTTTTTTTGGACATCCTGGTTAATCCACAACCTGGTTAACCCAATCCTGGAAAATCAAGAGTCTACTGTATTTGTTGTTCTTTTTTGTCACTGCCTCAAACTCTGTGCTAAATCTACAAGGGGGATGGATTGGGTAGCATGTGGAGAAAGAAAGAATCTTTAATCTAGCATATTAGCACAGGCAGGCTGCGCATGCAAAACTGGGCAAAAAGGAGGGTAAGGCAGGTACATGGGAGGGGGACAGGGCAAAAGAAAACAGAATGAGACTGTAAAAAGGCTACAGGCACAAGCATAACTTCTTTCACATTTTGTTGCTCAATGAATCCCCTTCCCTGTGTTTGTTTTTATCTAGACTAAAATTGATGGGCAGAGAATTTGTCTTTTATAGGTTCTGAGAGATCCCTAGTACATTTTGGATGCTATATAAATAAATAATAAAATAATTCACCAACACTAACATTCCTGTACTAGTTTTCTATTTCAACCATGTAATCGAACAAGTGAAATCAGCACTAATACATACAAGAGAGTTTGGGGAATTATGCTGTAGGATTTCACACTTGATTGGTGCAGGAGGACAGGGAATCCTTTAACACAACTAGCTCGGATGACTTCATGGGGACTCTGTAGTGCCCAATTGTAAACACATTTCCTCCAATCCAGACATATGTTTTTTGGGAACAGAGACAGAAGGAATACACAGTGCGACTGAGTTTGAGGTGCTGAAGGGGGAGGAGGGAGAAAAACAAAACAAAAACCAAACATTACATAAGGCTTTGAATACTATTAGTTTTTTGTTGTTGCCAATAAGATAGAAAGAACAATATATAGTACCGTAGAAATGTGACAATTTCTTTAAGGCATTTAATACAAGGCATACCTATGTCTCTTAGGTTTTGCATACAGACTTAATATACCGTGATTTTGTTATAATCTTTGCTCTCTCATTTAAATAAGCTATTTTTTTCTCATGCAGTCTTAACCAAGCTATATTGTTCCCATATAAGGCTACATTTTAGTCATGGGTACTTTCACTAAAAGTCATGGACAGGTCATTGGCAATAAACAAAATTCACAGGCCTGTGCCCAAAATGCCCCCCAGACTAAAACGTGGGCAGTAGTGCTCAGGGTGAAGGGCAAGGTCTGGGGGCACTGCAGGTGCTGGGGGATGTGCTGGCGGGGCTTCCTACCTTCGCGGTGGCAGAGGTCTAGGAGCTGCAGGGAGCCTTCCCCCACCTCAGGTAAACACCCCCTCCGCACCCTCTAAACTTCTGCCTCTAGTCCTGAGCCCCCTCCCACACACCCATACGGCTGCTGCTGGCCACTCGGGCAGCCTCTGCAGAAGTCACAGAATCTGTGACTTTGTGACAAAATCGCAGCCTTAACAATTAACACAGGCCATAAAACCAACGTATACAGTGTGGCCAAGTTAATATCGTAAGAAACTTCTTCCCCACACCTTACCACTGCATGAACTCTACTTTTACCATTTAACATGCTCATACGTGTTTAGAGGTGACAAAGTCCTTGCAGAAGCTGTTTGGTGATGGATTGGTATCTAAACAGATAACTAATGCACTTAGTACTAAAAACAGAGATAGACTTGGGAGTCCTTCTAAATCATAAAGAAACCAGCTAGCTTGGAAGACTGGGCCAAAAGAAATCTGATGAGGGTTCAACAAGGACAGGTGCAGAGTCCTGCACTTAGGATGGAAGAATCCCATGCACTGCTACAGACTGGGGCCAACTGGCTAAGCAGCAGTTCTGCAGAAAAGGACCTGGGGGTTACAGTGGACGAGAAGCTGGATATGAGTCAACAGCATGCCCTTGTCGCCAAGGCAGCTAATGGCATAATGGCTGCATTAGTAGGAGCGCTGCCAGGAGGTAGAGGGGAACAATCACCTCCCTCTATTTGGCTCTGGTGAGGCCACACCAGGAGTATTGCATTCAGTTTTGTGCCCTTCTCCCCTCCTCATGCCTGCCTGCCCCCTCCCTCACCACACCTCAGAAAGGATGTGGAGAAATTGGACAGAGGATCAGCAGAGAGCAACAAAAATGATTAGGGGACTGGGGCGCATGACTTACATGGAGAGGCTGAGGGAACTAGGCTCATTTCCAGAAGAGTTTGGCGGGGGAATTTGATAGCTTTCAACTACCTGAAGGGGTGTTCCAAAGAGGACGGAACTAGGTTGTTCTCAGTGGTGTCAGATGACAGAACAAGAAGCAATGGTCTCAAGTTGCAGTGCAGGACGTCTAGGTTGGATATTAGGAAAAACTCTCTCACTAGGAGAGTAAGTGAAGCACTGGAACGGGTTACTTAGAGAGGTGGTGGAATCTACATCCTTAAAAGTTTTTAAGGCCTACCTTGACAAAGCCCTGGCTGGGATGATTTAGTTGAGGTTGATCCTGCTTTGAGCAGGGGGTTGGACTAGACGACCTCCTGAGGTCTCTTCCAACCCTAATCTTCTACGATAGCTTTCTGGACACTTTAAACACCTCCTCTTGAGTGCAACATATGGTTGGAAACATATAGATTTGTGGATCTGGTTGACCAATTCTCTGTTGTGTCAGGCTGAATAGATATTCATGGGTACAACATTGCATCAGTTCACATTCAGAAGATTACCCATACAATCACATGGGCTAGCATTTTCAGTGAAATTTTATGCTGAACGTAAGTTGACAGGTAAGGCCCAGCACATATCAAGTTCCCGTTTGTCACTAGCGAATGGATTTATGAAGCCCCATATAAAAGGAACAGTTATGTATATGCATCACATTAAATACATAAATGTGCCATCATAGAAGAGCTCTAATGTGATATCCATACTTACAGAAACTATTTGCAGTCTGTTGGCTCAGACCTAGAAGATCTGAGCTGAAAGGAGACAGTCTGAAAGAAGAGTCATCAGAATGGCCATCTATCCATGGCAAAGATAATATTCCACATACATTTTCAAGAATCTGATCATTAAGATGGCTCTTCCCTAGGGAAAACCCACATAAAACCACATTTGTTAGTCTACATGGCTTACAAAATGTATTTGTATATTACACTTTAGTTACAGAGAAGAATACATAATATTTTCCTAAAAGCAGTACAATACCAATCCACCAATGTATCAGAATTCTACATTTTAGAAGTGAAACAGTAAAGCAATGATGTATTAGAGCAAAACATTCTAAAGTCATGTGAAAAAGTACCATCTGTAAAGGTCATTTCTTAGGCATAGTCACTTAGGCATACATTGTTTTGTCCAAAGAAGAAGAGAGACAACAGAAGCACACATAAATGAAAAAGGAAACACAATTCACAAGTTTTCAAGGCAGATGTGTTCCACAGAGAAAAATCTTTCATCAACTAGGAGTTTGTGTGAACTGCCTTTAAGGATTCCTATCGTGTACACTGAAAAGTGGAGCATTAAGTTCACGGACAAACTCCAGACTTTAACAAATTCATCCATAACAATAAACCAAACAACTTCTATCTGCATTTTTAAGTTTACAAAGAATCAGAATTCAGCAAAGAGCTTTTAATTTCAACAACTTCTTACCTTGCATATAAAATAAAGCATCAAAGATTTTCACTATTCTGTCAATCACTGGCTCCAGGTTAGCGATCTGAGCAGTAGACTCTAAAAGATTCCTGCAGACTGTCACTATTCTCATGATGAAATCAGAAGAAATCCAGGTCAGTTGTACTTTCACCTCAGAATCTGAAGACCATGCAGCATTAAGTTTCTGACTGCTTACGTTACACACATGAGCAACTTTATGATCCATGCTGTGAAGGAAAAAAAATTTAGATATCATGTGAACATTGTAATGTTATGAGTTTTTCCTAAATTATAACCAAAAGTCACCTATGAAAATGCAGCTTGTCAAAATGCAGGCAGCTTTCCCACAGTTTCATGCAGACATGTACAAAAGTAATCTTATAGAGGTTACACAAGTTTACAAAGGATTAATTACACATTTACAAGATACCAGTAGCTAAATGGTCAACTTGGTACTTTTACCTGTTAGAATTTTGAGAATAATGAACTGTACACAAGGCAGCTAGTCGTAGTACAACTGCAATCCCTTCTAGAATCGGAAGAATGTCTGATATCAGAGCATCTTGCTCCAGGAGAAATACTAAGGAGGCAGCTTTCTTCTTTATTGCATTCCACAACCTGCTCTTCATTTTCATGTTCACAGGACTAAACCTGTAATTAACCACATTTAAAAGTATCATTCAGCAACATACAATTCCTTGTAAATGATGCTAGAACTAACCAGTTTTGGAGGTAGGAACGTAGCTGTAGAAAAATGACTTTACTAAATTCTTTTTTTATTCTCTCAAAATATACAGCAACTTCAGAAGCATAAATTAATATTTATTCATGAGGAATAAAGTTTCGGTCAATTATTTATTAAATTATTCTTGAAAAGGTCTGCTAAAAAAGCCTGCTAAACCCAGGGTTGAGTGTTCAATCTTTGAGATGGCCATTTAGGTATAAGGAGCAAAAATCTGTTGGATGATTCAGTTGGGGATTGGTCCTGCTTTGAGCAGGGAGTTGGACTAGATGACCTCCTGAGGTCCCTTCCAACCCTGATATTCTATGATTCTATGATTTTGCTATTTTAATTTATAGCTATACAAAAAAAATAAAGGTTCTTTGATGTTGATTTATTAAGCTACAAAATTTACTTTTTAATTTTAAATTAAATGTGGCAATAATGATTTAATCCTTAAAATGATCTCTGGATATTTATATTTCGAAAAATAAAATTGAAAAAATAGATCCAATGCAGGTGTTGCATTGTGAGATGCCAAGAAGAATTACCTTGAATGCAACTATTTCACCATCCAGTTAATTGGCAAGATCTAACCAAACTACTATAGAAAACAGTTATTGTATAAACATCATACACTGCTGGCACGGGTGATTTCTTTGGATGCTTTACTGATAGACTTAGACGTTGCTTTTTTTCTGGAATTTCATCACTACTGCTGCTCCATCCATCTGTATCAGAGGTATCCAGCTGGTTCCGACACTGAAGCTCCTGAATGATTTCCAGCCCTTCTGTTTTTAATGCTGCATAAAGTGGACTCACCAGATACTACAACAGACAAATGTGCATACACACAAAAGTAATATTAAGTATGCTATTTCTTGTTTTGTTAAGAAAGATGGGGAGATGGCAATATTTCATACAAACAAGTTTATGACAGTTCCAGAAAGAAGAAAAAACTCCTGTACAAGAATCTGATTCCACTTATGCACATGGAAAATTAACTTTCAGGAGTAATCCCACTGAACTCTCTAAAACTACATAGAAGTACTTATGTGAATAAGTTGTTTTCAGGCCTCTCAGTTATATGTCAATGGCTTTCATATACCAATGCTGCTTTCTGTGCTCTTTTCTGAGACAGAACTCCTATTGCTAGTTCTCTTTCATTCACATTATTTAGATATTAGTCAGGATTAGCCATTCACTCTGTTTTATTCTCTTGTTTTATCTATACAATAAATATCAGGGAAACATGTTATTACCATGCCACTTATTTTTGTACTCTACTTAGGTCTAAAAACCATCTTTGCACAGAGACAGTGAAAATTCACCATGGGTCTCCTGCTTGCTAGACTACAGTGCTGGAGGTGGTCTTTATCTAGCAGTCAGGTAATTTTACCAGTGTTGTATGAAATTGTTATCTGTTCCTGTATACTGCTATCCTGCCCTGTCATAGGCCTTGCAACTGCATGCATATATCTAGCCTCTCCCAATTTTAAACAAATTTTTAATAAGTTCAATAAGATTCCCCCAACCACCATACAAACACAAATAGCAGCTTGTCTGGAAAAAAACATTATCTAACTTATCAATCTTTTACATATAACTAAAGATGACCAATCTGCATTCATTAAAAACAACCTATTTATTAATAGAACTCAAAAAATGTACTAGGCACTTTAAAGTATAAACAGAGATACAGTGAAGTGACAAAGAGTCCTGTGGCACCTTAAAGACTAACAAAAGTATTGAAACATAAGCTTTCGTGGGCTAATACCCACTTCGTCAGATGCATGCAGTGATGCAGAGATACACTATACATTTATCAGGTCAGGGACACTCTTGAGCCTGAATTCTACATTAAGATGTGTGTGGGCAAGACTCTGTACCTCCATGGAGCTCTACTGGCTTCATGTGGCTCCATGCAGGCATAAAGGTTCACCCACACACATCCCATTGCAGAATCAGGGCCCAAATTTAGACATTTTGTGTGGAATATAATTACAGAAACAGAAAGAAGGACATGATTTAACTGTAACTGAATAATCTACCCTAAAGGTATTTCTGAAACAGTTCATTTCTAGGTATTCTTCCTTACATAGATGGATGACAAAAACATCAAATATTTTTTCAGATTAACCTACCTCTTGTTCTTCTTGACTTCCAATTACATCAACAAAAATTCCACAGATGGTGCAGATATGGGCCTTTCTTACTTGTAAAGCAGACTCATATCCAGCTGGAACAAACTTCAGAAAGTACTGAAGTATGTGACACAAAGCAGCTTTCAACTTTTCAGACTTAAGATGTCTAAGCACATCAGCTTCAAACAGTCCTCGAAGCTTCTCTAACAGCATATTTAGGTAGACAGGTTCAATATTTACATAAGAACCTGCTTCAAAAGGAAATAATGTCCTCACCAAGCGTAACAGTGGTTCTCCAAAGAGTTCTAATTTTGCAACATCCATTTCGAGTACTGACTGTAAGATTCCAAAGAAGACTGTGAAGAAAATGCCTGCAGGCTGTTCTGGTGGCCCTCCTAATTGGATCAATTTTATTAAAAGGATCAAGGATAAAGCTTTAATTTTTGGTCTACCATACTCTAACAGTGAGCAGCCTATCCCCCAGAGAATAAGGTCATCTCTTGCAAAAAACACATCCGAAACAATGTCAATCAGAATGGTCATTAATGTAATTTCCAAGCATTCCACATCATGCATGTTCATCAACTGTAATGTGGCTGAGCTTAAATAACCTAGATTTTCATTTGTGTTGCTTAAAAATCTGTTTACCACCACTGGCCAGACTAACAAGTTCCTCTCATGCTGCCTCTGTATATTTCTTTCATGCAAGAAAATTAGATCTTGGAAAAGTTGCAGTAAATCTTTTGTCAGCACCTCAAAAACAGTGCAGCTTTTTGCTTTAAAAAGAAACAGGAGAGAGCAGATAACGTCACAGATGTTCTTGTGTAACACATGGCAGTTTGGAGCTGCAGCAATTCGCAGAAGCCTTGTTATAATCCAGTTACTAAATTCTAAACAGAAAAAGAAAAATACACATAGAGGAAATATTGTGATTCATATGCTACAGGATTTACTCTTTAGAGACAACTGTGTAAATAATGTTTCACTAACAACTATACTTAACCCTCACCCCTACCCTCAAAGATGAGAGGAGTATAACCAGCCACAGTAAATTGCACTAGGGTAAAAAGGACACTTGTCCAGAATATCCATCTCATGCCACGGCCCATGGCTGACAACCTATTCCAGTAGTTTGTTTCCTTCCTTCACTATGGTTACTCTACTTTTTCCTCTACTTCCTCTTCAACAAGTAAACCTCAATACCCTCACTGCCCACCAGTTTTCAGCAACCAGCCCACTCTTCAGCACAGAGCTGTTCTTGATTTCATGTAAAGAAATGTTCATCCCTTAGGCCAGGGATAGGCAAACTATGGCCTGCGGATCCGTTCTATACAGCTCCTGAGTTTGCCAGGGAGGGTGCCCATGAGACCACATGGGCAGTATTCTGGCAGGCGGGGCTGCAGGGCATCGTGTCTCCGGCCACTGCTGTGAGCAGTGTGGTAAGGGGGCCAGGGAAGTTGGATAAGGGGCAGGGGCAGTCAGGGGCTGGGGAGCAGGAGGCGGTTGGAAGGGGCAGAGGTTCTGGGAGGGAGGTCAGGGGATGGGGAGGGTGGATAGGGCATGGGAGTCCAAGGAGTCTGTCAGGGGTGTGGATAGGAGTCGGGGCAGTCAGGGGACAGGGAGCACGGGGGCTTAGATGGAGATGGGGTTCTGGGGGGACGGCTACAGGCAGGGGTCTGGGAGGGGGCGGTCAGGGGACAAGGACCAGGGTGGTGGTGGATGGGTTGTGGTTTCTGAGGGGGCAGTCAGGGGGGCGGGAACTGGGAGGAGGTTGGATGGGGGCAGGGTTTGGGGAGGCACAGCCTTTCCTACCCAGCCCTCTGCACAATTTTGAACCCCGATGTGGCCCTTGGCCTCAGTTGCAACCGCACACTGCCTCCATATTGCTACTTTCAGGAATGGGGCATTCTCTGAGAAGGATTCACACAGAGGAAGTGAATCCTAACTAGAGGAACTGATTTTGGGTCAGGACACCTGTTTCAATATTGCTCCCAATTGCTGCAGATCCTCCTTCTGTCTCTTTGTCAACCCACCTCTTACTGTGCTAGCCAAAACCCAAGAAATTACCACATCTTCAGGATATCTCCCAGGTGGGAGCTGGCCAGTGCCTTTATGGTCAAGCAACAGTGATGGACAAGAGGGTCAGATTCTATCCTTGGATATGTATATGCAATCCACATGTACAGAAATCTAACACATCATACATTTAAAACACGCTATCAAATATTCATTTAATTCACAACATGCGAAACAAGCATTTGAAAGAGAGCAAAAATGGGGAAGCGGATTTTTGTGTAATCTGCTGGGTATAATATTGAAATGTAATAGGTTATTTTCAGTGCTTAAATTAAACAAAACTGTTTCAGAAAACTCACCAGTGCAACTGCGCTCCGTTTCCTGGTGATTTTCACTCACATTCACAAACATAAGGGGGGAAGATTTCATGATGTGTTGAATAAAATCAAGGAGCATCACAGAACTTGGCTGAGAATCAGTTTTCTTGACAAGTTCCAAAGCAACTGAAAAGAAAATAAATATTCCGAATTGGTACTGCACCTTAGTAACTTCAAGCTTCAAGAAAGGAAACATTTCCGCTTGGGAACTACTGTAGTGCAACAAAATATGGATTTTGTATGGCTACAAGTCAGGAGAATATTGCATTATTATGTGCTCACAATATACATATTCTCAACTGTAGATACTATATTCTACTGTATGTCACATGAATATATATGAAGAATTCAATTATGCATTGATAGTACCCATCCGAGTATTTAAGACAAGTATCTTTTGTATATTAACATGCAATTCTTTTAAAACCACCTATATACACAAACAGTAGAAAATGGCAAACAATAAGACTTGCTGCTTTTCACAACCCAAACTTCATGAAAGTTAGAGAAATCCAAGCAGAAAACAGAGTAAAAATCATTCTAAAGCTGGAAGAAATGTAAGACCCCTCTCACCACCCCAAGAGCCTCTTGAATCTAACACATTCACTGAAATAACTATGAAATCCTGAATTATCCCATAGTTAGCTTGCACAACCAACCAAAACCTCTAACCTCTAAACGTCACTACAGCATCTCAATTTTTTCTAAATCCTTATGATTTATAGAAAAATACAGGGGAGATGATATTTATACAAAATTCTCAGGATCAGATAGTAATTAAGCTACCTGAGGATTTATTGATAATGATATTGATATTGATTGATAATGTCCACGTATTCAGAAGCAACATTCAAAGCAGGGTTTTTTTACTAGTAGAAAAATAGTGAGAAAGAATAGATCTCAATCGCCTCATGTGTCTCAAGAAATAAAGACATCATAGTGTATGTCACATACATGCATGTTACTTACATGACCAGTTCATTAAGCAAAGAGCCATATCGAATCTACTGGATGAGACCATGTCCATGAAAAAATCTATTATTACGTATCTATTTGTATATCTGCATCTAAGTTGTTATATAAATACAAGACAAAGGGATGCATGTATTCCAGAAACAGCAGAGCTTTGTTAATTCACACTGACAACTAGGAGCCCCACCATGAATTAACAAGTATTAATACTTATAACAGCATTCTAAAATTAAAAACTAAACTACAAAAATTGACATCAGAACTCAATTCTGCAGATCAACCCTACAAATCCTTTGTATGTGAGGAGGGTCCTACCAATTTCACGTCCATAAAAAACATGTCATGGACTGTGAAATCACCCTTTCCCCATGAAATCTGATCTCCCTTGCTGGTGGGAGCCCAAGACTCCTAGCTGATAGTCCAGACACGCTGGGGAGGGACAGGAGTTGCACTTCCTCTGGATGGCTGCTCTTGGTGGGGAGATCAGATCCAACTCCAAAGGCAACGCCGAAAAGAGAGCGGCACATCCTCACTCCTGCATTGCAGCAGCCCAACAGTTGGCTCCAGGCTTCTGTGTCCCTCACCCTCGCATGACTCCAGCCACAGCTCCAAGTGCCAAGCTTGGGGCTTCCTCCCCCAGTGGCTTCTGCTCCCAGTAGCTGCAGTCAGGGCAGCCCAGGCTCTGGGGTTCTGCATCCCCACCTCGCAACTCCTGCCGCAGCTCCGGGCACCAAGTTGCCTCTCCTGGCAGCTCAGGCTCAGGGCTTCTGCCCTTCTTCCCTGCACCAGCCGGGGCTTGAGGCTTCCATGCTCCCAGCCGAGGCAGCCAGGCTCTGGGCTTCTGCTCCTTGCTGTTCCAGCCAGAGCTCGGAGCAGGCTGGATCTGGGGTTTCTGCCCCCTAGCCATGGCTCAGGACAGTCATGCCCCCAGCTCATGGCACGCTTCAGCCTTGCAGCTTCAACTGGGGCTTGGGGACCCAGGCTCATGGCTCCTTCCCCCATGGCTCCTGCTGGGGCTCAGGGTGATCCAGGTGAGACTTCAGCCCTAGGGCTTCTTCTGGGGCACCCATTTTTCTAGGGGGGCTCCCAAATTGGCCAGAGGCCCCTACCTTAATCTGTCACTGGCATGGACTAGAAGCTAGGAGACCCCAGCTGGAGACCAGCAGCATGGGAGAGATCCTACCCACCTCCACGAACCTCCTGTAACTGCAGGCAGCTCAGAGATTGCTGCCTAGGCAGCACAGAAGTGAGAGTAGCTCTCTTAGGACCCTTTCCCCCAAAAAATGACTTTGCAACCTCTCTCTTCCCTCCATGATCCCACTTTGGGTCAGGACCCCCACAGTCACAATAGCATGAAATTTCAGATGTAAACAGATGTAAAATTTCAGATGTGAAATTGACCAATTTTAAAACCCTCTGGCTGTGAAATTGACCAGAATGGACCATGAATTTGGTAAGGCCCTATTTATCTGCAAGTAAGGGTTTTCAGAATCTGGACTTCAAAAGTACATTTTATGATGCAAAAGCCTTCATATTTAATGCATTATAATAGTTGTTTGTTTATTCTATCAATGTAGTTTAGGTTTATGTATACTATCTTATATTATACTAGTAAGTACTTTGTTATATATTTTATAAAAATAATCAAGACAACATAACACCTCGTTCTGTTACTAAATGTGTGTTTTGTGAGGGGAGGAGAGTATCAAATTTTTGATGAGACTGTACAAAATGCAGATTAGCAGGGTTCTATCGTATTTGAAAGAAAGTGATATGTCACTAAAAACCTGCTTTACTTACCAACATCTACATCTGTGAGTATTCTGTCGATGAACTGGCAGAGAATTTGTCTTGGCTTCTGCACAACAGTATTATATTCCTCTGGACTGGCACTAAAATTAAAAATAAAGCTAGTTATAAAATGTATATTACCACTTGAATACTTTTTCATCTTAAAGTAAAAAAACCACAGTTATTTCAAATGTCTGAGAAATACAGTATTATACATTGAATTTCAGATTTGGCATTGGTTCCTTCTACAAGTCTTTAAAATCAGAAAAGGTTGTACTATGTATGAGAGAAGCAGGACTGTCAGGTACTGCCCAGGGATGCAGCAAATCTGATTTCTATTCCAGGCTTTCCCACAGTCTCTTCACCTGACTTAGGACAAATTACCCTCACTGCATCTTAATTTTCCTCTCTATATAATGGTATTAATAATATGTTCCTACATCATAGCATTGTTGTGAGGATAAATCATTATCACTTCTGTAGTGACAAAGAGTCTTGTGGCACCTTAAAGACTAACTAAAGTATTAGAGCATAAGCTTTTGTGGGCTAATACCCACTTCATCGGATGCAAGCAGTGGAAGTATCCAAGGGCAGGGATAAACTTCGACTGCTTGCATCTGACGAAGTGGGTATTAGCCCACAAAAACTTATGCTCTAATACTTTAGTTAGTCTTTAAGGTGCCACAGGACTCTTTGTCACTTCTGCAATTCCAGACTAACACGGCTACCCCTCTGACTCTTGACATCATTTCTGTGGTGCTAAGATATTGCACTGAGTGAGCATCACAGATAAACCCATGAACAAACAAGTGGTCCACAAAGCTTTGCAGAGTTAAATAACACAAAGACAAAGTTAATAATAAAACAGCAGCAGAGAGAGTCAGAGGTTCAGACACTGAAAAGGGCTTCCTAGATTTTTAAGTTCAACCATCATGATGAGGGATTTTTTTGTTTTTGCAATATTTGTTTCCAATAGCGTTTAAAGTGTCATTTCTAGTTGGTGTTAATAGCCCTACATGTAAATCATCATCACGGCTTGCGGACCTGGCAGCCACTGCACCTAAGGAAGCCATGCTACAGCGCTGCTCTAATGCTCCTCTGGGGAGCTGCGCTCACACCCCAGGGTTTGCCCAGTGGGTTCCCCCGGGACACGTCGGGGCTCCAGCAGGCGCAGCCGGAGGCTCCTGGCTCTGAGGGGAGCGGGGAAAAGCGGTGTCTGTGCGGGGCTGCTGCCGACCTACCTGCCCAGCTCCCGGAGGGCTGGGATCATAGAGGCCAACTCCAGCCCCTGCTCGGCCATTGCGGCTGAGCAGCCCCGCACCCACAGGCTACAAAACGCCGCCACTCGCGCTGCTCTCCCAGGCGGGAAAGAGAGTTCTGGACGGTGCCCGGCTGGGCTCAAAAAGCCTCCGTCAGTTCCTAGCACATCGTAGAGCAAACGCGTTCTCCTTCCTCCCGGGGAGAGGCTGCTCTTGCTCTGACGCGCCGTGCGCGCGCAGGTTTGCCTCAGTTCAGAGCAATAGATGAGAGATCAGTGATGAATAGATTACAGCACAGTCTCTGAGGGGTGGAGAGGAAACACTTTTTAACAAATACATAAGGTGACCATATGTCCTGACTTGATAGGGGCAGTCCCGATTTTTGGATCTTTTTCTTATATAGACTCCTATTAGCCCCTGCCCTTGGTCCTGATTTTTCACATTTGCTATCTGGTCTCCCTACAAATACATAATTAATCTACCACTGATAATTCACCGCAGATCAGCAATGCACTGACTGCAGGAGTTGTACATTCAGGTTTCAAAAGTGAAAATGCAGAAATATCATATTCTCTAGGCCAAGGATGGCCAACCTGTGGCTCTGGACTCAGAGCTAAATGCACCTCTTCACGGGTTAATATGCAGCTCTTTGCATAAGCACTGACTCCAGAGCGGGAGCTATAGGAGCCAACTTTCCAATGTGTGGTGGGGTCCTCACTGCTCAACCCCCTGTTCGGCCACAGCTCCTGCCACCACTGTCTCCACACCTTCCCCCAGGGCCCTGTCCCTCCTCCTCCGACCCTGCCATGCCCTCCTCTTCCCCACCAGAGTCCACGGCAAAACAGCTGATTGCTGTGGCAAGGGGAGGCGCTGACTGGTGGGGCTGCCAGTGGGCAGGAGGCACTGGCGGCTAGAGTGGGGGTTGCAGATGAGGGGGCCTGTTGACATATTAGTGTGGTTCTTTGGCAATGTTCATTGGTAAATTCTGGCTCCTTCTCAGGCTCAGGTTGGCCACCCCTGCTCTAGGCAGTTTGTTCACCCCAATTGTGCAAATCAGCATACTGGTAAGTATGCAGGGACCTTAGTATCTTTTATTGCTATGGGGATGCCAATGCCCCAGTTTCTCTGTGTCAGATACACTGAACGCAATAATCAGAGGGGTAGCCGTGTTAGTCTGGAATTGCAGAAGTGACAAAGAGTCCTGTGGCACCTTAAAGAGTGCCTGTGGCACCTTAGCTAAGGGATGCATCCGACTTAAAGAGTCCTGTGGCACCTTAGCTAAGGGATGCATCCGACTAAGTGAGTATTAGCCCATGAAAGCTTATGCTCTAATACATTAGTTAGTCTTTAAGGTGCCACAGGACTCTTTGTCACTACTGAACGCAATGGCAATCTTCTTTTTCCTTCACTGCAATATTGTACAGACAACATTTAAAGCCAGTCAGTCCAGATAATAGATTTACAAGTTCTATGTATTTATTCACCAGATTTAAAACTCAAGCTGTTTTTTCAATTCCAGGTTTTAATTACCCACGAGAGATTACTGCCAACAACCACCTATCAATTTTTCAGGGATCACGTGTGTAAAACAAAAAGAGGGAGAGAAAACGGTCACACAACAGGAATGCAAGAAGGTCATCATGAGATGGAAGTAATATTTTGTAATCATCAGTGACATTTTTTCTGCTTCGTGAGGTATTTTTCCCCGTTGGTGTCTAGTAATGAAAGCTTCTGGGGTAAATGTGACTCTAAAATTAGGTCTCATGGATAATTATGCAGAGAAATTTCCTTCAAGTCACCGGCAGATTCACAGCACAGCGCAAGTCTGAGGAGATCCCCCGGGAGATTCAAGGTGGGGGGGAAAGTTCTCCGACTCAAGGCTGGCTTTAGGCGTGTGGGCAACAGGGTAGTAGCTAGCTGCCACATTTAGGCGGTCGCTGAACCATGAGTTCCTCAGTGCGAGCTGATCAGTGCGGGACGCCCAGACCCACGATTATGTTTGTTGGATCATCTCGCTATTCTTCATTACACCGGAGCCAGCATACGCAAAAGCGAGGCTCTTGTTCAGGAAGCAGCCAGCTCGCTCCTCCCTGCCCGGAGTGGGGGCGTGGACTCTGCCCTGCATCAACCCACGTTAATACTTCTTTTTCAAGAGGACTTTAAAGCAGTGAACTCTGTTGCCCTGTGATTCCCCGTGCGCTAAGAAACATGCCACCTTCCTCGTTCCTCACAATTTCCCAGCAAGGGCAGGGTCCCTGGTTTCCCCCTTCATCTCTCTCGTCAAAGGCAGGGATTCTTGGTACCCCACCATTCCCAACGACTATTTAATTCCTTCAGCCACAAGACTAGCTAATGAAGACACCTTGGTAGTGCCACTCAGTCCTGCCCAGCCCTGTGGAGGGAGCTCGCCACTCGGAACCCAGCCGCATCTCCAGGGACGCAGTAGGATTGGCCTCGGCAGCTGTCTGTCCGGGGGATGATCCGTGGCTCCCGGCAGCAGGTGTCTAGTTCGCAGCAAGTATTGTAGCCGCGGCTAGCAGAGACGCTGGAGCAGCAGGAGAAGGGGCTGATACAAGACCAGCAGCAGGTAAAGGGGTCTGGACAAACCCTTGTGTTAAATGTGCCCTCCAGCCACCTTTTGGGGGAGAGGGGGTGGGTTTCCTTGGCTTTGCTGACAATATGCATTTAATGTGGTTCCCAGAATATCTACGGCACTGATCAACTTTAAGCTTTTTACAATTCATTCTAGCCAGCCAGCTGCTGCTTATTGGGAGGGTTATATTCAATATACTTTAAAACATTTGGGTTATTTTTAAATTTACATTTTAATCATTTTAAACAATCAGAATTTAACACAAAGTATGAAAAACAGAATAAAATCCCCCCAAAAGTGCTTGCAGCAAATTGATCATGAGGAACTAGGCTGATCAGATCTCACCTTGATAACCTGCTTCCTCACACCAGACACCCAATTAAAGGTACATTTTATTAGAGTGAATCGGATATGATGGAGAATACGGAGCTCTGATGAATCATATATTGCTCTACATAGTCAGTCTGCAAAGAATGAGTTTTCTCAGTGTGTGTCTAAATATAGATATTAATAGCCAGGAGTCTAGGCCAGGGGGAATTGTAGTTTTGATTTTGCTTTCCTAATTGGGACATACTGTCTGTGTTGTATTTGTTTTCAATCATATGAACGTTTTGCTTGCATTGTTTATGGTGATGCATGTAAGCACACGCTGAAATACAATCCTTTTTGTGGGTTCTGTTTCTGGTGCCACTTCCTCAGCTCTGAAGCTTCAATGTTGCATGTAAAACAGACAAGGAAATGAAATGGATGTGCCTGTGTCCCAATTTCTGAATCATTTTAAATGAATTATCTTCAGGAAGTTGTTGGGAGTTCACTTTTCATTCATAACTGGTCACACTCCCCTCCCCCCATATGTGATGTATACAGCTAAATTTAAATATCTGTCTTCTTGATCTACCCTTTCAAGATCAAAGCCCTATTTGATATGATAGGAAGGAACTGGGATATTTCAGGAGACTTTCAAACACACAATTGTGTTTAATCTTTATTTTGTAAAATTATTTATTGCAGTATTGGATGCTATTTGAACATATATACTAACTAACCCCTTTGAGTGTCATTCCCAATGTGCAGTCAGAAGCCCTAAGCTTTGCCTGGTGCCTGCCTGTGGCATCAAATTTTGGAATGAAAAGACCAGAGATCAGCTTAAATCAGGGATCCAATTGGAAATTTTCTGGCAGGCATATACATATCTGCAGAATTTAAGCTTTAATTTAAAAAAAAATTGTCCAGCTCTTAGGTTTGTGAAGATAACCTTCCAAATATGAACTGTTTTCCTGAGCAGAAATAAAAGAAAAAAATGTAAACTGCACTATTTGTGTTAACATTGTACAGTGGCAGCTCAAATGGGAACATTATTAACTGTTTAATTGCTGGTAATTTTAGGAAAAACATCTAGCTATTTTGGGACTACAGGATCAATGTGGGTAGAGTATTAGAATTTTTTTTAATTCTAATCGCAAGCCCAGAGAGGGTGTATAACATGTATTTATTAGGCCATAGGGTACATAAGAGCAACCCTAGGACACAGAAGTGCTTAAATAGATATTTTTCCTTACAAGCCTCCTAGTCCAGCAGTGAAATCACAATAATGCATTTATGACATATTTTTATAACATTTCAATGTGTCAAATTCAGGATTATATATAATTTCATTTTAAAACAGGGCCAGCTACAAGCATATGCCAATTATGTCAGTATGTGATACTCCTACTTTTTCTGTGAGTGCATCTTCTATTAAATGGCCTCACCTAACAGTCCACCACAACCAAGTCCCTTGACAAAATATGAAAAATTAATTGTGGGATCCTAAATTTCTCCCATTTGTCAAAGCTATCCCTGCTGTTTCCTTCCAAGTGATGTAACCTTATTGCCAAATCTCCCTGTGCCTGCCCTGCCCTGCCCTATTGCTAAAACTCTCCAGTATTCCCCTTATGACAAGAAACCTTGACCTGCTCCATACTCAAATCCCAATGTGTTATCTAGGCTATGGAAATCTTCTAGAGTCTCTATATGTCTTACATTTTACAGGGTGCCAAAAACCCCAGAACCATTCCTGTTTCAGTATCCATTAGCAAAGACCAGACAGACAATAAATGGCTCAGTGACTTTTTTTTTTTTTTTTGCAAGGATCACGTCTATCTCCCTCTGCTGCCTTTCTCATTTTCTTTCGAAGTCCCTGCAAGCTCCTAATTAGCATTTGATTTTGTATTTTCATAGACTTCTATTGTAAGAAACACAATTGTTAGATAAGGAAATATGTGTTTCCTACTTACTGTCTGGAGAAGTTTGTCTCAAGACATGACTGATCTCCATTTAAGTACAAGGCCTTAAGAACATAATTTACAACGTGTATATACATATCTTCTTACACACTATCTGCACATTCATTTCACAGTTATTATCATGACCAGTGTGACAGACTTTCATTAGAGGCCTTACATGACATTCCTTGGAAGACTAGTATGTAGACAAAAGGCCGTGTAACACTTATGTACATCTGAGCCCTCTCCCAGTTGGTACAAAGAGGTCCCTGGGTCACAACCATGTCACCCACTAACCTGAGCCAGGGGGAATCTTGAGAAATGAGTTTGCCTAATTTTCAGGAGCCCAGTTAATGTCTAACTCAGGATGAGCCACCTAAACCTTACTCTCCACAAAATAAATCATAAGTCTCTCATTGACCTAAACAAAAAGTACAGTCAGAATTAGTCTCTAACCAGGGCTGACTTCACATGGAATTGACCTCTAATAGAAGCAGCCAGACTTTATCTGGCCTGATGGGCCCTGGTTGGCCTCTGCCTGCTCTTAGCCATAGATGCGGGACGACCAAGTAGATCTTGTTCCTCCAGCAGCTGACCCAAGGCAAAACCTGAACGGCCAAATTCACTGCCCTTCTCTTCTTAAAGGGCCACTTCCGAGGGCAGGGAGGGACACTAAGGTAGTCAGGTCTTTGGCAGGAGGCACAGAATACCTGGTACACTCCACCATAAACCTACACACAGTGCAGCTACTAGTGGGAATTTTGACTCCGTGGAGGATGGCAAGATGGTCAGACCTGCTCAGAGCAAGGGCAATTAGGTTGTGGAATGAATATCTCAGCCTTATAGATACCAATTTTATGTGAAAACAAGGTTCTGATTATAATTTATCAGTTGTATGGGGCTACAAGTACACCTGATAGCTTATGTGTTTACCTGAAGGTTTATTTCCATATATGGTCATGAAGGTTCACACTAATCTACCTGTCAGAATGGATGATTGCCATGTAGATTACACGGTTTCC
This sequence comes from Dermatemys mawii, assembly GCA_007922305.1. NCBI lineage: Eukaryota > Metazoa > Chordata > Testudines > Dermatemydidae > Dermatemys > Dermatemys mawii. The sequence goes on from ML677363.1 coordinate 16,062,477, forward strand.
TGTACATCATAAAACTAGAATGGAATGGCACAAGTTAAAACGAAAGTAAAATCCAGTCCTTAAAATTAATTCAATAATTGTAATATTAGTTTGATTACTGAAAATAGAATAAGAGATTATTCAATAAAAAATAAAACATTCAGTAAGGACTGAAAACTAACTGGCCACTAAAAAGAAAGTGGATAGAAATTCAACTACATGACAAAAGCTGTTACAATACATAGAGCAAGGAAAGAAAATATAACACATCACAAACAAATACAAAATGTTTCTCTCTTGTTTTAGATCTATATGAGCCTTGATCTCGCAAACACTTATGCGTTAGCTTTATTTAACTTACATGAGTAGTCCCACTGATTTAAATGGGTTTACTCACAGTGTAAATTTAAGCTTATGTATAACTTTTTGCATGATTAGTAAATTTGAGGTTGGGATTGGTCTTGCATATTTGTAAAGCATCTAACACCTTTTTGGGTGCTATAAAATTGAATTCTGCCAAGTCTATTTTTATTGTTATTTTTAATATATGTAATTTTGATGGATATCAATGCTTCACAGTTGCTGGAAATTATGGATGTAGGTCTGGAAAATTATTAAACAGTAGATATTGAGATTTAAAAGTTAGAGCTTCATAAACTGTCAACATCATATGTCAAAATATGCAAACTAAATGTCCTTAAATCAACAAATCATACCTGTTTTTACATTTAATTGAATTGAGGGTGGATTTTATGTTCCCAGAACTTCTGCATTCCACCAGCATAAAGTCAAAAATACATGGGCTTTCTGTGGCTGGAACAGATTTCATTTCATACAAAAGTTTGCACCCATATCCTTATGTTTAGCACCCATTTCACATGCCAGTAGCATCCAGGGCCTGCCTTTTTATACCAGTGACTAATTAAAGAGAATATTTTCATAGCACTCAGGAAGACATGTGGAATACTTATGGCAGTAATTCTTCACATTCTTGGGGTTGATAGTTGCTGTGAGAAACCAATCATTGGATCTAAAACTGATTAACAAGATGGCACTGGATGTTACCTGTAATAAAATCTGATTATAGAATAATCGCAGTAGCTACGGAGCCCATGTATCCTGACTAACTACCAGGAAGCAATACATTTTACGTGTGGTACTGAAAAAAGAAATCTGGTCAAGCCAACACCATGACTTTTGGGTATAGAGGTTTTGGGGAGGTTTGTAAACCATGTCCTATAGAATGTCATAACACCAATCCGTTTCAGCCTCAAAGTTCAAGCACTTGACTAATGCTCATCACTTATTATGGTATGGAAAAAGATATTTAAAAAAACTAATGTTAGTCTGATGGAATTATATAAATAGGAGTTCTTCTTATTAATGTAAAAGACAACACCACCTTTGAAATCTGTATGATGACAATAAGTCTTAAAGTCTTTCATGTCATATTTTTTTCGGAGACCATTTTGACTTTATTGGAGCTATTCATGTAAAAAAACAAACACACAGGGAGGGAGGGCAGCAGAATCAAACATTTACTAAAGGGAACTCTTCTTCTGCTCTCCCATATGTTTGTGATATAATTACTAGTTACATGATTTAAACTTTGGTTCATTGACCCATTAGATTAGATGGATCTTTTGAATGTTTTCCATTTAATCAGAATGGGTGCAGACACCCATGTACCAGCAATCATCTTATTATACTATGTTTGTTTTTCATGTTGCTAAATATTTAAAAATTGATGCGTTCCTGGTATTTTTTAGACTCTGAATTATTCTAGTTAGATGTTTCTAAAAGGAATAAAGATGATGCATTGTAACAGCTCAACAGTGAGATTACAGTAGATTCGTTTACAGCATCACTAAGCCTCAGGGATAAATTATTTATAAAGGAAAAGAAATGTGTATGTGTTGGTGGGTAGGTGATTATCATCTTTCTCCTGGTGTTCTCTTGTGCATGTTCCCTTATTAGTGACAGGTATTAGCCAAAGCAATCTGCTCAAGTATCAAAGTTAGCATAGTAATCCACTGAAAATTAGCTAACCTTTTTTCCTATTATATCATTGGTAAATTTCAGTCTGCATTTATGAGCCACCCTCTGGAAACACCTCTGACAGGAGATATAAGGCCTGGTAAGTCAGCTTTTAAGATCAGGAAGATTTTATTTGCTTGAATGCTAATTTAAAGGATTTGTCACAGTATGAGCTGTAGGACTGAGTTATTTTTGATAACTAGATTTCAAAGAGTTAGTAGGGACTTTGATCTGTATTATGTGTCACAACTCTCTTCAACTAGGCAACTGCATAGTACAAATTATTTTCATAAGAATCATACCTTATGTGTTACTGTTTGTAGTAACAAAGGTAACTGGTGATTTGTCCAGTGTTAGCCAAAAACACAAGTCTTCCTTTTCTCAACAGATTGAACAGAAAAAATTCTCTGTACATTCAACGTTAATAAATGCTCTAAATAAAACCATGCTTATTCAGTACAATAGTACAAATTGCTAGCCAAAATCTGCCTTAGTTTCTTCTTTGCAATCCAAATCTGGCCCAGTGCAATTAAACTCTAAATTGTACTTAATGTATGATTTTTCTTTGTGAGGAAAAATGATTTCTGGATTTCCTTGGCAGATTCCTTTCCCATAATTATCATTTGACTGACTGATTTCCCCCCTCTCTTCTTCCCCAGCATACAGCTGGTGAAAGCTTCATTACACTGCGAAATGTCCCATCCCATCCCCTCCCTCCTATTGAGATGGTTTACAGATGTTATCCTGCATGTTTTAATTTTCTTAACAGGATCACATTTTGAGACTTGCTATCTTTCTGAGCCCTTCTAGCTCCTCTTTGAACCCTGAGCTTTCCTCTGGTACATAATCTCTGTATCTATTTATTCAAAAGAGATTTTTGTTTATGCCACAATGGGCAGTTAGTAATCTGTCTAAACAAAAACAGTTCATTTTTCCTACCCAGGCCCTGAATGATGTTATCTTCAACTCTAAGGTACAATTTTTTTAAAAAAATCAACTTTGTTAATCCACATTTTTTGCATTTCTCTTTCACCTTTTTCTGTATTAGGCTTCTGAATTTCTATTTACTCAAGGGCATTTCTGTCAATTTTCAATTTCTAACAGTATTTTTACCTGCTTTGTCTGCTATTTCATTCCATTATTCCAATATGCACGGAGATCCCAGCTAATACTACACATATCCCCAGCTGCACTAACTCTGTTATTAGAAATATAATTTTATTGATTAAATCACTACTCCATACTGAGACACCCTTTTAATCACCATAAGGCCTGAAATTGAATTTTTAAAAAAATGACTGCCACTGCTGGGCATATACATCCAAGATCCAGTTTAGTGCTAGCATCATTGCTACAAAATTGGATATTCTTTTAGATATATTAATTCAAAATTCTGGTATGCAATACGCTATACTTTTTCTGCTTTTTCTTTTTTCAACCCATCTGTATATATTAGACAAAACTGTCTCCACTTTTCATCTATATACTGATACACTTCATTTTTAATACTAACGTCTCTTTTTTACTCTTAAATTTAAATTTTATAAATTTATGTTTGGACATGCAACTTTCCATCCCTAATTAAATTTTCACATGACTAAAAGTTTTGACGTTTAGTTTTTCCTTGTCTTGCAGCTTCTGAATCCATACTTTAACTGGAATTTTATTTTTGGATGGATATGGAGTTTTAATGTTATGTGCTATAGTTGCCTATCAAATTCCCAACAATGCTCATATTTGTTTGGTACTTTCGTCATTACATTTCCCATTAACTTTGGCTCAGAAAGCTAGGTCCAATAGTTTCATTGGTAGTATAACTGGCATCTCACTAGATGCTATAAGTGTTGTAATAAGTGGCCCCATTTTGGCCCCAGATCACCTTGCGAGAGATTACATCAACAAAAAGGGCAACTTTTCTATGGTATTGCAAGTGCTGGTGGATCACCGGAGTCTTTTTTTCATTAACATCATTGCAGGGTGGTCAGAGAAGATGCGTGATCTTCTCAGACCACCCTTCAGAAACACCAGCCTGTATAGAAAGCTGCAAGCAGGCACCTTTTTCCAGACCAGAAGATTCCAATTGAGGATGTGGAAATGCCAATTGCGGTCCTGAGAGACCCAGCCTACACGTTTTTCCCTATGGCTTATGAAGCCTTACACTGGGAACCTTGACTGCAGCAAGGAGCACTTCAACCAGTCTTAGAAGGTGCACAATGACTGTTGAATGTTCCTTTGTCAGATTAAAAGTTTGCTGGCACCACCCTTTTTGGTAGGTTTGACTTGCATGAGGAAAATATTCCCATGGTCATAGCAGCCTGCTGTTCTCTGCATAACATTTGTGAAACTAAGGGGGAAAAGTTTCTGCAGAGTGGAGTATGAGATTGGTCATCTAGTGGCTGCTTTTGGGCAGTCTCATACCAGGGCTGTTAGAGGGACTCAACAGGAGACTATTTGAACAGGGAGGCTTTGACAAAGCATTTTGACAATGAGCCCCTGGTAATGTGTCTATCTGTAATGCATTGAGCCAGCTATTGCTTCCTTTCACTATAGCATGATGTTTGTAATGATTGCTGTGTGTGCATCAATTTTACTCTACACACACACTGATTCGCCACTGTGTATGAACTTCAGCAGCAACCACCCTGTGTAGGAGACAAATAAAGGTTCATTGTTTCTATAAGTAAATTTCTATTAAACATCTATACACACATTTCTGTTTTCTCCAAGGGACATGACAATGAAGAGCATGTTTTGAAATGAAGCTGTCACAGTTAGGTATATGTCCAGCTGTCATTGTGAAATATGTTCCTAGGGGTGGAGTGCATGGGGTACTGCGACAGCACAGGAACATGTGAGGAATGTGGCCGGTGGGATTTGGGAAGGGCATGGAAGGCAGTTCTGTATGGGCTGCAGAGGGAAGTGAGCGTGGATGTATTCAGCATGGCCATTTGGTCCTTGAGCAGCTGTATCATCTGCTCTTGCCGCTTTTTCCTCTCCTGGCTATCCATTCTCTGTTTTTCATTGATAGCCTCTCTCCATGCTCTCTGCTTGTTAGCAGCAGCAGCAGGCAATTGCAGCATCTTCCAGCATATGTCTTTTTTACTCCTTGTGGCAGACCTGGCACTGCACCACCCCTTTGTGGCAGGGGTGGGATGGAGTGTCAGAACCTGGCCACTCCCAAGTTTGCGTGCTTGCCTCTGTGAATGGACCAATGCAGCCTAATGGCCTCTCTCCACGCAGTCACCCCTCAGGCAGGGTGGTGTGCCCTAATGGCCAGAGTCCATTTTACTTGCCCCAGGTGAGAGGGCTGTGTGGTCCAATGGCCAGAGTCCATATAATTCCCCGCTTACAGGCAGGGTAGTGCAGTCTAGTGGCCAGAGTCCATGTGATTCCTGTGGCATGTGAGAGGATCATAGGGGGACCCAGGGCCCTGGTAGTGACAAGTTCCACTTGCCACCAGCTTGGTAGGGATCCGCCCAAAGCACAGCAAGCACCTATGCAGCTCTAAAACACAGTTATCCTCTAAAGTTCACCTGGGTCACTTCCTACCATACACCCCGGGTCCTCCACTTCAGGGGGTCCTCCGGTCTGTTCCCCTCCTGTGACATAATCCATCTGGACATTAGGGTGTGTCCCAGCTTGGCCAGTCTCCAGATCCTGGAGCACAGGCTGTCCCTCCTCAGGAGCTGGCAGCTTGCCTCCTTCCCCTGCAGCAGTCACCCACAAATGAGTAGCCCTGCAGGCTTCTATACTTGTTCTCCAGTTGGAACATGCCCAGCAGAGCCTCAGGGGCATGGCTTCCTCTGCTAGGAAGGAGAGTTAACTCCTGAGGTACCAGTGCGGGGCCACTCTGACCCATCACACACCTTCCCCCTTAAAACAGCCTCTGAGGCTGGCTGACCTTTGACCGTTTCCTCCCCCTTCTCTTCTCTGACTCAGGAAAAGAAGTCCACATTCCCATGGGCTTCCCCTGCTGGTGTCACACATGGAAGGAATAGGGTTGAAGGGACAGGTACCACGGCATGATTCATATTCACATAGTATTCATTTCCTTCATGCTATTAATCCATCTGAGAGGTGCATGGTCAGTCACCAAGGAGAAGGGGTTCCCTAATAGGTAGTACCTCCTTGTGTTGACTGCCCATTTAACTGCAAGGGCCTCCCGCTGAATGGTGGAATACTGGGTTTCTCGGGGGAACAGCTTGCAGTTTAGGTACAAAATGGGCTGCTCTTCTCCCCCTACCTCTTGTGACAGCATAGCTCCCAGCTCTACCTCTGAGGCATTGGTCTGGAGGATAAAGGGCTTTGTGAAGTCAGGCTGAATCAGTATTTGCTCCCGGGTCAACCGTTCCTGCAGAGCAGAGGCGGCCTTCTCACAGTCTTCCTACCACTGGACCTTCCGTGGCTGGGAGCTTCTCATCAGGTCTGTCATGGGGGTGGTGAGTGTGGCAAAGTTAGGTACGAATTGTCAATAGTATTCAGCCAGCCCTAAGAACTGCCGTACTTGCCTTTTTGTCATGGGTGTAAGGTAGTTCTTCAAGGCTTCCACCTTATTTACCAAAGGGCAGAGTTTCCTTCGGCCCACCGTATAGTCCAGGTAGGTCACTTTTCATTGGCCTAAGTGGCATTTGGCTGTGTTTTCAGTGAGGCCTGCCTTGCCCAGAGCTCACAGCACATTGATGAGGTACTGAGTGAGCCAAGTGGAGTAAGTTCAGCTGGAACCACCACAGGACCAATAGTTGGCATAGGTCTTCATTCATTTGTGGTTCCTGGACCACCCGATAGAGTAAGTAGTTATGGATCTCAAAGCCTTGCTACCTGGGTCAGGGTGGGTCTTCCTCTCCAGAGGAATCCATTGCCTGCTCCCAGGCCCAGATGAGGGTGGTGTCCTCCCTTTGTTCTTCTCAGAAATCAGCATTGATATCCAGCCATCCCCGACCCTCCCTTGTCAGGGCCTCAGCACGGGCTCGGCCTCCTTTGGCTATCTCTGGATTCTCTGAGAGCCCCTCCAAGGGGTCATCCGGTGCAGGTTGGCCTAGTAATCTAGACCTTTCAGCCCACACACCGCTTTTCCTCATGGGTTGGGTACTCACTCTTGCAGGAGCTCAGCGAAGCCCAGCCAATCATGTCCAAGAATCACTGGGTAAGCTAACTGTGGGGCCACCCCAACTAGGCACTGCCCTCTCTGTTGAGCAGCCTCAACTTGCACCCAGACGGTGGGATAGGATTTCACATCCCCATGAATACACTAATTTTTTTCATGGCTCTGTCATTAACTAGCTATGTAATTTTGGACAAATTATTAAACTTCTGTGGCTCAGTTTCCCCATTTGTACATTTTTGGTGTTAGTAATACTCATTTATGTAGAGTGTTTTGATATCTTCAGTTGAAAAGTACTCTATAAGAGTCTGATCCAGCACACATTCAAGTCAGTGGTCTCACTGACTTCAGTGGGAGTGAGAGCAGAACATTTAGTTACAATGTCTAAAATTTGCACTTATACAATGAAATAAAACTGAAAGTGGAATAAATTTCTTATCTTGAAGTCCTCACTTACAGACTGCCCCCCAACAGAAACAAATACTCACCAGCAACCACACAACAGAAACACTAACCCAGGACTATCCTTGCAACAAACCTCGTTGACGACTCTGCCCACATATCTATTCAAGGGACATCATATAGAGCCTAGTCACATCAGCCATACCATCAGGGGCTCGTTCACCTGCACATCTACCAATGTGATATATGCCATCATGTGCCAGCAATGCCCTTCTGCCATGTACATTGGTCAAACCGGACAGTCTCTATGCAAAAGAATAAATGGACACAAATCAGATGTCAAAAATTATAACATTCAAAAACCAGTCAGAGAACACTGCAACCTCCCTGGACACTCAATTACAGACCTAAAAGTGGCAATTCTTAAACAAAAAAATTTGAAAAAAGACTCCAATGAGCAACTGCAAATTCAAATTAATTTGCAAAATGGACACCATCAAATTAGACTTGAATAAAAACTGGGAGTGGATGGGTCATTACACAAACATTAAAAACTATTTCCTCATGCTAATTTTTCACCCTACTGTTACTCACACCTTCTTGTCAACTGTTTGAAATAGGCCATCCTGATTATCGCTACAATTTTTTTTCTCCTGCTGATAATAGCCCACCTTAATTGATTTGTCTTGTTAGAGTTGGTATGGCAACCCTCATCTTTTCATGTTCTCTGTGATATATAGATAGATAGATATAAAAAACAAACAAGGAGTGTATTACATATATGTAACACTCCTTGTTCTTTTTGCTGATGCAGGCTAACAGGGCTACCACTCTGAAACCTGATCTCTGTGAACTGTGTCTTGCCCTTGTAGGGGAGTTGAGTTGTCAATAGGATGATAATGAGAAGCATACTTTATTACTTTATCAGCAAGAGGACTCTTTGTATACAATTTAGCTTTGCTGTATGTAAGGAGCTTTGTTTCCTCAAGTGCTACAAAATGTGTAAGAGCTGTCATAGAAAATTTGTTGTGCTTGGTTCAAACATTCCACTTTAATTTGGGACACTCCTGATTCATTTATTTATATTGCAATGTTAGAGATGCTAATACAATTAACTAAAAAGCAAAAAGGCATCACAGCAAGTGGAAAATGCTGTAATTATTACTATTATGTCTTGCAAACTTCAGGAATATTGCAGCATTAGATTGAGAGTATGAATCTGCAGAAACTGTTACATATTTCACTGTTAGGCATTTTAAAAGCCTATTTTTAAATTAGGATATTATACGTTTATGTTGACATCCAGAATACTCAGAATCCAAGTTTAGCTGAGCAGAAAGTCAAAATGTAAAGTAAGGGTGATCTGAGTAAGGGGCTTACAGGATTTGAGCTATAATAAGTACAGTGTTCTATAATTGGTAAGGTGAAGTTAAAGGTATATCTTTCTTCATACTGTTGAATTCTAAGTAATTAATTTAGTAGACCTTATGCGTCTGATGGTGCAGGGTGACTGATGACAAAAACTTGAAATATCAAATATCAAGTTTATAGATTTTATATACAGATAGATAAAATATATCTATTTTTAAAAAATATATCTATTTTTAATATCAAGTTTATAGATCATTCAGGGTGCCCCCCGACCAGTGGGAGAAGATATGGAGAAGGCATGGTCCTATTCTCCACACGCCTTCAAAGCAGGGGGATTAAGGTAATCCATGGAAGATGGGGATAATGGGGGAACTAGTGGGAACAGGGTTTTGGAAGAAATCAGGGATTGCTGCGGGTGTAGATTGTGGAGGGGAAAGATTCTGGCAGAGGGATTAGTGGAAGGGCAAGAGAGATCGGTACAGCCTATGTGAATTGTTGGGGGAAGAAGGGAAGGCCTCGATGTACGGGGGAATGGTCTGTGGAGGAATGTTGGGCAGCTTCCCCTCTTCTGCTCTCTCCCCATTAGCTTCCCCCATTCTGTCCCTATGTTCTGTCAACCCCTTTCCCTCATTGTGTCCCCTTTTAGCCCCATTTCTTCCCAGTCCCTTTACCTCCTTGCCAGCAACTCGCAGCATCTGTCACCTCTTAATTTCCTCATATCTTGGGCTCCACATTGGCCAGATGGTCACCAGGGGACAAGTGAAGGGAGGCAAGGAGTTTGCCTAAAACCTGGCATCACAGTGACTCCCCAGCAGCCAGGAGAAGGAACTTTAACTACATACCTGTGTGACATGGAAGACAGAATATGGGTAAATGTGACTAGGTTGCCAAATATGTGAGTGTCAGGCAAGATGCATGATGTTTGGCAGCCCTCTCCTCCACACCCTCTATAAATGGAGGAATGCTGTGATATTGGGGGATGTTATACTAGAACAGCCATTCACAAGGGCAAACACCAATACTGTGAGCTGACAGTCCGTGTGGCTACAGGATTTCTTGGTGGGTAGGTGCAGGAGAGTTTTACTTATTTGAAGACACAAGGAAGCACCCAAGTAACCATACTTACAGGATGGAGGACTCAATCCTGGGGAAAAAGACTTGGTGGTCATGGTAGATAATCCACTGGACATGAGCTCTCAGTGTGATGCTGTGCCCCAAAAGGACTAATGTGAGCTCCCAGTGTGATGCTGTACCCTGAAAGGGCTAATGTGATCCTTGGATGTATAAACAGGGGAACATCAAGTAGGAGTAGGGAGGTTATATTACCTCCTTATTTGGCACTGTGCAACTGCTTCTGAAATACTGTGTACAGTTCTGGTGACCTCAGTTCAAGAAGGATTTTGATAAATTGGAGAGTGTTCATAGGAGAGCCACAAGAATGGTTAAAGTTTAGAAAACATACCATATACTCAAGCAGTTATATCTGTTTAGTTTAACAAAGAGAAGGTTAAGAAGTAACTTGATTACAGTCTATAAGTGCTCTGACAAAGCTCTGTCCTTATCTTCATGGATCCTGCATTTCCTGGCGGTTTTCACTAGCCTCGGAGGCTCACTGTGACCCTCCACGTAGCCCTTCTCTCTCTAGAGACAAGGTCACAGCCTATTGAACCATTTTCATCATGAGCCAATGAGGAGAAGCTATCCTTCCTGGCACAGTCGCTGTTGTCTCCCAATCTCAGTGATTAATTAGGGGAGGTAGAAAGGGGAAAGCCCAGGCCCACCCTCTACTCCAGCCCAGGGACTCTAATAGTATCAGCTAAGATGGCTGACCTTTTAGCCACAAAACACAATACAATTCCCTGGGCTACTTCCCCACAGCAGACCCTGCTTCTTCAAACTCCACTTCACCCTTACCTCAGGGCCTCCTTCCTTGCATATGATATGTTGTCTACCACTCAGTCTCACCAACAGCACAATTTCCTCCCACAGCTCCTAACATCCACACCCACTTGACTAACTGGGAGGTTTTTAACTGGTTTCAGCCAGTCCCTGATTAGCTTCAGGTGTTCCAATCAGGCTAGCTGTTTCTACTTCTTTCTGGAAAGTTCCAGTGGTACCAGGGATTTGTTTAGGCTGAGACTAACATATCTGTTCCTTAGCACTTTCCTATAGCCATCTGGCCTTGCTCCATCATAGTGCCTACATAGGGAACAAAAAATTGATAATGTGATCTTCAGTCTATCAGATGAAGTTATAACAATATCCAATGGGTAGAAGTTGAAACTGGAGAAATTCAGGCTGAAATAAGGTGTGCATTAGTTAATGCTGCTGATTATGAAGTGTTCATTTTTATTTTAGTACTTGTGTTGTAAACTCTTTGAATTAGGGATCATTGTTTTGGTCTATGTTTGTATAACACTTAGCAAACTAGATTCCTGGTCCATGCCTTGGATGCGTAGGTTCTATCGCAATAGAAATAATAATAATAATCAGTTACGATAATTATTAATGATAAATAATAATCTTCCTATTTGTAGGTTAAATCAAACTGTGCTATAATTTTTCATTTATGTAAGCTGTCAAATTTAGATTTTTTTTTGGTAAATTATAATGTGTGTTTTTTATTTATAGTCAATAAAATATAATCACATTTTTAAAAGAACAGACGTTTGGTCTCTAAAAGAGACATATTACCTATTATATGCCACGTCCTGGTATACACCAACTGAAAATAACTGAGATTCCATCTGTGGATCACCAGCTACTGATAGTCTTACTTTAGAGAAACCCAGAAAGTTAGTCAATATGGATTTGCAGCTAGTGATTTTGAGCTTTTTCTTAAAATTTCCCCCAGGTAGTCCTAACTGTGGTAGCAAGAAGTGGGAGCTGTAATGTTGATGAGGTGCTGGCAGCCACAACCGTTTTTGCCATCCTAAACTTGTAGTTGAGTTGGGTTAAAGAACATGGGATTAAAAAGCACTGGTGCTGTGTTTATACCAGACTGCCACATTAATACCACCAATGAGGTCACATCAGTGGTAATGGAAAGGCAAAAACTTAAAAAAAAACTCCATATATACAAGCCAGAAGAGGAATAGGAGTTTCATTTTTCCACTTTACCCTCTGCACCTTCTGTATCTCCTCACCTGATAAAATGACAGTAACTATTTATATTGTAAAAAAAAGAAACAAATTTATAAAGAGAGTTTTAAAAATTGTTTGTTAAATTTTTTAGATGGCAAAAGAAGGTAATTTATTGTTTTTCAAAAGCCAAAGAAGTTCAGATTCTTACTACAGCTATACTTTCATTTTCCTTCTCTGCATTTTTACTGACATAGGTTAAACACCACACCCATGGAGTAGGCTGGACTTTTACCAAGGCAAAGGTCTTCTGTGATATAATCAAGAGTACGCAGAACCTTTAGCAGACTCCTTTTTTTCAGACATTCACTTTGGGGAAAAGTTATTTGGAATCCTGCAGTACAAGATTCACAGGTGATTTGCTTGATTTAATATATATCTGGACAGTAATTTCCTGGTGGTGTTTAATTGTCAACTAATACAGGTGTGCTAATTAATTATCTTTTTATCGCATAAACTGCTGAGATAATGTTTTGGACCATAATTGCTCTAGTATCTGCATTGACATCTGTTCAGCAGGGAAGGAGATTGCAGGAGCAAATTTGTTAGAATTTGTTAGAATGAGCTGGGTGTTGAAGGTGCTACAAAGAGCAATTGTACCTCAAAAAATGGTCAGCACCAACCAGGAAGGGGTGCAGCCAGGGAGCTGGCTAATTACCATAGTGGTGATTTGCTGTGGCATTTCTGAACAGGAACTACCACTCCTCCTCCCGCACAAGAGACCTCACCAGTAAAATAGACTTTAGTCCATCTATTTTACTATGTCTATCTGATATTTTCAGATTATTTACACTATCAGTAACCTCATAATGTCACAACTTCAAAGTTTTAAAGGGGTTCCTGATTTTGATATTTTGAAACTGCTTTTAAAGACCTGTATAAATCCAGGAGATTTATACTGCCATTGATTCACACCAAATTCCTATAGACAATGGCAAGACAGTGCCACACTGTTTGGAGAAATAATAGTTGTAGCTTGTGAAAAGATTCTCTTACTGTCCTGGAAGCAATATACATTATTCATATTACCTGTGTGATATTAAGGCAGCTAAAATGTCTGAATTATGCACCAACGAACAGTTACACACTAACACCTAACACACAATTACACACTAACAGTTTAGTGTGTAAATTGCAGAAATTACTGCTTCCTTTCATAGCAGTAAGGTACATAGTGTTTTTTGTAGGTATCTTTTTTGAGATCCATGTGGACTACCTATCATTATTTCCTACTACTCTACCCACATTTTCACATACAGTGCCCCCATTTCAGAATGCCGCAGATCTTCTATGGACAATGTGCATAGTAGCAAATCAGCAATTGTTGTGGTAAGAAGGAAGAATGGTACATTGGTTCGGGCTCTAGTTTACTTTCCCCCTCTGCCACAGGCTCTCAATTTTAAGGTTCTGCTCCAGTAACTCCTGGCAGCCAGGAGGAGCAATTTCATGGACAGCCTTCCCAAGCACCTGCTGTCCTGGCATAGAACATGCTTGGTGCAGATAGAGTCTTTGGAGAATTTTGCTGCCACTTTCTAACAACATCTGCTGAGTATGTGCAAACAGTGATTTTCAGAGGCTTATTATAACTCAGCTAAATTTGGATGGACTTTCCTAGGGATAGCAATAGGTCCATCTGATTCTTACTTTGGAAAAACAATGTCTTTTTCCCTGACCCCATTCTCAGGGATAGCTAAACCACTTTTGCTGAAACCTTTAAAAAATTCAGCCTAAGGCAAACACCCAGCATGAAAAATTTCAGCTCAAGTGGTTAAAATTTGGCAAAGTTATAAGCATTTTAAAACAGGATCTTATAGTGCAGATTGTTTAGACAGTCTTAACTGTTTAAACAGTAGTCATCGATACCATCTCTGTCTGTAATAATAATTCTGAAAGAATGTTATCGTAATGATGGCCTTGCTGCAGTACTCAGCTTTTCTATTTCAGTGTTTTCTTACTGATGCTGAATACAACAGTACAAAGCATGTGTATGCTGAGATCCTCTTGAATGATGTATGCTAAGGAAACTGTGTGAAGCTGATACTACTGATGAATTTGCATAGCTGTTCTATGTATTCAGAGGCAAAAGAGACTTGAGGCATTTTGTTTAAGGGAAAAGCTAGCTTTTAAAAATGATTGGTTGCCCTTTTGTACAGATTGGACTGATTCTGATCTAACAATCATTAATTTTTCCTTGGAGTGATTCCAGTAACTAAAGTGGAGTTGCTTCCAGTTTATACCAATGTAAGTGAGATCAGAATCAGGTCCATAAACTGTGATCACTAATTTAGAAACTTCATTGTTTGACTATACTAAGTCTTGACCCACCCATATTTACTTTTAAATGTCAGATACAGTACAATAAAAAATGTTGATCATATTTACACATATCAGAATCTCTGTGCTGAATAAAGAATGAATAACTCTTGTATGTGAATTCTATAGTCAATCTCAAGCAGCACAAGAAAATAAGTTTTATTTACAGAAAATACATTTCTAGTGAATTATATTAATTAATCTGCCTCCAGCAGAAACCAATACATAATGTTTTGGAAGAAGGAAAAACACACCAACTCCTCCACCCTCAATAATGTATCTGTTTACTTTCATAATGCTATAAGTGCAAGATGGGAAAATTCCATATTTGATTAATTAATCTCTTGAATCATCACATTTGATCAACCATTATTGCACTGTTTTTCAATTTCATTGAAAATCTTTCTGTTCTTGTGCTATGAGACAGAGTAAAAAAGAGGAGTTTGTCAGTTTGTACTCGTATGTTAAATAATTGAGGATAATGCACCTTAATTATGCCTCTGCATCTCCTTTTCTATCAACACTACTGATGTTTGCAGTCTTTCATATATAAATCTCAACATATATCTAATAGCTTTCACTGACCTTTTCAGCTGTCTTAAAATTAATTGATCAAATTTTGATGCACTCCTTTAAGGGGAGGGACGCCATTGAATAATATATTGTTATATATTTATTTTGTGTGTGATTTTCTCTCTTTTTTAAATGTACCCAAACATCCTACTTGTTCTTTTAAGTGCAATTGCATTCTGGGAAGACATATTTTCCAAGGAGACCTATGATTTTTCTTCATAGCACTCAGTGCTAAAATCCCACTAGCGGGTTATGAGAGCTCAAGGAATCCTTTATGATGTATATTATTTCCATTGTAAATAATGCCACTTTGATGCCCAGTTCCCCCAGTTTGTTTAAATCCATCTGAAATTTCTCCAATCTTCAACAATTTATACTAAATGAGACTATTAAGTGTTATCAGCAAAGTTCATAAACTCGCTGGCTATTTGTATCTTTCATTTGTGTCAAAGAAACTGAAAATTTCAGCGCTAAAAACTGAACTTTGCCATTTATAGAATCCTGTTGGTTGGTATGGATCTCCAGTGACTCTGCTGTAATAATTCATCCTTCTGCATTGTGAAAGGATTGACTTAGCTGACCTAATACATCCTTTCCCATTGAGTATCATGTCAAGTCTTAAATGGTTCCAGTCAAGCTACCTTTGTGTGTAATCTCTTTGAAGTAAGAGCCTTGTCGTCTTTCTGTGATGCCGCTGCTGGTAGCACACTATTGTCTCTATTTGAGTAATAAAATAGTGAGAATTCTGTAAGTTTCTTGGTAACTTGTTCCATTGCCTAACTCTTCTCATTGTTCCCATGCATTTTTACTATGTTTAATTAGCATTTCCCCAGATGCTGCTGTAACGTAGTATTATTTCCTGTTCTATTCTCATTGTCTAAAGAGAATAAACTGGTGTCTGTTCTCTGTGCAAAATTCCTTTTGGCTGTTTAGTAGTGTTATGTTTACTCTCATGGTCATGCATTATGGTGGAAGCCCTCCCCAGACTAATGGGTAATGCCACTGCCCTCTTCTCCTTCAAATGTAACCTCAGGATTCATCTGCAAAGTGTCTGGAAGTCTGGGGACTTTTACCTCTTTCTGAAAGATCTTTATCTGAAATATTTGTATTTGTTTTTCTTTCTAGCTGAGTTGTTCTGATTATTTTTTATTATGGAAAGAACAGGAATAAGTCCAGAGTTCTCTGGTTGTGCTGTAGGAGCTCCTGTAGGATCTTCAGGATGTGTACTGTTACAGAGGCAACAGAAGTTTGCTTTGAATGGGGGAACAGAGATGCATAGAGAAATCTGAATATCCTAAGCACCATGTTAATCCTGGCAAACAGGGAATTAGGGAATATAGCTCTGTATGGGGAACATGGGACAGCCAAGGTGTAAAGGATAGAAGGGGAAGAATCATGGGTGCTCTGTGGAGGGAGCACATTGAGCTACTGAGGCTCATCCCAGTCACCCTACTTCCTACCTACTCCCTGGCATTGCATTGGCCTCACCAGCTTCTCTCTCAGGCAGATTCAGAGCTCCACTAGGCCTGAGAGCATGAAGCAGCTCACTGGAAACAGAAATTGGTTCCCGCAGTATTTCCACTATGGGAGCATTAGCTCCCACTGCTCCCCCAGTTCTACTTCTCCTGTGCTGGTAGCTCTGACTACTTACATTAAGGGATACTCTTTGAAAAAAAAAATCCTTATTTGTACACTACATAAAAGCAAAGCATGACACAACTCCCCTTCCTTCCCCCCCGCCCCTTTTCAATTAGATTGAAAGGTTTTATTGCATAGACCCTGTAGGGGACAGTGCCTAGTACTGATCCTCATCAGGGGTGAAACCCTGGCTCCACTCAAGATAATGTCAAAACTTTCTGACTTAAATGGGGCCAGAATTTCACCCTAGAGCTTTAATACACGTATTTGATACTAACATTTAGTTTGCATGGCTTCCCACAGCACAAGCTGTACTCAAGATTAATGTAAAATCCTTCTGAAAACTGGCTTTGTAATGATCTCACTGCCGGCTAGGGGAAACTACCTTTTTTTAGGAAAGCATAAAATCTCTCGTTGAATCAGACCTGAGTTTAAGTAATAGAGATTCCTCTTTCTTTTGACTCTAGAGAAATGATTTCAGAAGGCTTGATCTGTGCTCAGCATATTCATTTAAAGAATCCTAAGTAAACTAAAATAGGGATGCCAAAGGTTAAAGTACCATAATATTCTACTAAACCATACAACAGTCTCTATCTCAAAGCCTCAAAATACAGAGACAGAAGCCTCTCTGTGCCTTTTATAAATACCAGTAACATAAAATGTTCAATACTTAATTTAGAAGCTGTAATTTTTCTGCACAATATTCATCTGGAGAATGATGTTAGCCTGCCTCTTATTTGGAATAGGGAGGGTACAAAGCTATAATGAGGAAGATTGGATAATTGCACCTGGCCTAGCAAAGGTATGTCTTTAGTAGCAGACAAAAAGAACAGTCACAAAAGAAAATGGGCTCTGCAGGCAGCATTTGTCATGTCCATTATAATTACAATGGCAGCTGCTGCTTGAAAAGCAAGCAGATGAATTTGAAACACAGGCTAGGGCAGAGCTGGAAAAAGCAAATTGTCAATTGCCTGCAAGGAGAGAGGAAACTACTGGGCCCTCTTGCCAACTCGTGCCTCTATTTTTTTCTGGCAGATCCAATGGTGAGTGAAAAGAGAACAGGAGGTGTTGTTTGGCCTCTGTACTGTATCCTCAGCTGTCACCCAGCCAAGAACACTTCAGGAACATCAGGGAGGCACCAAAAGCACTCTCTCTCAACCATATAGGGACAGCTCCAAGAACCACCACTGTGGGGTCTCCTTCTGTGCACTCAAGCCACACTCTGGGTGCAGGGTACAGGCAGAAGAGCTTTTGGCCAAGCCCAGCGTGTGCCCGTTGAGTAGAGATGCCAGAATTTCTCAGAAGGGGACATGCTTCCTGGCACTGGCACTAGGGCTGGTGGAAGGACAGACAAGAGGGAATATGTGCTTTCAAACTATTCCAGGGCTGCACAGGCTTCTTCAAACCCTGGCACAAGCTATAGAAACACAAGCAGAGCATACCTAACTTGTACTCCAGTTGCAACATCCTATATGGTCCATACCAGGGTGCAAAGTCACACTGGCCATGCTTCTTCTCACCCTTTTCTCCTCTGATTCATGGTGGGGGCTCCTGAAGAAGCACCTCTGGTCCTGGCCTATAGTCACCTCATACCAGAAGTATTTGTAAGGGTCTTACAGCTGCCCTACAGCTAACTGGTGCAATGTGGCTATAGGCCAGTTATGAATTAGGCCCAGTACAGACAGAAGACATGACAAGCTCAGAGTGACTATTAATTACTGTGGGGTTTGCAGAAGTGTCTTTAGGAAGGGCTTGATTGTGGAGGTACATTATGCCAATTGAAGAGGATTGAATAGTTTGCAACCAAAGCACTAAAGCCACACAGTCATCAAACAGATTGCTATCTGTCAATGCAAAGTGCACCCATCTCATGACAGAACACACTTGCACATTTCCAGACTTCGTTTTGCAATCTCTATTAGATCGGTAGTTTTGATATTAGAGTTTGCTATGACTGGGCTCCCAAATGCATCTTTTCTCAGCGGGCTATTGGTGTCCCCAGTGAAAATTGATACTATTCAGAACTGGATACAGATCCAAATTTCTCCCAAACTGGGACAATGGGATTGAGAGTTTTGTCTTAGATTACAGTAGCTGAAAACCTGCTGTGAAGTTCAGACCTGGAACTGAACTTTTCAAGAGTTTGAGGTGTACAGATATGAACCTATGTCTGAAATTAAGTCCAATATTTTTACTGGTTTCTTACACTACAAAAGTTGTCTGATTCAGCCAGCAGTTCCATCAGTTACTTGAAATCTTTTTTATATGAAATATTAGCATAATAAATACATAAAAGCTTTTGGATCAACTAAAATAAAGGGAAGTTATTGTAGCAAATTAAAGATTTAAACTGCTCCCTTACAGGGAATCAGTTTATATCCAGCATCATAACTTTTCAGAAATCTGCCTTGATTCTTTATTTACAGAGTAATAAAGTAAAAAGTAAGATTTATTTCTAGGATGCACAGAGAGGACTACAACCCCCACTATATTTAATTGGATAGAATGACTAAAGGGGCCGTACCAATCTAACTGAAGTAAACTTTGAAAGACTTCCATTGACTTAATGGGCTTTTGGGAGCAGTCCTAAATGATGTTCTCGCAAGAGTGAACTTCCATTAATATTTTATTCATAACAAATCTGTGCTAAACACACCAAAGAGAGAACAGCTTTGAAGAGCTGAAAATGAAAGAAACAAAGCATAAAACGTGAAGAAATTGAACCTGGTTAATAAGCAAGTGCAACTATTAATGCAACAGAACCTTGTGAGTCATGAGGCTGCTTTTGAGTGTTAAAGAACCTGCATATTATGGCAGGCATAAGTTATTTATTGGTTTAAATGGAAGACAATACTGGAGCTGTTTATAATAGGAGAATCTGGCACATTTTAAAAATGGTACTTTGATAGCTAAAAATAGCCATTTTCTGCAACCTGGAAATTTAGTTAAATCGTTTTGGTATTTCACCGATCAGCATGGTCATCTGTAATTCTATAATATGGTATTTTAGGCTGCTCCTTGGAAGAAAATGTCTTGATCTTATTTATCTGTTTGATTCAAGGACATAGGTTTCTATTTTTAGTTACTCATGTAACCTACATATCAGGAATCAGAGAGTACAATTAATCTGAAATAGAACACAAATTATGAACAAAAGAGAGTGAAGCCAATAATGATCATATATATCAACTTATGAGCAGTTATTTCTGTTGAGATTTCACCATTGGTTAACCTAGTGATGTAGAGATGTTGCAGTTCTCTGCATCTAGCTTGCTAAATATTTAATCTTGGTTTTAATGGTCTAATCCTGCTCCTGAAAGAACTGTCCCTACCATTATTGTGGTTTCACTGGCCATTAAGTTTCCCTCAGCACTTCAGTGTAAAGGATAATTTTTAAAAATTTATTTATATTCTGCAGTTTTTCAATGTTTAGTTTAATGTCAGTTTTATATATTTATTAATTCAGACATCTTACCAGCCTACTCTTCCTCTGCATTTCTGAAAGGCCTGCATATGTGTGTATGTATGTATAGAAAAAGAGAGAGAGTTTATACATTGCAAATGAACTTTGCAAAATGTATTTGTGGGGGAATAGCATTTAAACAGCTAGGATCTTTTTTATTTAGTTCTTAACTGAGATCCAGTGATGGATAGGAAAGAGACTTAAATCACCGTCCACACAAGACCAAAACCCATCTTACTCATGGGAAATAGTTCAAGTGCAGGCAACAGAAATACTCTCTTGAGTAAAGTGAGCAGGATCTGGTTGTTTATTGCCAAAACAACACTTTAAGAATGCTTTAGCTTTCTTATCTGATGTTATAAAAAGAGAAATTAAAACACATTCATTTTAAAAGAAGACATATTTGCTGAAATGAGAATCAGATTCATAAAACACACAAGACACACCCTTTATATACAATATTGAATCCAGATAAATGGTTAACCATCAGCTAACACATGCTTGTGATGGAGGTAGTGCAGCTTTCATGACTGCAGAGAAAAACTTGAAAACATGAACACTGAAGATTAAAAAGCAGAAAGGAAATTAAAAAATCATTACATTTTAAAAAGATAATAAATGGTTATTTTTAAGACAAAGAAGTGATTTTGGAGGCTCTGACCCATATCTTTTTAATACTTGGAGTTGGCAATACTGATGAAGTCTGTAAGATTGCTCACATGACTAAGTCTTGTGAGATATGGCCAGCTATCGCAGCATAGAGCTGTCAGTCTTTCTTTCTTTTGGCCCTCCCAACATCCCAGCACTTCCTGACGAGTGTTCCTTCCTCACTAACTCAGCAAAGATTCTTTCTTAGAGCCTATGGTACCCTCAGTCATTGCATGATTCCATTGATATCAGTGGGAGAGTCATATATAGACAAGAATAGAATATGGCTTTGAGCCTCCTGCACTAGAACTACTGAAGCAACCAAACCAAAAAATCCTAGCAGTTTAAATAGATACTGCAGCTAACATCAGGAAAAAGTGCTTAAAACTGGTGAGCTTTTATCCTTTAATTATTTTTGTTAAATAAAAGGATGGTAAGAATACATATAAAAATATATAACATAGTTATAGATAAGTTAAAATAACCCATAGTCTCAGATGGAGCCATGTCACGATCACTAGAGATTCTATAACAATTTTTGTACAATTGCGATGTTAACTGGCTAAATTCCATTGCCCATCTACCTAAATGCCCTCTGAATATGATATTTTTCATATTTTTACAAATATGTATTGGAATCTGTTTAATAATTCTTTTTTATTTTTACCAACATATGATCTGGCTCCTGTTTCTCCTGATAGGTGCTATAAGTGTGAGGAACATTAGCATACTGACCGGTATTAGGAAAACATGGCCAATCAGAATACAAGTATAAATGAATAAACAAGAAACAGAACACAACTTGGCCTGAAGAAGTTTGAACTGATTCCAAAATATATTTTAACACCCCTATCACCACCTCGAACTCCAGTAAAATGTGAATATCAGGAGCTCTGATGTTTCACAATTGGGATCCAATGGTGGAGCTGTCTATCTGAGCTGGGCTTCAAGGAATCCTGGTTCTAAATACCTGAAAGCCATTAGGTGGAGCCTGGTGACCCTGTGGACCTGGTTTGAGACCCGTGGGTTATGACACAGCAAGACTGAGTCTGTGGCACCACCTTTTCTCATTGACTGGTGGGTGAGGAGAGCATGTTGCACTATGTTGTATGATGTCACAAAGTTAATGTTCTTGCATTGAGACAACTGACTCATGATAGTTATCTCACTGTAAAATCCTGAGTGGAGACAAGGCACTTGTAGTGTTTATTGTGAGGTAGTTAGGTGGGGTCACCACTATACCCACACTGACCATGGCTGACCTTATCTAATTTATCTGTGAGAAAACTGAAGTGCCTTGTCTCCACTGCCAGATAGCTAACACGTCAGTTATCCCATATTAAAAAGACACCCTATTTGGCAGAGAAGACAAAGCCTCAGTGGCCTCTCCTTCATGCACTCCTCCAGCTTAGCGGGAAGATTCTATCTGACTGTGCTCAATAGGCAGAATGCCCCATGGAACTGGTGCTGCTGGCTATCTTCACCCTTCTGTGATTGTGGTTAAGTAGCCACAATCTGGACATGCAAACTCATTCATGATTGCTTCTTTCATGAGAAAACAGAAAGCAGGATAGGGAGGAAATTTAAGTGGTTAGAATAGGAGAACTTGTTTTAGTGATTAGGATTTTAGATTGACAAAAATGTTTTATATAAACCAAATTCTGATTCCTTTGCACCAGATGGTTTGTATTTATTATTATGTATATTACAGTAATACCTAGAGGAGCCCCATTGTGCTAGGCACTGTACAGACTCACTGTAAACAGACTAGTGCTGCTCTGAAGAGCTTACAGCCTAAATAGATAAGACAGATAAACAGGATGAAGACATACAGTTGTGAAGTGACTTGCCCAATAGCACACAGCAGTTCAATGGCAGATCTGGACGTAGAATCCATCTCTCCTGACTCTCTGTCCAGTGTCCTGTCCATTGGGCCACATTGTAGTTTTGAGTAAAAAGCACAGTTTAGGACATTAATCATTATTTTTGTGTACCTACAAAGAAATTGATATGTATCAAGCTTGTTATCCCAAGGGAAGCCTCTGACACACTTCAAACCAATGCACTGCTTCAGGTAGAATAAACAATCAAATGTATTAACTATAAAGACAGATTGTAAGTGATTATAAGTCAAAGCATAACAAATCAGATTTAGTCAAATGAAATAAAAGCAAAATACATTCTAAGATGATCTTAATACTTTCAGTGTTCTTACAAACTTAGATGCTTCTCACCATAGGCTGGCTGGTTGCTCTTCAGCCAGGCTCTCCCCTTTAATCAGCACCTCAGTCACTTGGTGGTGATGGTGTCTATGGATATAGGTGGAAGAGAGAGAGCATGGCAAATGTCTCTCCCTTTTATCATGACTTTTCTTCCCTCTTGGCTTTGCCCCCCATCTTCAGAGTCAGGTGAGCATTACCTCTTGGAAGTTCCAAACTGACTAAAAGAAGGTGGGGGGTGACTCCCTCTAGAGTCTAATAGATTCTTTTGTCGCTGCCTAGGCCAGCGTCTTTTGTTTCTGTGAGGCTGGTCTGGGTTTGTCCCAGACCTGCCCTGATGAGGTATGAATTGCCTCTCTGCTCTTGGAAAGTTTTTGTCTGGGCTTGCTTTAAGCCATGAGGATACATTTTCAGCCTCATAACTACATAGATGAAATACATACATAACCTATAACCTCACTATAATATCACTGTAACAACCATGCTCAGTGCATTATGAGCCTTCTGAAGATACCCAGTATGACAATCTTTGCATTAGACGCCACACAATCATTTTATAAAGATGAACATGGGGGTATAAAGTGTTCCTCCGAGGTACAGAGTATCACACCCAATCCCTAGGGAGTCTCAGGAGGCCAGAGCCTCTTTAGCTGCCCTGATCTATGGCAAACCTGATGGTACCTGGTAGGCAGCTTGATTGGAACCATGCTACCAGGAACTCCCCATGTCTGCAACTACCCCTCGAATGTGGTGTGTATGGCGGCAGGGAAAAAAATGAAGTCCCAGATTGTATTGTTTTTCCAGGCAATCTCCAGGGGTTCTGCCCCCCAACTGCCCAGTCTCCCCCATTCTTCAGTGTGAACCCTAGACCACACCAAACATCTTGAATGGGGTCTGGAGCAGAAGCAGAATGGTGCTATGGAAGAGGCCAATACCCACCTTCCTCCATGCAGAAAGGATAGAGTTAGTGCAGTGGGTCCCATGTGCATGGATATGGGGGGATGTTATCTGAATTAAGAGTTGTTTTCACACAGCTAATCCTAGGCCATTTTATAGGGCTTGGTCCTGTGAGTGCTGAGCATGCTGGCTCTCATTGCAACAAAGCACTTAAGCATGTTCTTAACTTTCAGGATATGAAACATCTCATTGAAGTTAAGTGCTTTGTTGGATCAGGATCAGGTGCTCATCACCTTGTAGGACTGAGCCCATAGTGCCAATCATTGTTATACATTGATAATCTGTTGCAGTTGGAAATTAATTATAGTGTAGCCTGAGATTTCTGAAATTTGAGTTGCCTATTTCATAATGAAAAATTGCTCAGTGAAAATCGTGCAGATTACAGGTACATGTTTATACTATGCAGAGTCAAATTGCAGGGTGTGTGAAAATAGGTGTTGCTATTGTAAATTCTTAGTCATTGTTACAACAGAGAAAAGTGCTAGATGTTTGATATTCTCAAAAGTTCTATTCATAGCACTATAGGTGGAGCAATCCTGAGAGATTACTTTGAGGACATAGTACCTCTTACGCCTATTTACAAGGTTCAGTGACTTAAGTAAGTGCCTGTTTGTAATTGATGCTTTATTATAACACTGACCATTTATTATTGCTAGGCACAAAGAACTGAAGACAATTGCTGTGTCTTCCGAAGATGGAAAACAACATAACCACAATTTCTCGTGAAGAGCTGGAAGAACTCAGAGAAGCATTCAATAAAATAGGTATGTTTTATAGATGTAAGAAAATAATTAGCATGCTGTGAACAATATGAGGCTGTATGGTTTCTTTAAAAATTATATCTTACAGTGATCATGTAATGTTAAACACTGTATGTTTAAAAACACCGTGTTTCCTCACTTGTGTTACTAATAACCTCTAAGAAGATAGGAAAATAAAAGAATGTTCACTCTATTTATTTTTTTTTTACCACTAGCACTTTGTTGAAATGTTAAGATTTTAAACACAATGGGAGAATGTTTAAATGCAAATAAAATTCTATTTTAATTGGTTTAAAGAAGACTCTTGAAAACTTTTATATTCGTATTAGGGTTTGGGCTAAAACCAACTGACAATTTCCTTTTTCGTTTGGTTACAGGTTTTAGTGGATTAATAACTAGTTCTTCTGCACCAAGTTAAATCTGATTTACATTTCTAAGTAACCTGAACTTTGTAGAGAGTCTTGTCTTTGTAGAGAGTAAGTCATGTTAATGAATAACGAAGTATAATTTCATATGCTTAACAGAGTCTCTTCAGGTAAAGCCTAAGGCTATGGTCACAGTACAGCTCGGGCAGCTTAGGTCAATATAACTTATGTCACACAGGGGTGTGAAACAGCCACCCTTTTGAACAACATAAGTTACACCAATCTAAGCACCGGTGTGGACAGCACTATGTCGGATGGATCGCTTCTCCCACTGACAGAGCATCACCGCGTGCAGTCGCTGAAATAATTAAGTTGACAGGAGAGCTCT
Source organism: Dermatemys mawii (assembly GCA_007922305.1). NCBI lineage: Eukaryota > Metazoa > Chordata > Testudines > Dermatemydidae > Dermatemys > Dermatemys mawii. Next base: position 16,087,833 of record ML677363.1, read on the forward strand.
CTCCTATCAGCATAGAGCATGTGCACTAGCAGTGTTACAGCAGTGCAGGTGCACTGCTGTAAGTTCTCTAGTGTGGTCATAACCTAAGAATAAACGTGAGTACTAAATCATTTTGTACAATATTAACTGATCCGCACCACCACACTACAAACTTAATGCTGACAGACCCCAGTCTGGAGCTTAGTGCATGAGCCTCTACCGCATAAACTAAAAGCTAGCTGGCTCTTAGCTAAGGCTATAGAACAGGCTCATTTAACTCTCTCTAATCTAAGTGGTCTCAGTGCCACACCCAGAACCCCACACCCAGAAGGTGTGTGAATTACATAATGTCTTTGTGAACATTTAAGTTTGTCTGGTTTACTTTGTTTTCTGTTCTTTGTATTAAATATTATTCCACAGTTTGGATACTCAGAGTAGATATCTCATATTCAGAGTCACTGTAAATATGTCTGAAATGATCCTGGTTAATATATACAAATGAGCATGAGACTTTTCTCATGGATTGCTTGCTGAGCTGTACAGAGATACTCATATCCCCACCACAGTTGCAGGCAACTAGGGTTCTAGAGCCAATAACAGATAGATCCTTCCCTACTAACTGTAAGCCAACCAGGCCCAGAATCCAAAATATAGTGGAAAAAGTTGACACTGGACTGAAAATGGTTTGGGGGTTTAGTAACTACATATTGGGGTATTTACCCATGAATTTGGGTCTCTCATCAGCACAGCTTCCATGATTTCTGAGAGCACCTATAATCACAAAGCAAATGATTTTATAGCTGTGGAAAAGTAAATCAATCCACAGAATACAATAAATATGTCAGAATCTAGTGGCCAGGAATCAACCGCATAAGTCTGAAGGAATCTGGGTACCATTTTTTAGAAACAGTGAACTAATGAATGCATAAGGCCCAAGTGGCCAGTCCAGACCTCCTTCCCATCCCTTTCCTCTTCCTCCTCCCCCTGGATTCTTCGCCTTTTTTCCTCCACGGTTTTCATGCTTTACCTCCCTGCCTTGTCAGTGTTGTCTCCCCCATTAGTTGTAAATTATGGATTCAGTTGATTTTACAGTTTAATATTAAAGTGGTTAAAAAAATTGCATTTGTATGTTATGATTTGGTGTGTTACAGATGACAATTTTAAGTTTATAGTTTTTATTTTTTGTTTATATTGATTTTGGTCAGTCGACACGTTTAATGATAGGCCCAGGAACCAGGCCCCTTGATTTATCCAAGCTCCCGCTGCATGCTGCCTTGAGGAAAGTCTCTAGTAAGAAGTGTTTAACTTCATGCAGGAGAAAGGAGTTTCCCCTCTGCATTTAGCTTAGGCCTTGGTTCCACTGGCACTTTAGAGCACTATAAAGCTGCCAGGAGTGCTATAACCTCCTACTCGTCCACAGTGGTGAGGTACGTAGAGTTATAACCTTGGAGTTATAGCGCTACTGGTAATCCACCTCCGCACGGGGAATAAGGGCTGTAGCGCAGCTGCTGTAGCACCACTGTGGGAATGTGGACACCCACTGCGCGTTAATTGGCCTCCAGCCCGTCCCATAATTCCCGTTCGAGCCACTCTGATCATCACTTTCAGACTCTTTTTTTGTCCTGTCCTCAGGTGACCACACGTCAGACCCGCCCTTTAAATTTCCAGGGAAATTTGAAAATCCCCTTCCTGTTTGCTCCAGCCAAGCGAGGCGTGCTCTCAGGGAATCCTTGGAGGTGATCGTTCTGCTTGATCATGACTCCAAGTGCCAGGCCTCCTCGCAATAGGCGATCCCCAGCGTGGAGCAATAGCGAGGTGCTAGACCTCATCAGTTGTTGGGGGGGAAGAGGCTGTTCCGCCAACAACTGTATCCCCCACCACCACAGAGCTGGGGCTGGGAAGGAGGGCCATCTCTCCCCAGCAGGCACCTAATTAGTGGAGCCATGCCTGTGCAGTCCACTAATTAGGTGGTGGCCCTTCATTCTCTTGTGTGCGGCCACCCAGGCACACATCTTAGAGGGAACTATCCACAGACCACCTGAACGGAGCTTGTGGACCACTGGTGGTCTGCAGACCACATTTTGAGAACCACTGTCCTAGACTCCCTCTGGAGGAAGACTCACCAGGCTGCAGCAGCCAGCTGTGGTGGGAGCCTGCAGGAAGGGCCAGACCAGACATACGAAGAGGTGGGAGGGTGGACACTAAGACCAAGGGGTGCCCCAAATTTCTGGGTGCCCTGCGCAGCCGTATATGCTGCAAATGCCTAAGGACAGCCCTGGACTTTGCTGTGTCTTTATCTTGAAAATTTAAGAAGGGATGCCTAAGAAGTGTATAGCACAATTGGGCCCTGGCCTCTAGGTGCTACAACAATACAAATAATAACTTAACCTGTATGGACCAGATCTTCAGCTGGTGTAAATCAGCATAGTCTATTGATTTCACCATATGGTGATTTACACCAGCTGAGAATCTAACCTTTGGGTATTCCTTTGTGATTAATATATGTAATATATGGTACATTCTCAGAAAGAAATGTTGTGCTGCTAGATAGTAGTCCAATTTCTGATCATTTTATACAATCACTCTGCTAAAATGTTCCTTCCCCTTAACTGTTGCTTGGTACTTATCATAGACATAGAATCATAGACTATCAGGATTGGAAGGGACCTCAGGAGGTCATCTAGTCCAACCTTGTGCTCAAAGCATTTGTGTTATAGCACAAAATAATAAATACATAAAAGCAATGTTTTCATTTTACAGATATTGACAGTAGTGGGTATGTCAGTGATTATGAGCTTCAAGATCTTTTTAAAGAAGCAAGCCTTCCCTTGCCTGGCTACAAAGTGCGAGAGATTGTAGAAAAAATTATAGCAGTAACAGATAGCAACAAAGATGGGAAAATCAACTTTGAAGAATTTGTATCGGTAAGTAAGACAGTCCTCTCAGGCTACCCTTTAAAACAGAATAATTTGGATTTGGTACCAGAAGGCTGTACATGCAGTATAAGATAATTATGAAACTGTATTTTAAGGAGCATGTTGTGTGACATGATGTAGGTTTGCCATACAGAAAACACCACCAGTTTCTGTTTAAGTATGCACAAGGCATGCAATTTAATTATGCTACAGTGATGGAGGAAGGAAAGGACCGTTTCACAATATTTATTCAAGGGTATAGGAAAGTCATTCCTCCAGTACTGCATAGTGGTGTTCAGTGTTCTGGAAGGACCACAACAACCAATAGGGCACTAGAAAATCAACACTTTGAGAATTACAGTGCATAGCATAAGTGATAAAGAGTCCTGTGGCACCTTAAAGACTAACTAAAGTATTAGAGCATAAGCTTTCGTGAGCTATTACCCACTTACTAAAGTATTAGAGCATAAGCTTTCGTGCATGCATCCGACGAAGTGGGTATTAGCCCATGAAAGCTTATGCTCTAATACTTTAGTTAGTCTTTAAGGTGCCACAGGACTCTTTGTCACTTCTGCAATTCCAGACTAACACGGCTACCCCTCTGATTCAGGGCATAGCATGAAATTCAATAGGCATTGAGAGCTTCACTCCCTTGGGCTCCTTTGAAAATCCCAGTGTTAGTTCTTCTCTAACATATTACATATTCAAGGTATTGTATAAACTCTGAAGGATCAGTTACCTTGCTTAATAGGAGACGTAACTCCCCAAAGTGCTCAGCATTTCTAAGAAGATGGAGTAGGGTAGCAAAATTAAATGAAATCACTGGAGAGTATTTCAAGAGCAGCATAAATAGTAATTATAAACCTTCACTGATGTCTGAATGGGAAGATAGTTATGACAGCATGATAGTTGATTGACTATTATGAAGCAACTGGCCACTCCAAAATAAGCTTTTTAAGAATACTAAAATCATTTATCTCTATTTTTCCCCCAATTCAATAACTGTCTTTAGCATAATGCTGGAAAATTGCTGTCTCCATCAACCCTTTTTGTAAAGGAACAAGTTTTAACAAATAACAACTGAGAAGCAGCTGGCATGCTGGTGCCACAGGCTACATAATGCTGATTAGTACTGTCTGTTTTCTTGTGCTCCCTGTCTCTCTGTAGCCACCTGCCATTTCTTTTCTTATATTTAGATTGTAAACTCTTTGGGGGCAGGGACCATCCTTCTGTATGATGTTTCTGCGGTGCGGTGCCCTGCCCAGCCCAGTGGGGTCCTGATAACGTCTGGGGTGTCGAAGCACTACTCAATATAAATAAATAATATTTTAAATGGCATACAATTTTTATACTGCATGACCGTTCTCTCTAGCTCTCATTGTTGTCTTTGGGGTCCAGTTTTGGGAACAGAGTACAAGAAGAACCATACCCCAGAGAAAGCTCCATCCCAGTCCCAAAGAAGCACCATATTATTGGAGGTGCTGTCTTTCAAAGGAGATGTAAAACTGTGGTCCTGATCACTAAGTTATTTAAGATCCCATTGTACTATTCATAAGAGATCCCATTGTACTATTCATACTTAGTGTTCTTGCCAAATTCCAACTTTTGTGATCACATTTATCTCTGTAAGTGACATATAATATCCTAGTATAAGAAGCAAGACAAACTGAGTGGGAAAATATTAAAAATCTGCTTTTCCAAAAAATACTTTTGTTGATTTAAACAGTGTTTAAAAACAAACAAACAAATAAACAAACCCCATGAAAATATCTGTGAAAAGATTTGTGGGTTGTGAATCTAATATTTGGAGATTAATAACATGTCTTAGTAAGGCTAGAGTCTTAGCTATTCACAAAACCATCAAACTTCCATAACCTCCTTATATTGTACTATATCAAAGAGAGTCAAAATAATTACCAATATTTCAGTACAGTAGACTCTCGATTATCCAGGATGATAGGGAAAAAATAATCCTGGTTAATAAAATCCTGGATAATCACCATCCATAGGAAATATGGAGAGGGGGTTTGGTTCACCAGCAGCCCTGCACTGGCAGGAGGGGGTGTTGGTTCACTGGCTGCCCTGTGTCCTGGTGGGGTGTTTTTTTGTGTGCTTGGGGCAGCAACAAAGCCAGTCGGCCCTGCGAGTTACGCATATATTTTTTTTGACATCCTGGTTAATCCACTTTCTGGTTAACCCGATCCTGGATAATCGAGAGTCTACTGTAGTTAGTGAGTTGACAGTTTAATAGTCACCCTAAGGTAATGATAATTGATTAAATGCTTTTTCTTTTATGTCCTATTCCAGGTTATTCATGAATTGAAAAGTAAAGATATTAGCAAATCATTCCGAAAATCAATAAACAAAAAACAGGGTATTACAGCGATTGGAGGAATGTCACCAATTTCTAGTGAGGGGACACAGCACTCTTATTCAGGTAAAACACTTGTTCTTAGCACTAGAAAAAAAGAAGGAAAACCATAATTGAAAAAAAAAATCTCAAAAACAAACCAGTAGAAGGTGGACCACTGCAGTGCAGATGCCAGGGCTCTGTTTTGTAGAGATTGTGCTGTTCAGTTTGCTTGTCACTGTTCTGTGCTGCTCCCAGAGGTAAGTCTGACTTCCTCAGAGCAGAAAGTGGAAAGAGAACTCTGATTACAAGGAAGAAAGAATTAAAAATAGAAAGCCTTTTGTAGCGTGTTTTATACTAAGGGTTTGTGTTTGGTTTGTTAATCTACTCTGTGAACTGTTGTTTATTTCTTTCACACTCCTGTTCAGATGTATGCAAGGGAATCCACATTTTCATTTCCATGGTGTAGAACCAAAAATAAAAAAAAAGTTCACAGTACATGTTGGAGATGGGAAAAGCCTATTAGATCATCTAATCTGTCTCCTTGCCAATGCTGGGTTGTTCACTACAGTATGGTTTTTCTAAAGCTTTGTTCAGTTTAGTTCTAAATGTACCAAAGAATGGCACCACTTCCCTTGGGGAGATTTTTTGCACAGCCTATAAATTTAATACTTGGGAAGCTTTCCCCAGTATTCAACCTACATTTTCTTTCTTAATTTCATTCTAATATTTTTAGTTATACTTCCTTCACCTATGGTAAAGAATTCTTCTCTCTATTTAATTATTACACTCTCTAGATATTTATAAACCATTATCATGTCCTCTGCTTAGTAGTTTTTTGTATATACACAATTTATTCATTTCTTTTAGTCTTTTGCTGTTATCGTCCTGATCATTTCTATTGTGCTTCTCTGGACTCCCTGCAATTTGTCAATATCCTTTTGTTTATTAAAACTTTGCCTTCATTTACCATGAGTTGCCAAATAACTCACTGACAATATATTGTCAAAGTAGCACTGTACGAGTATATAAGAAACAAGCCATCCTGGAGCTGTCCAGATAGCAAGGCACCTGTACTTTTGTACTTGGGAAGAGGAGGGCCCCATCAGCAATGATTTGGTTTTTGGTGTCATTTTATATGACAGAATGAAAATGTAATTCAGAAAAAAACAGAAGTGAATGCATTACTCTTGTCCTGATAAATGTCAGTTCTTAGGGATATTGCATTCCTGGCTTTGTAAAACTGAGCTTTTCAGACATATAGGGCGTAGTGTTCAAAGGTCCTCTGTTTTGTGCATATGAATATATTAGTGCCTGCAGACCCAACATTTGTGCATGTAAATAGCTGTTTGCGTATGTAGCTCTTTAACTGTGCACCTATGTACCTGATGTGTACAATTATTGTTTTGTGTGTATAACTATGTGTTTTGGTTTACTGTGGTTTTGTTTCCTGATTGTTTGTGTGGGTCTCTCACACAGCAAATGCAAAAGAAAGACAATTTTTAAAAACAGGAAAATGTGATTGTAAAAAAATCACAAAAAATTGGAGAGGAATTCAGGGGCAGATAGGGGACCTGAAAGGATTTTAGCTTTCTTTTTTAAAATTGACTAGATTCTAGATTGATGGTTTCCATTTAGGGCTCAATCTTCCAAAATCCTGAGTGCACTGGCCTGGATTCAACCAAGTACCTAAGTGCATGCTTAACTTTATTCATGAGAGTGGTACCACAGAAACTAAGCATCTGCCTAAGAGCTCTGCTGGATCAGGGCCAGAATGCTCCATGTTTTCCAGGATTGAGTCTTTAAACAGTAGATTGTTTTTTGGAGTTTCATAACTTAGGTAATGAGTGGCAGTTTTGAATTTAAAGTTCCCTGTGATATTTAGAGCCATAATTAAGATTCTACATATTGGACATGGATAATTTGTGTTGGCTGAGAGTTCTGTGTGTGATAACTCTGTACTGTGTCTAGTATCAGAGGGCTAGTCGTGTTAGTCTGGATCTGCAAAAGCGACAAAGAGTCTTGTAGCACCTTATAGACTAACAGATTTTAGGGATCATGAGCTTTAGTGGGCTAAGACCCACTTCATCAGATGAATGTTCTGGAGATCTTCAGAGGCAGGTATAAATAGCAGGCAAGAAAGCAAGGTAAATTCAATCGGGGGAGGGGTGAAGCCCACTTCCAGCAGGTGAGCTGGAGATGTGAACACCCAGAGAGGAGAAACTGCTCAATACTGACTGTGAATGGCTCACTAGTTACAAAAGCAGTTTCTCCTCTCTGGGTGTTCACACCTCCAGATCACCTGCTGGAAGTGGGCTTCACCCCCCCACCCTGATTGAATTTACCTTGCTTTCTTGCCTGCTATTTATACCTGCCTCTGGAGATCTCCACAATATTCATCTGATGAAGTGGGTCTTAGCCCACGAAAGCTCATGATCCCTAAAATCTGTTAGTCTATTAGATGCAATAAGACTCTGTACTGTGTGTGTACTGTTCTTATAGCATCAACTGCTTTGTTTAAATATTTCTCCACGGCTTTGGATATAACCTGTCTCAGGCCATGTCTAACTTACTGGGGATTGATGCTTCTGTGATAGATGCAGCAGGGGTCAATTTAGCAGGGCTAGTGAAGACCTGCTAAATTTACCACAGAGCACTCTCCTGTCAACTCCAGTACTCCACTGGAACTAGAGGAGTAAAGTAAGTTGATGAGAGAGCACCTCCTGTTGATGCAGCATAGTGTAGATACCGCAGTAAGTTGACCTAAGCTACGTCAACTTTGGCTATGTTATTCACATAGCTGGAGTAGCATACCTTAGGTTGACTTACCGCAGTAGTATAGACAAGGGCTCAGACAAAGTTTGCTTAGTTCTCAGGAGCAGGCATTCCCTATATGGAAAATGAAAACCCAGTGAAGATACAGATATTGTAACTTGATTGTTTATGGGCTAAATAAGCATTCTGAGACACAAGTAATGAGTTCTGTACACATCCCCTAGATATGAAAAGGGAAAGAGTTTCTCTTTTAAGTGTTTCAAACAAGAATAGGCCGTAAATCTCCTAAGGTTAAATATAACACAATAATTCAGACCAAATTCTTAGGAGTGCTGCTAGTTTCTGAAAGGCAAAGTAGAGGGCAGACTGGTCTGCTGTCATATTTAAGCAAGGTCCTCTCTGCTCAGCTCTGGCGTATTTCAAATATACTAATTCCCCTCCTCTTTAACATAATAACAGAGACACTGAACTCCTGTAGTAAGTTTTAATAATACTTTTATCCCTATTACTGTGCTTGGCAAATAGTATTGTGATATTCTATGGATAGTTGAATAATATATGTCCACCATAATAATAATAGATTATTTTAATGGTGTCCTGGCTCTAAGATTACTCAGTCTTTAATTTTTGGTTTTTCAGAGGAAGAAAAGGTTGCTTTTGTTAACTGGGTAAATAAAGCTCTTAAAGATGACCCTGACTGTAAGCATCTCCTTCCCATGAATCCATCAGATGCCAGTCTTTTTAAGTCACTTGCAGATGGCATCCTCCTTTGGTAAGTCAAGAACTAAAGAAAGAATAAGAAAGTTGTTTTCTGAAGGTCAAATCCTGATCACATTGAAATCAATGAAAGTTTTGCTGTTGGCTTCAATAACACCAGGATTTGACCCTTAATCAATACTTCTAGCAAATCATAGGATTAGGGAAAATCCTTTTCCTATAAATCCTTCTTTAGTGAATATATATTTTAAGTCTAACCTATTTAAAGAGTCCTTCTATTTAAAAATGATGTGCTTTGCATAACTGTGTGTATGTTGTTATAAATCTGATTGGCTGGAGAGTCTTCTACTTTAAACTAATGGAATTACATCTTGATCAATGTACATACCAGGAATAATCCGACTCTTCACGAATTAGATCACTGTACCACCCTTCATGCTCATTAATAGAAATAATTAGACATCTCTGCAGTTTCTAATATTAGAAAGCATTATCTAATGGTTAAATCACAGGACTGGCAGTCAGAAGATCTGAGTTTTACTCTTAACTCTGCTACAGATTTGCAGGATGTCTTTCAATTTCTCTCTGCTGCAGTTTTCCCAATTAGTAAAACTGGTATTTGCCCATGTCACAGGAGTACTGAGGACTTAATTCATTGTTAATTAATATAAAAGGACTTTGAGATCCTTTTATGGAAGGCACTACAGAAGTACAATACGTTAGCTGTAATATTTACACTCTCATGTTAGAGTGGCTCTGAACTTAAGTATATTCAATTCTGCAGTTGTCTGAATCTTCCTGAGAACTTTGTTAGCAGTACAATCAGAGCTGGACTTCTAGGCATAAATTTGACAACTCCACTTTCTTATTTCAGTGTAGGTTCTATGGTTTCTGGTTTTATTGGAAGTTGTTTTTGAAAAATAGGAATTTCCCTTGGTGCTTTCAATATATCAAGCAACATGTTTAGACTTACCACAAAAAAGTGATGCTAATGTTTTGCTTGAAGTATCTTTGGTTAGAGAGATGGAATAAATTCTGACTTTTTCTTCCCCAGCAAAATGATTAACTTGTCCCAACCAGATACAATTGATGAAAGAGCTATTAATAAGAAGAAGCTCACTCCTTTCACGATTTCTGTAAGTATGGCATCTTTTCTGGCACAAGTTAATTATGTTAAAGGAGGCTATTCTTATAGCTTTGTTTAATGGCAATTTTGCTGTAGATTGAAACGAGAGCAGATCAGGTCCTATGTGTGGATTTTAAGGTGTCAGACAGCCAGGTGGCATTGTTTGCTTGCATGGGCTTGTGTTTTCTGGAGATCCATAGGAAACTCTGATCCTTGATGAAATTCAGAGCTGACATTTCTCCTTTCAACTTCTAGGTCCTTAATATTGTCATTGGCTGCTACCTAGCTTCTCTACTTTCCTGGTCTTTCCCCTTTCCAGGTGTTGCAAATGGGGCTGCTTCTTAGCACTCTCTGCAGTGCCAAACATACTATTTCTGATGTTCTGTGTCTTAAGTCATAAACTGGGCCATCTATTAAAAGTAGGGCGGCCGGTGCCATAAGCTGGTTGTCAGTCTCTCAACAATTAAACAGAAAGAACAAGCTCAGAATTTGGCTGGGACAAATTAGAAAACCACAAAGGCAAGTATACAGTTGCAGCGCTTGAAACTGGGGGCTCCTTCTCCATCTCAATCTCACCCAGCACTGCCCCTGAACAGCTGCAAGCAAGCCTTCTTAACTGGCCTGCTGGCTCTTAATTTGTAAGTGTCTTCTCTTGGTCCTTCTAGAACTCTGGAGGACTTGCTGAAGCTTACATGATGCAGGTACCTATGTGGTATGGGGAGGTATTAACACATAGTTACATTTCCCCTCCAGGAGGACTCCATTGTTCAGTTCCCTTGTGATTTCTGTGCTTAGTTTTTTTCCTCTGCATTTCAAAGTACTGGAACAAATGAGCCATAGAAAATAATCAGCAAAGTAAATTGTTCATTGTGTGGTTATCTTTTTTCCAAGATGGACTCATTATGGAAGCCCATCTTCAATAGATTCTAAAGTAGAGGTAGAGTTAGCACTAGAATATGTTTTTTAATTGTTTGAAACCACCTTTTTGTACTCTGAACTACATACTGAGCGCTCAGTTACTACAATAATAGGGCCACATAAGTACCTACCATGAGTAGGTAGGCAGACAAAACATTGCTTACATAGTGTTTTGGATAAACAAAAAGCACCCTCATATGGTTCATTATTAATATTATTTGTATTAACATAGTACCTATTAGCAACAGCTATGGATCAGGACTCCATTGTGCTAGGCACTGTACAAACATAGACAAAAGACAGCCCCTGCTCCCAGAGAGTTTACAGTCTAACTATAAGATGAGACAAATGGCTGCAGACAGATAAAGGAGTACAAGGAAACGTACAGGGAGATGATATTGGTCAGCATGAAAGTCACTGGTATTAGCAGCTTAACCATTGTCAATTTTATTGTAGGCATCATGACAGAGGAGATTTTTTAGGAGGAATTCGAAGGGGGATAATGAGATAGCTTTATGGGAGTTTATGGAGAGACTGACATCAAGCGCTCCACGTGAATGAGAGATAAGTAGGGTGGTGACTGGCCGAAAAGGGCTTGAAAGTGAAGAAAATCAGCTTATGTTTGATGCAATAGGGAAGGGGAACCAGAGGATGCATTCAGTAGAGGGGTGAGGTGGTCAGAGGATGGACTAGGAGAATTATCTTTGCAGCAGTATTCTAATAGATACAAATGAGGCATGACTGCATTTGTCAAGGCCAGAAAAAACAATGTTGCAATAATCTAGACATGAGATGGTGAGAGTTTGGATGAATTTTAACTAGGGCTGTCAATCACAGTTAATTAAAAAAAATGAATCACAATTGCACTGTTAAATAGAATGCCAACTGAAATTTATTAAATATTTTGGACATTTTCCTACATTTTCAAATATATTAATTTTCATTACAGCATAGAATACAAAGTATACAGTGCTCACTTTATTATTTTTGTTACAAATATTTGCACTGTAAAAATGATAGACAAAGAAATAGTATTTTTCAGCTCACCTCATACAAGTACTGTAAAGCATTTTCTTTATTGTGAAAGTGTAACTTACAAATGTAGAATTTTTTGTTACATAACTGCACTCAAAAGCAAAACACTGTAAACTTTAGTGCCTACAAGTCCACTCAGTTCTACTTCATGTTCAGCTAATTGCTAAGACGAACATATTTGGTTACATTTACAGAAGATGCTGCTGCCTGCTCATTATTTACAATGTGAGAACAAGTGAGAACAGGCATACGCATGACACTTTTGTAGCCGGTATTGCAAGGTTTTACCCACATTTTGCCATATATTTTGTATTATAGCAGTCTTGGATGACCCAGCACATGTTTGTTTTAAGAACACTTTCACAGCAGATTAGACAAAACACAGAGGTACCAATGAGAGATTTCTGAAAATAGCTACAGCATTCGACCCAAGGCTTAAGAATCTGAAGTGCCATCCAAAATCTGAGAGGGACGAAGTTTTGGGAAATGCAGCTATTTTGTATTGCATTCTAGTGAATTACAAAACCTAATCTGAGTATTTGTCTAATGCATTGGTTTTTGTAACTTTAGAAACTCACAAAAGAAACAAAGGTGGTGACTACTGTTTTAAAACTTACAAACCGATTGGCTAATTTAGTTAATGTTGATGTTTCAATTAGGAAAACCTAAATCTTGCCCTGAATTCGGCATCAGCTATTGGCTGTACAGTGGTCAACATTGGATCACAAGATCTAAAGGAAGGAAAACCACACTTGGTATTAGGTCTCTTGTGGCAGATCATTAAAGTTGGTCTTTTTGCTGATATTGAGATCTCCAGAAATGAAGGTAAGAGAGAAAGTAATGTCAGGTGTTCTCTCTCTCTCTCTCTCTCTCTCTCTCTCTCTCATCTCAAAGCAACTTTTCAGAAATTGGGAGCAATACAGCATCATCTTTCACTCCAGTCCAGGACCTGTTCTTCCCTTAAGCCCAGCCCTGTCATGTCCCTACGTATTAAGTCCTGCTGTCTGGTTGGTCATTGGTCCCAGGTCTGACTGATCTTTGTTGTGTTTGCATTATTTTCTTTGGCATCCTGTCATCTGTTTGTCTTCTGCAGTGCCCCACCATCATAAACTTTTAGACTGCAGTGAGTCCTGTATCCTGAATTCACATTATACTCTCCTTCTAATTTTGTCATTTGTCTTAAAATCATTCCTCTTTACACCGGCCATCTTTCAAAGAACTCTTATCTCTACTGCTTCTAGCTTTCTTGTGTCTATTTAATTTAATGCAGCTGTTTTCAGACCATAGAATTACTGTTAGTACACTAGTTTGATACTTTCACTTTATGACTGTAATGTTTTTATCAGTACATAAGTTTGTCAATTTCTGTGTGGCACCTGTAGCTTAGGCACATCTTCTTTTAACCTCATCCTTCATGGAACCATTGACACCGGCTTCCTAAGTACACATAAAAGTATACTTAATCTGGTGTCAGGAGCGATAAAGTATGTAATTTAAGATTAAATGTTTTGTGACCATTGTAGCAATAATTCGGCTTTCTTTCACATTTGCTTTTAGCTCTTATTGCTCTGCTAAATGAAGGGGAAGAACTAGAGCAGCTACTGAAACTTTCCCCAGAAGAGCTCTTGCTACGTTGGGTGAACTATCATCTGGCCAATGCAGGATGGCAGAAAATCAACAACTTTAGTGAAGACATTAAGGTATATATTTGTCACTCTAGTAAGTGAATACAGTCGTGCCAAAATGTAACATTTTTTAAAAACAAAAGATTGAGACCAGAATTAGTGATCTGCTTTTTATAGGTACATATTCACCAAATGTCTCTTAGCACTGCACATTCTTTTGACCACACATGATTATACTGTTTAGTTGCTGATGCTGTGTATCAACTAAGGATACACAATCCAAACTGAGCACTTTTCACATAGCCCTTATTCAGGAATCCAAAAATTCCAAATTGTAATTAGAACCATTTGGGATGAATTGCACACTCCCACCCACAACTTTACACCTTGCCCATTAACCCTTCCCAGGAGGCCTCACTTACCTTGTGGGGAGGAGAATGTGCCTTTCAGCCATCACCTGGCTCACATGTAACAATAGGTGATTGCCGCTCCACCACAGCTTGGGGTGTTAAGAGACCACTCCAAAGAAGACACATCTGGTGCGCCTATTGGCCCCACAATCCAAGGAAAATCCCTCCTAGTTACTGTCCCAACCAGTCCTGCAACAAAGGAGGCATACTAGTGCCTTGCTGCTGATTCAGTTCACTGACTTCATGGGACTGAAACACACTCTGGCTCCACTGTGGCAGCTTGTAGATGTATCCTTCTTTTTTCTCTAGTTATCAGCCATGCAGTATAAAGTGTGCTCAGTGCTGCATTAAGTCCAGTAAGAGTCAGCAGCACTTTTAAAATTAAAAGTAAAGCGGCTGTGTTCCCTGTCGGTAATAAGTGAGCGGACTCCATGGACATCTTCTCTCCACTAATTTCAGAATAACCATTAAAAATAATTATGTAGCTATCTCTGTATTCTTTATGAAATACCAGGGAAGAGACTATTTACAAAGAAAATAATTAACTAACTTTCTTTTAATGAACAAGTGCAAATCTAATCAAAATGTCCTTTAATATACAGGACAAGTATTAACAATTTTTAATATTTTCTGCTTTTATCAGAAGGACAAGTTTTATCCCTCTGTCTTTTTAGTTTTTAAAGGAACAGGCAAAAACATGTACTGAACATTGCATCTAATAAATATAATGAATGGTAAAACAAATAATAAGCTCCCTTTAACTGGGGCATCTTGAGCCACAATCTATTGTCCAAGTTAATTGACCTAGTAAGAGAAGAGGCCATTTAAAAAAATCAAACTGTTTGAAAAGACTTATTAACAAAAATATTATACTGACTCATAAAAGTGAGATCCACATCATTTCAGTTTTCTTTTCATGAAAACTTTATTTAGTAACTTTTGTATCAAAAGACTGGAGCTAGAATTTCACTCCTATTTAACACCTGCCTTAAATATCTTGTAACTCTTAGAACTGGCTAGTACATTTCCAAAAAGAAGAACTTTATTCTGTCATGATTAAACAGCAGTCATTCCCATTCAGTATGTCATCTGGCAAAATTGATTCTATGTGAAATGTCTCCATGAAGTGGCCTTCTTAAGTAAATTTTGACTAAGGGTCTGATCCGAAATCCATTGAAATCAGTGAAAGTCATATTGACTTAAATGATCTTTGCATCAGGGCCTAAGTGCAGTATACTATATTCAGAGCAGTAAATATTTGCTTATTCCCTACTATTCTATTGTTTATTTTAGGATTCAAGAGCCTACTACCACCTGCTGAACCAGATTGCACCCAAAGAAAACAAAGATGATGGAGTTCCTATTAAAATTGACCTTTCAGGGTTTAATGTAAGTATTCTGAGGGTCAAAAAGATACCTATGTCTACTTAACAGACATAAATACCTGCACCTGCATATCCAGGGACTTGGTTACATCCAGAACACGGTTCCATTTTGTAGTGCAGACAGGAACATAACCAGATTCCTGCACCATGGAAAAGCTTTGAACTCTGCGAGACTAGTACAGTTTCAGGATACTGTTGAAACATGGTTAGGTGCCTGTCACAGTTTCCAGGAGAATTGTATCTGTATTTCCATCTGCCCCCATGGTCCATTTAGTGCCCAGTTATATCTCAGGTCTCCAGCCATCACCTGTGTCCGAGCAGGGACCAGTGTCCCATTCTTTCTGACCAGGGGATTGTAAGGTTGCGCAGCTCCCTGTCTTATGCTATGATATCAGTAAGCCAGTCTGTCTAAAGGCCAGTGCCTGTGCTTTCCTTTCTCTCTGAGGTCCATGAATACTGATTCGCCGGCAGTTACCACTTACCACAGAGCAACTTCTAAGCACACTTCTTTATTCTTAAGGAAAAACATCAGAGAAAACATAATAAAAACCATAAATAGATTTAAACACACACTAAACTTACCAGGAGTCACCAGTCAGTCTTATGGGGGTCTAGATAGCAAAAGTCTTTCCAACCCTTTCCAAGGTTGGGGTTCCCTGTTAATGGAAGGTCCGGACCATTTCCTGAATCAGAAAGAAGGCCGTGGCCTGGGTCAGTTTAAACTCAGCCTATTTAACAAAAGCCCTTTCTTTGTCTGTTGGCCTCAGGAAAACTTACTGTGACCCACTATATGCAAGTCTCACCAGAGGTGGTAACTCTCTGGAGTTATTTACAACCTAAGTGATTCACCTTAATCACTCCTATGACACTTTTTTGGGGTTAACTGAGGTTGTCTGTGGCAATTTCTACGCTTGCACACAGGACGAAGAAGGAGCTTTGTCTGTGCCAACAATGCCAACCCAATTACTGGCTGCTGGCAACACAAGCATGCCATGCCTGCTCTTTCCCAATGCTGGCTAACAATTTACACATGTTGTTACACTCGAGCGCCCAGTCCCTTATGTGCTGGGCACCAGCAATGTACACCGATCTGCTGCCTCCGTGGAAGCAGTGTTCCCCAGTTCACTGGTTTCACCTCAGTTCAGCAGCCTCTTTAGCACAAGGCACTTTGGTTTTACTGTGGACTCATCTAACTCACGTTTATTTAACAGAGCTTGAGATACAGTTTCTAATAAAAACAAATATAAGGGTTTGGAATCAGAGTTTTAAAAGAAAACCATAAACGCAATCTGTAGCCAGTCCTTCTTAATAAGTTTTATTTTCCTGTCTAATAAGGTATATCTCACCCAATGATCAATCTGTACAGCACTTGTCCAATCCAGAAAAAGCTGGGGTTCCCCTTTCATGAGATACTTCCACTGGCAGAGTGTCTCCTCCGGAATGGATAGTACCATGTGTCCTTTCTTCTTCTCTTAAACAGTTCCAAACTATTGTCTCTTAGACCCAGGGATCGCTTGTCCAGAGACTTTTATTGGGGTTCTTTTATCTTTGTAAATAGTCAAGCCTGCATGTGGTCCAGGCAGTAAACACAGGGCTGGGGCTGGCTCCAGGGATGTCAATTGTTCTCAGTGCTGATTGAGTCAGCTCTGAGACCCCCCACAAATTTCACTTCCTAGATGTTACACAAATTCTTTTCTGTACAAACATCTAATAATAACCATCACACACACCCCTGCAGTGAAATATTGAGAAGATGGTCAGACACAGGTGTAATATATCTGCCTGGGCGTGTCTGTGCATATCTGTATCATGACCCCCACTGTTTCTAGTTCCTGGAGGAGCTAGTAATCCTCTTCCCCTCCATCCACCCCTCCCCCTGCAACAGTTGCATGCAATCTCTGACCCACAGCGATACATAAACCATTCATAAACTTAATACAACATAGTCCCCAAGAGATTGCCTGGAGTTGCAATATCTGTCACAGTGCCTTCTACCTTATAAGGTGGACCTATGTCAGGGAAAACTGTATCACAGTCATCAGGTCCCCGAAATATAGATGTCACCTTAGCGTCCTATTCTGGAGTTCTATTCTCTTCCCCAGCTGAAGAATTCTAACTGAGCTGCCCAGCTCTGTTCTAGAACTCATCCTGGGAAAAAGAATGAAGACTTGTATCCTCCTGTTGCTCCTTCAAATTGGATGGCATTTAGAGGTAGGAAGGTTCCCTTCCATTCATCAGCAGTAATGGAAGGTGTGGGAACCTTCAGGTCACAACAGCAAAGGGACAGGAGTGTTCAGAACCATTCTGATGAGCCTTAACCCAGCTGAGAGTCAGAACATTTCTCCTCTTGAGGGTGCTGAGTAAGGTTGGTTGAAAATTTTCTGTTGCAACTGTTTTTTGACAGAAAATTGGGTTTTTGGCTAGATGAAATTTTTCATTAAAACTTTTTCTGTAGAAAATTTCTTTTTTTGGTCAAAAAATAAATATAACCCTGCAATATTTTGGCTGAAAACCAAAATATTTCTGTTTTCTGCAGAACATTTTCAACATTCATATTTCTATCAAAAACTGAATTTTTTCTATGCCTCCACTCCTATATTTTGACCAAATCTATTGCTGAGTACAATGGGCATACTCCTATACCAGGGTTATAGTGACTCCTCTCAGAAAATGACAAGCTGACTTTAGAATTCTGAGTTGCTGAAGATGGAAAGTGGGATTTCATTATTTATTGTTAACATGAAAAACCAGATATTTTGGAAAGCTGATGGAGTCTCTATAAGGGGATAACAGGGTGTCAGATGTCAAATAATTCCTTAGTATTTTTCGTAAATTGTCCTGGTAAATGCTGTATCTTATGAGTGCCATAAAGGTATTGATCACTTATTTCCTTGCTACTGCTAGAATTACAATAACAAGGAAGAGTGACTCCCCTAGAACAACTGATTTGTATCAAAAAGTGTGGGAAATTCTAGTACTGGAGAAATAAGTTAATTAAGTCAGAGTTCCTCAAGGGAGAAGGAAAAAAAAAACTATTTAAAAATTTGGTGGAACTTTTTTGAAGTTTGCTGCAAAAGGGTCTTCACCCACCATCAAACCCAACAATTTGAGAACTTTTTTGAATACTAAGGAAGGGAAGACTCCTTTCACCCATAATGAATGTTGAACTAAAAATTAAGATATTATACTAATGATAACAGATAGGAGGAAAAAGGAGAAAAGTTTAATATCACATAGAGTTTTGGTAATACAACTAATAAACAGGTTACATGTTTAAATATAAGAAAACCAGAATTTTGGACATAAACATGAGGTTATGAAATACTTGAGCAAACACTAGTAACTGACAAGCCAGAAAAAAAAGATGAATAGTAGAAAAGCATCAGCTACAATATGTGATCAATACCACAAAGTTGAAGATAGGGACTGGTAGTAGTTTTCATCAGTACAGCTATAAGGACTTGCATAGACCAGTTTGTAATTGTGTATATACTAAGTTTATCTCAATTTAAGTTGTAGAACAAGTTTCATAAGATTTCTATTATAAAAGAATTAATCCATTAATAAAATAATAAGAATAAATCACCCACAGAGTGACAAAAAAAATACACAGTACTTTTTATAGGAGCTCTCTTATCCCTCAAGCTACTCCTGTGCCAAAGCTCTACAATGGAGAGACCAGTTTTTTCTTTTGGATTTTGGGTGGCAGCCATGGCTTTCCAGAGTCTTGCCCAGCCTACATGGCCATGGATATTTATTGGCTCGGCTGTGATCTGAGCAGAAGATGAGCAGTAACTATTGGGACTATATGGTCATCTACATGTTGCATATGATGTGGGTTTGGTAGTCCTAATTTTTCTAGGTAAATAAATAATGCAAATAAACAAAAACCCCTTCTACAAGTTACACAAACTACTCACTAATTGATTATATGATTTTTTGATTGCCAGATTATGTTCACTAACTTTATGGCAATTAAGAGGATTCAGCAAGTGTTTGATTTTGTTCTAGAAGAAAAAAGGATGACAGAATGTAACCTTATGAAAAAGGTCCAAACTAATACCTTGATTCTGAACAAGGTCTGCATCCACACATTGTATGCTGGGCCTAGTCTTTAATTATGATGTAATTAAGATGAGAGTCCAGGGAAACAAAAAAGAACCTGAAAAGCCAAAGTTCGTTTAAAAATTTTTTTTGTTTTACTTTCTTTTCTAGGAGAAAAGTGACTTGAAGAGGGCTGAATATATGCTTCAGCAGGCAGACAAACTGGGCTGCAGACAGTTTGTTACTCCATCTGATGTAGTTGCAGGCAACCCTAAACTTAACTTGGCTTTTGTTGCAAATCTTTTTAACACATACCCAGCCCTGCACAAGCCTGACAGTTCCATGTATGATCTCAATTTACTAGAAGGTGAGCTCTTTTAACCTGTACTAGCAGTGAACATAGAGAAATAAGAGCATTAGAGAGTGGGTATAACACATGAAAGTTAGGTCTTCTGACTGGATTGTCCCCATGTGATTGTGCCTATGTAAACACTAATATATAAAACTACAATTAGTTTTTCAAATATTAGCTTGTTGTAGGAACCTCCCTCATTCTAGATATCAGAATGAGGAGTTTCCCTCACTGGTGCTGGCCCTGACAAAAGGCTAATTGAAGCTTGGTCTACACTGTCAGGTGTTTCTAGGATAGCTATGTTGGTCGGGAGTGTGAAACAATCCTACACTCCAGCCAGTTTAGCTATGCCAGCAGCTCCTCTGGTGCAGATACAACAATTCTGACAGAGGAATGCTTGTGTCAGCATAGTTAATGTATTTCGGGCAGATAGTGTAGTATGCCAGCAAACTCCTTTTGTCAGCATATGCCACCTTTCCATTAGGTGCTGTTACTGATGTTGCTATATTGGCACAGCTATAGCAGCAAAGGCTCTGTATTGTAGATAAATCCTGATTCCTGAATAACCTTCAACCACTTCATTTGCTGAGCACATTATTCCCCCCATGACTTCCTGAGGATCCCCCCCTGCTTCCTATGAGATTACCATGAGCATGATGTTTGTACTCTGGTTGGGAAAGAGGGCTTGTGGTTTCCTCCATGGTTTGTGCCAATCCCACTAGCTGGGCTGCATGCCAAGAAGCGCTTGGTATCTTGGTGGTGTACTGCACTCCCAGAGTTTTTTATATGAACATTTCATTGCACATTATCTGGACTTTTTTTTAGGAACAGGGTAATATATGTAGCAGAACTCCACTAGTCTTTTAAAAGGGTAGAGACAAGCATGTTCTAAAATTTTTGTCCTAGTGTCCCTTCACACCACAAACAGAATTCCATTTAATTTTCCAGCATTTTTAAACACAAAGGGCCAAGAATTGCTATTAAAGGCCATTGGAGACAGTTGCTTCTACCCAAGAGAAAAATAAGGCCTAAAGTCATGGGTGGTGGGTATAATAGGTGGGGGGGAGGCAGCATTTCTGAAGCTGCTGGACTCATGGTTGTGGGGTTTGGCAGTGAAATTTTTGCTTTATTATGCCCCATGCAGGTTCCAGGGAGGCTGAGGCACAGCTGAGCCTCCTCAGCCACTCCAGACTTGCTGCTGCCTGGGGCATATCAAAAGTGTCTTCTACAGATGCTTTTCTCCTAGGCGGTTGGCTGATAGGGCCTGGGGAGGGGAGGCATGGCATGGCTGTATCCAGCCCTGGGCGCCTCTGGGCAGGGGGAGTCTCAGCTCAGTGCTTCGGCCAGTCTGGGCAGGGCTTCCCTCTGGGAAGGGGAGGCTGTTTGGGGCTTCAACCAGTCCTGTCAGGTTCCTCCGCTAGGGGGAGCACTCCGGGCTGTGGCTGGCCTGGGGCTTCTCCAGGCAGGCCGGGGGGCTTGGGGCTTCAGCCAACCTGACTGGGGCTCCTCTGGGAGATGGGGAGGAGAAGCACTCCAGACAGCAGCTGGCCCAGGGCTCCTCTGGGCAGGTGGGGGAGGACTGGGAGCTCAGACCCCATGGGGTGAGGCAGGGAGTCTTGAGGCTCCAGCTGTGGAGAGGCTGCGGGCAGAAGGGGCGCAGCTGGGGCTAGCTTCCCCAGAGAGGAGCTCCACCTACCACCAATGCCCAAAGAGCCACATGATTAAGAAATTTATTTAGCATGAATTATATGTAAATGTGAACAGGAATATGGATCTCAGGTATAGTATAAATCAGTAGTGAATAGAACTCAGTAATGAATTTTGCCTATAGGTTGGTCATATAAGGCCATCCCCTCTCCCCATCCCTGCCACGATCTATAACATGATATGGAGTCCACTGATATAAAACCACATTCTGCTATACCTCAGTTTTATATTGTTATAGTAGTAGGCAACGTCCTAATTTCTGAGGTTAATATGTGTATATTAAATGGCCTAAAGCTACAGAGTTCAGATCCAGACCCATAGAGTGAGGATGTCAAGATCTGAGGTTTTGATTTAGTCCATTATAGTGATAGGTGTTAACTGGGAAATTTGGGGCTGGATATTGTATCCGTACTTCCCCAAAGTTGGGGATGTGTGAATTCAGGTCCATCTCTAATATTAATATTGTATATATTTATATACAACAGTAGCAAAACTATTTGCTGACAGCAGAGGAACACTAAGGCTTGAGAATGCTGAGTTCTATTCCTGGTTTTGAAGGGGAGTGAACTCTAGTGGTACGGACCCTTCTGCCCTGTATCCTCTAGCCTGCCCTCCTATTCCTCTCTGTGCTCCTGTTTCCCCACAACCAGTTCCAGCTCCTTTTTGCTCCTATTGTGCCTAGCCTGTCCCAGACCATCCTATCTCCCACAACCTGCATTTTTCAGTCTGCCTCTCTGTCTCCGGCTGCCTCTCTGTGTTTCTCCCCACTTCTCACCATCTGCATTCTGGCAAGTCAGGTTGCTGCTTTCTTCTCCTCCAGGCTGTCTGGTGGACAACCGTGGGGGCACTGAGAGCATAAGAGATACAATCTCCCTCTTCTCAGTTTTAGTGTCTGGCACCACAGCTGTCTGTGACACCCAGAAGGAACATTTGCAGGAAAAGTCCTACTTCTTTCCTCAGGACTTGGGATGCAGCATGCTTAGTTGTTCCGTGGGGAAGGCACATGGTCAGTACAGTTGGGATGTAGGAATTTTGTGAGGATGGAATACGCTCAGTGCAGTCAGAATTTTCAGAGAACAAATCTGCCAAACTTTAACAAACCCCTAATGAGTTGCAGTTTTCAGAGGCTCAAAACTTGGCCACATTCAGGTGGATTTTCACATGGATAGCAAAAGGCAAATCCCTCATGCTAATGTAACACCTCTGCCAAATTTCAAGTCTCTGTATCAAAGCATGGAGATGCTAGAGCTTCTCTCACTGAAATGGTCTGTATCAACTTTTTTGACATGGACAAATGACATTTTTTTCTCTAACCTCATTCTCAGAAATAGTTGAATCATTTTGCTGAAACTTTACAAAAGTATTTAGACCAAGCCAGAGATCTGGTATGGAAAATTTCAGCATTGCCAGTTAAAATTTGGAAAAATTATAAGTAACTGAATACAGGGTGTTGTAATGTAAAGTGTCAGGTAACTTTAACTCACAACCCTATAATATACTTTTTAGAGATGAGGAGAGTCCTGTTACTGTTATCTATATCATGGCAATGAAACAACTCTCTCTTCTTCTCCCCTACCTATAATATAACTTTGCAGTCACATAAATTTGCATAATCAAAATAACTATATTTCAGACAGAAGGCGTTATGGGTAGTGTTTTGTTCTGCTCTTCATTTTCTCTTAAATACTGTATTATGAGCAGCATTCACACCAGTATTGTTCCCCCCCCCCCCCCGCATTGTTATATAAAAAATAAAACACTCTTTTCTTTATAGTTTTGTCATGGATGGCTGACTTAATCTAACTCATAATTTATAACACTTTCCTATTTTGCTTCGTGAAATGCAGATTTGACCCCTCCTAATGTAGGTACTGTATTAAGTACTTTTCTATACTCCATAAATGTATTTGTCCTGATTTTTTTTTTGGATTTTTCTGTTTCTATAATCACTTTTCTCCTGATTGATTTTGCATTGTTCTTACACTGCTATCTTTGTTTTAATATGCCGTCACAATCATAAAAAACACAGATATAAGATAATGCATTTATAACGTAGGGGCAAGACTTCTTCAATTCAATATAAATGCCATCTAGCTTCTTTCTGTGGAATTACCCACACAATTCTGTTGAATTACCCACACATTGGGACCTTCCAAGATCCAGGATCAAAAGCCTAGGAAAAATTAGCTGGAGGGTGGTTGAAATTTTAATTATACACCTTTAGGAAAGGCTTCATTTTTTTTGCTTTAAATTCCTCCCCTCCCTACTAGTAATTTCCCCCTGAAAGAGCAGAGTGTAGTCATCCCTTTCCTTTCCCGTGTTATTTGAGTTTAAGTTAATGAAAGTTGGCTGAGCATTAATTCTGTCTTCTTTTCCATGTATTGGATAACACTTACTCTCAGTGCTGATTTGCAGGTATAGGGACAAAGGACTGACCCTTTCAGGGTGCTCTCAATCTCATATAAAACTGCATAGAAGAAAAGCACTGACTCCCGTAGCTGCATGGCCTTTATTGGGCTACTGCTCTTTTGCATTGTGCCCTCTGGGAATGGGATCTGTCAGGAAAGTAAAACAACTGGGGGCAGGGTTTTCATTTCTCATAAAAGGCTGGGTCCTAAAAATTTCTGTCCAATTAAACATGGCCCATCCATGTTCCCAGCAGGATGCCTTTTGTCTCTGCTGTGCTGTCACTGCCTAGCCAACTGACAGCTCATACTCCTTCCATGGACTGTTAAAGTCACAGAGAGGAAATTATTTCTACTCAGGGCAATAGTAACTTCTGATGCAAATTGCACCAAAAGTTCTGCTGTGCTGAGAGAGAACTGTACCATGCTAAATAGCTATTCCTTGGACACTTATGACCATCCTCCTGGCTTCTCCTCACTCAGCTGCCTAGTACAGTGGTAGAGAGAAGAGAAGTGGCTGTGTGATATGAGGGAAGCTACCTCATACCGATCTTTCTCCTCTGGCTGGTTCTGTGCCCCATTTCTGTGAGTCTTCCATGATTTGACTTTCTTTTGCACCATGTAGCAGAATATATGCCTCCACAGTTGTTCACAAGGTATTTTTTGAACAAGAAAATGGAAAAGTGGCTGATAAGTTTTCAGCCATCTGGAAAACCTTAAGAATTCTTATGTGATGCATCATAAAGGATCTTTTTTAGAGTGGCATATTAAATATAGTAAGCTATTCTGAGTTCCTACTAGTCAGAACTGCACTTTTCAACTTGCACGCTATTGCTCCTATTTGTCTAGTTTGGATTCTTTTGGCATGTGGAGCATGCTCTTTAAGATTCTCAGTGTGAATGGAGTTGCTCAATATTTCTTTTAGTATCTATGTTTCCTAGTATGTTTTCCTGAAAGCATTTGGCTTTTGTCTTGGGAATGGACAATGTCCTACAATTCTATCAGGGACTGATTATTAGTTACCCCAAACTAACCAAGAGATCGATAGGTCTTAAAATCTCCACTAATCCAAAAAAGGATTTAGGTCCAGAATATATCATTTCTATTCTCCTTAAATTAGTACTTGTCAGAAGCTGGGACTGGATGACAGGGGTGGATCACTTAATGATTGCTTGTTTTGTTCATTCCCTGTGAAGCGCTTGGCATTGGCCACTGTTGGAAGACAGGATACCGGGCTAGATGGACCATTGGTCTGACTCAGTATGTCCGGTGTTATGTTCTTAATATATAGTCTTTCTAGTTTTGAGCAGAAAAAATTTTAAAAGAAAAAATATTGGAAAGTTTTAAATAAATATCCCGCTGTGCAATCAAATTGTTTAGGCCTAATCTGGCAACTTTTTGGCATTGTTTAGCCTCCAACCTATTCCTTCAACTATGAAATTGACAAGAAAGGATGAGAGAAATGCAGGGAATGGGCTAAGTGTTAAAATAGTTTTCATTTTGTTTTGTTTTAGCACAAATCTAACAATAAATGCTGCTTTTTGGGGGGTAGGTTTTTATTAGTAAACATCACTTTGAAAGTGAAACCAGGAATACTGAATTACACAACTGAAAGACCCCAAAATTTAAAATATGTTCTGTCGAATGAAAGTCTTATAAGTTTCAAATGTGCCTAAAATTAATCCCAATACTAATTACAATTAGAGCTGGTAGGAACATTTTGGACTAAAGGTAGTTTATCAGAATATGTTGTATCACTGAAGCCATAGGCATGCGCAGCACATTTCATTAGAGTGTGCACCCACGGAATTTTATTTATTTATTTTAAAGGCGCTGCACTCTGCATTAAAAGCCACTTTTTTTTTTTTTTTTTTTTTTTTTACATTACGGTGTGCCTGGGCGTACCCTGCATACCCTGTGCGCACGCCTCTGATTGAAGCTGACACATTTCACAGAAATGTATCATTTTTGACAATGTTTTAACGGACAGGTTTCTGAGATCCAGGGCTTTCTTGTCACTGCTGACTGGAGAGAGACACCTGAATAAAAAAGATGACCTTTTTAATCTGATGATGGTCATTTTGACACAATTCCGTTTTGCAAAAAAAACATTTAAAAGGTATTGATTTTGTTCCAACGGAGAATGAAATCTAAGCTTCATTCAGATGCTGCTGCATTCAAGTTTGTTGACTTCCACTCTTCCACTGTTTCAGGATAGTTCATCTCTCTTAAATAAAAACTTCCCTGAGCCAGGGGTAAAAAGCTATAACTTGTATACTGTGAATCATTATTAATAGAATAATAAGTATTTTCCAGGCACACATTTTCATCATAGGTGTTTCTTATTGTTATTTCTTAAATGTGCTATTTATTGAAAATCAGATGGCATGTGCTATATTATATCATAAATAATATAACATGGATGTTTAATGAAAAGGTACACAAGGAAAAGTATTGTAATATCAGGTACTTCCTGGTCAATAAACAAGGATGAATGAGAGAGGCAGTTGGGAAATAAGAGTGCACATGGGAAAGGTAGCTCTACAAGTAGTAGGTCAAACAGTAGAATGGCATATCATTCTGTCAGAGTGGGAGAGCAGCCTTATTGATTACTAGATAGTAGTCATCAAGGTAAATAAGGATAATTCAAATCTGTGGAAAGCGCAGCTTTGTCTTTCCACAGAATTTTCTGGATTCCCCAGTAGCAAAGTTGCCATTTAAAACTGCAAGAAGCATCTAGCCCTCTTGGTTGGAAAGACGTCTTAACCAATGCAATACTGTCATATTAAGTCTGCAAACTGAGAAAGTGAGGGTCTGTTGCAGTGGAAAAGTGTCTCAAGGGAAAGAATCATGTCCAAGAGTGCTTTCAACTTGTGCTGGGGAAGTACTGTATGTAGAAGCAGCAAATATTGGAGATCTCTGCAGAGAGGATAGAAGTTGTACTGTCTTTAAGAGATTAAAATACCATAACAATAGGTGCTCTAGAAATACCTTTGACAGATGCCACATAAAACAGATTTATACATGCTGTTTATCACAGTATCAACCAAACTATCTTCCAGTGGATTTCACTTGATCATGAACATTACTATTACTCCTCAGCAACTGCTCCACAATACAAATCTTAAATGTCTAAAATACAAATCAACAATATGTCTGATATTGCATTGTATGGAAAAACATTTTTATAGAAATATATTCTCACAGTCCTCCCTCTGATGTGTCTGGCCTTGTGCCCAGAATCCAGAGAACTTGAGTGTGTCAGGACTTTCTCCATTCTTTGACCAACAGAGATTATTCCTATAGAAAAGATACACACATTTTCAAGAAAAAAATTGTAGCACAGGAACTATTCAGAATAAATTTTGATGTATGTGTATAAATGATTAAAACCTGGCCTTTTAAAACATCTCTAAGTTATTAATATGGATTACATCTATTGCTATAGGAGAAAGTAAGGAAGAGCGGACATTCCGGAACTGGATGAATTCTCTGGGTGTAAATCCATATATTAACCACTTGTACAGGTAAAACTTTGAGTTCAGATATATGCCATCATGTGCCAGCAATGCCCCTCTGCCATGTACATTGACCATACTGGACAATCTTTATGCAAAAGAATAAATGGACACAAATCTGACATCAGGAATCATTCAAAAACCAGTAGGAAAACACTTCAGTCTCTCTGGTCACACGGTAACAGACCTAAAAATGGCATTTCTTCAAAACTTCAGAAACAGACTCCAATGCAAACTGGAACTGGAATTAATTTGAAAACTGGACACCATCAGATTAGGTCAGAATAAAGACTGGGAGTGGTTGGGTCATTACAAAACCTAAATATAATTTCCCCAATACTAATTTCCCCCTACTGTTACTCACGCCTTCTTGTCAACTGTCTGAAATGGGCCACTCTCATTACCATTTCAGAAGTTATTTTTCCTCCCGTGGTATCCTGCTGTTAAGTGAATTGGCTCGTTAGACTGCCCTCACACTTGGTAAGGCAACTCCCATCCTTCTGTGTATTTATACCTGCTCCGTATTTTCCACTCTATACATCTGACAAATTGGGTTCTAACCCACAAAACTTATGCCCAAATAAATTTGTTAGTCTCTAAGGTGCCACAAGGACTCCTCGTTGTTTTAACTATTAGTGGTTGCTTCCCTACACCAGCTATAAATTCAATATCTAGGGACAGTCAGTGGGTCCTGCCTACTCAGTGAGAGTTGTGAGAATAACAAAACTGTGAAATTAATTTAACTTATGGGAAGGATCAACCAATGGAAGGTATAAATGTGGAGAAACCTGTTCAAAGACTGGTGCAAGGTTTTGTTTTGTTATTTATGTGAGTGGAATTTTTTTTTTTTTGCACTCCCTCATCTGTGTATTTTCCAGGGGTCTCATATTCTTGTTAATATACTTTAAAAGTACCCTCAATTGTTTTTCTGCTCCTTTGATCTAGTGACCTTGCTGATGCTTTGGTGATCTTCCAGCTGTATGAAATGATCCGTGTGCCAGTAGAATGGAACCATGTTAACAAACCTCCGTATCCTGCACTTGGTGGTAACATGAAAAAAGTCAGTAAATATTTTGTGGTGCATTCCAGTTATGATGAACACCTACTAGTGCATTGTATTGTATCATCTTGAATTGTAGGGGCTTGTGTTCCTGGACTGTTAGCTCTTATTTAAGTTGGCCATATGTTTCAGTTTTACTGAGACAATCGTGCTTAAAAGTACCATGGGGTATTTTCCCAAGAAAGGAGGAGTATTTTTGCTATATGCATCTTCTTGTTTTTTACACACATCATTTTTTAGTAGTAAAAGAAGCTGGGAATTCATTTAATTTACTAATGCTAGTCTATGCTGTATGAGTTCTACTCAGTGTGGTACACTTGAGTTACTTCAGAAACTAACATTTGTTCACATTAGAATCCTTGTGAAAAATAAAAAGTCAGGACCTATATATTTGACGAGCAGGTAAACTGTGAGGGAACATCCCACACATTAAACTTTACATCAGACCTTGCAAAATATAGTTTTTTTGGTCAGTTTTATGATTATGGCAATGCCAAAAATAGAGACAAAGTGTATTGATTAGCTGTTATTTAAACAGGTCTGTAAAGATTTGTATGCTAAATGTAAAAAAGACACTCTGATTGTTTAGGATTCAGATTCATAGATTTTTAAGGCAAAAAAGACCATTATGATTGGAGTACAGTGAAGTGAGAACTCTCTTTCTTTTTTTTTTTTTTTTTTTTTTTTACACATATATTGTCAGTTTTAGATTACAACACGGGATGCATTCACTTAGATTTATTTATCACAGAAACATTTCTTTTATATTTTAAAATGTCAGCATCTATAATTAGGATCTTACATTTTATAGTGAATTCCATAACCCTTCTCCAAGTTCCTAAGGCTGGGGCTGTCTTTTCCTTATTTTCTCTATGATCCAAACTCAGCCTTGATGGACACAAGTGCAACTTCATTGACTTCAGTGGAGATGCAGTGACTTACACCAGGTGTCACTTTCACTCCATATGCTTAACGCTGTCGGACAGAGAATGCAAATGTAATGTTTTCATCAGGGATGCTGGAACAGTTTTTATAGTGGGGGTGCTGAGAGCCATTGAACCAAAGTGTAAACTCTGTATACAATGGAAACCACTTCAAGCCAGGGGGTGCTGCAGCACCCTCTGCACCCGTAGTTCCAGCACCTATGGTTTTCATTCATTCAACTGGGAATAAGATTGTCATGGGATTCTTATATATTTGTATTTTGATCTTCAAAAATGGTGCAGCAGTATAATGACTTAAAAATCATTCTGAAAGAGTTAATAGACCTTACATGGTCCCCAGTTTCAGCATGGGACAGGATTGCTCAGAATATTATTCAGGCTATATGTGATATTAATATTTTTCATACCTATAAAGTTTAAACATTTCATTTTTAGATTGAGAATTGTAATTATGCAGTGGAAATCGGGAAGACAAAGGCCAAATTCTCCCTGGTTGGTATTGCTGGACAGGACTTAAATGATGGCAATACAACTCTGACCTTGGCATTGGTGTGGCAGCTGATGAGAAGGTGAGGAGTTTTTGCAATTGTTATGTGCATGCAGAGCATAATAGTATGCATACAAAACCATGACACGTTAGTCAGTTTTTTTGCATCCAGACTGCAAATTTTGTTCTTAATCTAAGGGCTAAATTCCTCTATCTGCAATGAAGACTGAAATATTTGGGCCTAGAAATTATAGAACTATACAGTATGCTGCAGTGAAATACTCATTGTTATTGTGCTCTGTGTGAATTAATGCTACTGGAAGTATTAAAGATGGACGGTAGTCCTCCCCCTGTTTAAGACTGAAACCTAGCCTTTTGTACCTTATAAAATTAAATCAAGACCTATTTCACTAACACCAAAATTAAAATAATAATTTTGTGGATTAAGGCAGAATCTAAATAATTTCTGTTCAAATTCTTGTTGAGTAATTATCTTTATTTTGAAATCAAAAGTAGTAATAGAGCTTGCTTATATTCTAAACATTTTTAATTATTTCAATTTAACAGAAAAATCTTGACCTTTTGTAAATTAAGAACCACCATCAAGGATGACAGGTCCAAAATTTCCCCTGATAAAGTACTTATGTATTGGCTTTCTGAAAATGTCATCAACACTTAGAAATAAGGCAGCAACACTGCCAACAGTCCTTTCATTGTACTTATTTAAATAGAAGTTGATGGCTTATGGCAGTTTAAACCACCCAAAGATTTGTCTCATATTATGGAATTGTGTAAAACTGCAAAAATACTGAGTGTACAACAAATACTGAACCAACTGTGACAGGTTCCCCCGAGGATGCTGCCTGGAACTGAGGTACCACTGAGCCCTCTGACCCACCAGCCTGGGCTCTCTCTCACACTGTGCTGCTGTGACAAGCTGCAAAGCCCTCCAAGCTTGCACATTCACCAGCATTCACACAGGTAGGGATACATCCAGCTGCAGTTACATGCAGGCTTTATAACCACTAGCCTCCCAGCCTATGATCCTCGAGCAGTATTGTCCTGGCCTGGTCAAATTAGGCCAGTATATCGGTTTAATACCCAGCCTGCCTTTCCCTCAATGTAAAGAGGACTATGCACACCTTTGATAACCAAGCTGAGATTTCCCCCAGACACTTTACTCAAATGCACACTGGTTTGGATTAAAACATAAAATAAATTTATTAACTACAAAAAGACAGATTTTAAGTGATTATAAGTGATAGCAAACAGATCAAAGCAGATTATCTAGTAAAAAAAACAAAAATGCAAACTGAGCTTAACATACTAGATAGGTATGATATGAATTAGCAAATTCTCACCCTGAGTGATAAACAGGCTGGCAGATTCTTAAGGCACAAGCTCCCTTGGCTTTGCAGCTGGGGTTTCTCAGGTTTTCATACACAGTCTAGAAATCCCTTTAGCTTGGGACCATCACTTCCCCCAGTTCAGTCTTTGTTCCTCAGGTGTTTCTAGATGTGTTGTCTAGGGGGAGTGAGATACCATCATGATGTCATTTCTCCCTTTTATATCTTCTTCTAACTTGCTGGAAAGCTCTCTTGCTGTGACATGGATCAAACAGTTCCCATTGTGTAGTGTTATCTCTGAGAGGTTTCTACACAGCTCTGGGTTAATCTTTCTGCTTGTGTGCATTTCCTCAAGAAGCCATTAACATGGCTTGGCCTTTTCAATGTTGTATCTGAAAGGTTGCGTGTGGGTGTTTTCAGCCTCACAATATGTTTCAGTAATACATACAAAGCAAAACTTTGTAACTTCACATATGATGATGGCACATACAATCCAATGAGATATTAATGTTTAGCAGATCAAGGCTTTTAGAATGATACCTCACAAAGCACTTTGTGCAAAACATATCCTAATTATCTGACGGTGGTGAAGAAGGGGGTGACAGGATGCCACACCAATTGTCGGAACAAAATGAAAATTCTCCATTAGATCAAAGTTCTCTTGGATATCTTTCCTTAATGATCCTTTTTCTTCTTAAACAGATATTTCTGATCTTTTTTCTTGTGCAATTTTATATATTGGCTGGTAATGGAAATCTGAAAGTCCCAGCATTACATATTTGAAATTTAGAATTTTCGCAGTGCATCATTGTTGAAGAACTGGTTTATGGACTAAGAAATAATGACAAGAATTAAAAAAGTAATAGTTAAAAAAAACAGCAAACCAAAACAAACATCATAGATGCTAACTCTGTGGGTGTCCTAGGGCTGGAGCACCCACAGAAAAAAATTAGTGGGTGGTTAGCACCCATTGGCAGTAGCTCCTGCCCCCCCAGCACCTCCCACTCCACCGATCAGTGCCTTCCCCTCCCTCCCAGTGCCTTCTACCTGCCCCAATTATCTGTTTTGCAGCATGCAGGTGGTTTTGTGAGGGCAGGGGAGGAGTTAGGAGGGAGTGTAACTGGGCAGGAAGAGGTGGGACTGGGCAGGGTGGGAAGAGGCAGGGTTGGGGGATAGGATCTGGGGTGGGACAGGAAGAAGTGGGATGGGGAAAGAGCGGAGGCAGGAAGAGACGGGACTCGGAGGAATCCGGCACCTATGACAAAAACCATCATTGGACAGCATTAATGCTATAAAGTAGATTATTTATTTCATTTTACTCCCAATTCCCCTTATTGTATGGAGCAGTGATTCAATCTGGTGGATCCCAAAGGAAGATTGAGATCTATGTTTGTGAAATCAAAGTCCTCCTAGTAGATCTAGCAGGGAATTCTACAATACTCTTGTAAAATAATTTCAGTTATTTTTTTATAAAAGAAAAATGTGATTCTAAGCCACAAAAATTGGCAGATTCGGGGGCAGTATATTTACATGACTTTTATTTCACTTTTTTAAGTGATTAGAAGTCAAGTTGATATACTATTCAATTTCACCAAATGAAGTTAGTTATGATATGGTAAATAAAATATTTGTAGAAAATCTGATGGTGGATAGTATGATATATGGAGTATAATTATATTATTGTGATAGCTAACAAAATATTTTTGAAGTAGAAAAATAGGTTACAAAAATAGCTTACAGTGTAAAATAAGATGTAAAGGTGAATGATTTGTACATATTCCTCTTGTCCCAAAGAAATATTTTACAATCTTTTACTGCATAATAGTAGGAACAGAAACTAGTTCTATATTTCATTTTTAAAGTCAAAGACTTGTGTTTTTGTTGTTGTTTTTGGTTACAGGTATACTCTGAATGTACTATCAGACCTTGGAGAGGGGGAAAAAGTAAACGATGAAATTATTATTAAATGGGTGAATCAAACTCTTGCAAATGCAAACAAGAAAACCTCAATTACCAGCTTCAAGGTAATCAGGAGTCTATATCAGGACAGAAGACAAGTAAATTAATCAGATATGGGATTTTTAAAGGAACAGTGCTATATAATTTAGGTTCAACATTGAACATTGTTCAACATAGAACATTGGCTCTACCTTCAATTGACATAATCTGATAAAAGAATGTCTTTTGGATTCTATCTTCAAAAATGTTCCACAACTTTTGTTATAAGAAACGAAAAGCAAAATCAAATGATAGTCACTGCTTATGTAAGATTATAAAGCCAAATTATTTTCAAAGGGGCTTTAAATTTGTCAATAATTTTCCATGTGCCAGGGTAGCTAACTAGACACTTCCCTGATTTGCCTGTGCAAATGTGAAGGTTTTGGCACTCTGAGATTTATGAATACAAATATTGAGTACAATTTTGAAAAAATATCTTGTTTTGAAATAATTTCTCTGCACTTTTGAAATATTTGTCGTTTGAAACTATTTTCTCCTGTGCTGTAGCGGAACCAGCAGAGGGAGCACAAGTTAACCACAAATGGTAGTCACCAATTTGTGCTGATACTTCTACAAATGCACAGCAGGCCTAACAAAACATATCAATGTCAGCTTGTACTTTGTAAAAACACAGGGGAAATATATTTGCCAAATGGAAAAGGAGAAAATTGATAGAAAAACTTTATCCTTCTGAATTTAATACACATCTGCCCAATCACTCAAGAGTGTCTTTATCTCTCTGTTTTTGAAATGATAGATTGATAACCACACTTGTACACTAGTGTCCCCAATATAAGCATGCATCTTCGGTGCACACTTTCAAACAATTAGGCATCTATGCTGGCCAGGGTAAGAGATAAAGAGCCAAGCTACTTAAATATTTGAGATCTCACTGTGTTGTGCAACACAGTTATGCAAAGATTTTGCCCAACAAAATGTCTAATTTTCATTAGAGAAAATTATTTTTCCAGTTCTTGACATCAGTTCCTGCTGTGAGCTTGAGTGACCTCTCATTTAAACCAATGTAAATCAGTAATAATACTAGCATAAATCAGGTGTATATGAGAAGAGAATCTAGCCCATTATCTTCATTAATAAACTCTTGTTAAAAATTGATTGGTCTGACAATGGTAAATCATAAAAAATATTGAAAAGTATTTTTTAGTGTCTCATCTTAGATTTAGAGAGATGTTACTTGACATATTTCCCCCCACCCATTTTAAAAAACCACTGACTGTTCTATATGCATATACATCAGTAAGAATAATTAGATATTTATTTGAATTTTTCTCAGTCTTGGGTTTCCAACAAAACCAAATAACAGCATGTGTGGAATAGAGAGAGTCATAGGTCACTGAAATTCATTATAGACCATTAAAGTAGAACCTTGCTGGATTGGCAACAGCCCAAGTAATTAGAGATTTTTTGACCTCTGAATTTGGGGAGACACACATCAGCCTAATCTCTTCAAATAAACTAATGAAGTGCTATGATTAAATGCATCAATTCTGGTGGCACTATGAGAACTGGAGTGAACTGGAAACATTAGGTTAATCTGGTTGGTGAGGACAGGCACATCACTTGGATTGTATGATGAGTCTCTTAGGGAATGGAGCCAGTTGCTTCCTTGCTTTGGCACCTCCTGCTGATTGATCTCTTGACTCATCTTGCACTAGGCTGCTCATCTGCTGTAACAGTTGGAAGGAAGCAAATGCAGCAGAGGCACTTGCTATTTTAAGGTTAAGAGGAAGCACATTTTGTACTTTGAGAATTTTGTTTCTGTCTGAATTCTAGAAATAGACTATGCCATAAACTGGCAGCAGGAAATAGTTTCATTAGGAGAAAGGGGAAAAGATGAAAATACTCATGTACACTGAAATGTTATTCAGGCCATAACTTTCTGATTTTTTTAAAAGAAGCTTTAACAGTACTTGGACTGCTTAGGACTCCTTTCAAAGTTTGGTCATTTATTTATACGTAGGGGAAATAGCTTATTACCTTGGAAATACGAGAGAACTCTGAAAAGTAGGGCAAGAGGTAAAACAGCAATATGGGGAATGGTATTCTCTCTTCTTATACAAGTGGAGGGAAGAAAACAACTGCACATGTGAGGTGTATGTTTGGGCAGGGAGGGCTAGCCAGACAGAGACAACAGCTATGCTGCTTTCCGCATCTCCACAGCAACATTGTAATGGGGCACTGCCAGCTGGTGCGGAACAATGCCTTGATGTAGCATGATTCCCTGGAGATGGGGGACTAAAGTCCATAGCAAATTGCTGCAGATGTTACTGTTGGTCTGACAAGCGTTAACTCCTCTACATGGCATTAATATTTAATGAATGGACAGTGCACGGTTGTAGGCGGGGAGTCATACCACAGCATATGATGATTGTTTCCGGAGAGAAACGAAGGCTTGATAACTGCACAGGAAAGGTTGAACTTGGCAAGTGTATAGGGGCTCAGTGAGGTTTGACCCTGATTTTTCCATTATATAATTGCATGACATGTCATAGAAAAATATAACATGAAGCTGAAAGTTGCACCTTTGAAAAAAAGACGAGGGACCGGCTCTTCCATCTCAGTGGCAGCACTCACTGCTCCACTCACTGCAGTGGCACCTCCTTGTGGTGTATCTGGGGATTAGCTCACCACTTGAGGTGTCTCAGCCTTTTGTCCCAATTTCTCACTCTGCAGCCTCTTTTATGTCTCACAAGCTGCAGCGCTTCCTCTAATGACCTGTCCAGAGGCCAAGGCATGAACAGTCCCCGCCTCGTGGGATATTAATGTCTCTCTAAACAAACTGCCTCTGGCAGATCTTTGCAGTCCACTGCCCTGCCCATGCCACTCCCTCAGTGGCTGGTAGGGGAATCCAGGCCCACCCTCTACCTTGGGTTCCAGCCTCAGGACCCTACAATCAGCAGCTAAGATCCAGGTGGTCTCACCTTCGCTGCTGTTTTCCCTAGGCTTCCTCCTACTCCTTTCTCTCAACCCAGAGAGTGACCGTTGACACGCTTCCAGCCCCCTTCTGCTCTTCTCTCACTGGTATTATACAAGCCCAGCCTCTTCCTGCCCTGCTGCACTTCAGGTTCAGTTAGGATTGTATATCTCTTTCCCCCTACCCCCTCATCTCACCCTGATGTAGCCCATCCTGCCAAGTAGCCCCTTCTGAGCCAATGTTGATCCCTTCATGGGGTGGTGTGGGTCAAGATCCCATCACAGGGCCATAAAGCTAGCTCACCTGGTCAACTGTGGCTGTTCCCTGTGTAAGAAATGATGAGATGACA
Source organism: Dermatemys mawii (assembly GCA_007922305.1). Taxonomy (NCBI): domain Eukaryota; kingdom Metazoa; phylum Chordata; order Testudines; family Dermatemydidae; genus Dermatemys; species Dermatemys mawii. Next base: position 16,124,213 of record ML677363.1, read on the forward strand.
TAAACTTGAGGGCATAGCTTGAGTGCCATTGAGCTCTATCAGCCCCTAGAGGCCAGAACTGTCTTTGGGGACGCTAGCAGCCAGGCACAAATAAGAGCAGCCCTGAGGCCACCTTTACCTTGTCATGCTGTCTGGAGTGGTTCACGACCATGAGTGCCAGACTCAGGACAGACTGTCAAGAAAGCTGTGCAAAGACCCCAAACAGGTTATATGTTCTGTAATTAGATTTCACCAAACCAGTAACAAATATAAACTCCTGAAGCACTATAACAGTCTTACCATGGGGTCACAGACAGTCCTCTTGGGTATTCCAGTCTATCTTCCCACCCAGGCAAGCTGAACTTAGTTGGTTGCTATACTGCAAAGACCACAAAAGATTCAGTTTGCTTTAAGTCTCAAAAGATCAGTCACTTAGCCCAGGTCAATTTGTACCTTAAAGCTCATACCAAAGACATCACTTATGGCCAATTCTGTAATGAACTAAGGATTATTAACTAGGAAAAAGAAATGTAGGTTTATTAGCATCAACATATGCCCAATACACAAAAATTAAAACTGTGGCTGTCTTGAAGATACAGTGGAACCCTGCAATACCGTGCCCCATGCTAGTGCGAATCCGCTTATAACGCGGGGCGTGCGGGGCTCCCGACAGCGGCAGCGGGCGGTGCTTTGATGTAGCGCAACCCCACAATATCATGACCCCGTGTTTACCACGGTCGATATTCTTGGACCCTGATCGTCATGGTATTGCGGGGTTCCACTGTATTGCAATCTAAGGCCATGGTTACACTGGCACTTTATAGCGCTATAAAGCCCCCACGAGCGCTATAACCTACTCCCCATCCACACTGGCAAGGCACTAATAGCGCTATAACTGCTGAGTTATAGCGCTATTATTAATCCACCTCCGCATGGGGAATAAGGGCTGTAGCGCAGCTGCTGTAGCGCTACAGCAAGAATGTGGACACCCACTGCGCTACAAGTAATCTCTGGAGATGCCTAGAGCCATTTAAGGCAATTGACGTCTCTTCCCTTTGTTTTGAACTCGGCTGGAGGAATGCGGAAGTACCTCTTTAGAGTTTCTTTCTTAACTCAGCAGATAAGCAATGCAAATGTTTAAGGAGGGAGCCTGTGTGAAAACAAAGCCTTCTGTGAAGGGAGGCTCACTGACAGGCTTTCAGAAAAACGGAAAAACCACTGTCTCTCTCCCTCCGCATACACACAACGCGTCCCCCCTCACCCCCCTCGTTTAAAAAGCACGTTGCACCCAGCTGAATGCTGGGATACCTGCCCTAATGCGCTGCTCTTAATGCCGCATTAAGTGCCCCAAATGTGGCCATGCTATACCGCAGGAGCATCTGAGTGTGGACATACAATAGCGCTATACATATTACTGTATAAGGGGACCGCTATAACCTATAGCGCTATAATCTTGTAAGTGTAACCATACCCTAAATGATAAGTCACTGCTGTTACCAACAATACTGGCATCACTAAATGAAGCAAACTGTTCATATATGCTTAGCAGTATCAGTTCTGAAAGAGAGAAACTACATAGATTATTAACAAAGAGTCCTGTGGCACCTTAAAGACTAACTAAAGTATTAGAGAATAAGCTTTCGTGGGCTAATACCCACTTTGTCGGATGCATGCAGTGGAAGAATCCAGGGGCAGGTATAAATAGGTAGGCAAGAGCCAGGTTAAAGATAACAGGGTGGGTCCAATGAGGCTGAACCAGCTGTTATCTCTAATCAGGGAGGGTGAGGGCTGGTTCAGCCTCACTGGACCCACCCTGTTATCTTTAACCTGGCTCTTGCCTACCTATTTATACCTGCCCCTGGATTCTTCCACTGCATGCATCCGACGAAGTGGGTATTAGCCCACGAAAGCTTATGCTCTGATACTTTAGTTAGTCTTTAAGGTGCCATAGGACTCTTTGTCACTTCTGCAATTCCAGACTAACACGGCTACCCCTCTGATTCTTGATAGATTATTAACCTGATCTTTGAAAACTCCTGCTGACTGCAATGAAAGTCAGAGGTGGGCAAACTACAGCCTGCGGGCCACATCTGGCCTGCAGGACCATCCTGCCAGGACCCTGAGCTCCCGGCCAGGGAGGCTAGCCTCACTCCTCCCCAAGTGTTCCCCCTCCCCTGCAGCCTCAGCACACCGCACCATCAGTGCTCTGGCCCACCTCTCCTGCCAGGCAGCATTGCAGCAGCATGTCTGGCTCCGGCAAGGCTGCAAGCTCCTGCTGCTCTGAGCAGCATGGTAAGGGGGTGGCAGATGAGGGTGTATGTGGATAAGGGACAAGGAGGTCCGCGGGGGCAGTCAGGAGAGAGGGAGCAGGGGGTGATTCGATGGGGCAGAGGTTCGGGGGAGGGCGGTCAGGGGAGGGGGAGCAGGGAGGGGTGGATCAGGGAATCCCATGGGGTAGTTAGGGGCAGGGGTGTGGATACAGGTTGGGGCAGTCAGGGGATGGGGAGCAGTTGGATAGGCGAGGGAATCCCGGGGGGCCTGTCAGCGGGCGAGGGTGTGGATAGTGGTCGGGGCAGTCAGGGAGCAGGGGGATTGGATAAGGGGCAGAGTCCCAGGGGGGAAGTTGGGGTGGGGTCCCTGGAGGGGGTGGACAGGGAACAAGGAGCAAGTGGGGTTTGATGGGTTGGAGGTTCTGAGGGGGGCAGTCAAGGATTGGGAAGTGGGAAGAGGTGGCTAGGGGCTTAGGGGGAAGGGCCAGCCTGTTTGGGGAGGCACAGCCTTCCCTGCCTGGCCCTCCATACTGTTTCACAACCGCGATATGACCTTCCGGCCAAAAAGTTTGCCCACCCCTGCTGTAAGTTTTCCCCAGACAAGGAAATTAGGATTGGGCCTTTAAGTAGTAAAAAGAGAAAATAAGTAGAAGAATAAAGTATGATGCTATCTTTAAAAAAAATTTGATTGCCATAGATTTTTAGTTTGCATTATAAAAATACTACTAGGAGAATTAAAGGAAACCTATTGATTAATTCTTTCTTTATTATTTATTAATATTAATTCTTTAACTCTTTCTTTTAGGACAAATCTATTAGCACTAGTTTACCTGTACTAGATTTAATAGATGCCATTGCACCAAAAGCAATTCGTCAAGAAATGGTCAAGAGAGAAGATCTTTCTGAACAAGACAAATTGAATAATGCTAAGTAAGTGTTTAAATCATATTTTATATTTTCTTGCTCAGAGATCAAGCCTCTGAATTATTAATACATCTAAAGAGAATTACATTCACTTACATTTATTTTTTTAAATATGGATAAATTACATTTTAAATGGTAAAATTTCTAGTAATCTTTTCTAGCATATTGAAAATACCAAGCCAAATTCATTGCTGCTGTAAACTGGCAACTCCACTGAAGTTGTTGTATTAATAGTCTGATATAGCCCCTAAGAGTTGGAAAAATAAATGCTCTAGTAGATTCAAGCAAAATAAATGTCCCAGCACAACTGTTAATACTTCAAGCAAAATAAATGTCTCATTGCAGCTGTTAATACTTATTTTTGTTCAGTAAATTACATTCATTTCCCCAACATTGAAATATTGATTGGGTGTGTATTTTTTACCTTTTTATTAAATGTGTTAATAGTTATAGTATGTCTCAAAACATAGGAAATAGACACTAGTAAAATAATATTATTTTCTCTCTTGTTTTTTCAAGATATGCCATTTCAGTTGCTCGAAAGATTGGTGCTCGTATTTATGCACTGCCAGATGACCTAGTAGAAGTGAAACCAAAAATGGTTATGACAGTGTTTGCATGCTTGATGGGAAGAGGACTGAACAAAATAAAATAATTAAGACATTTAATAAAAGTTTCTGCCATGTTAAACACGATAAATGCCTCACAGTTTACAAGATTCTGAAATTTAGTGGATATAAAACCAGAGATAAATTTGTATGCGCAAGTATGGATATATATTCATTAATTACATTTTAATAACTTGTTTACACTAGTGAAGGTTTCATTCAAACAGTTTCATATTATATGAATTATTTATGGGTTAATAGTTCTACCAGAATATGTTCATTATCAAATTAAGGTTACATTCTTGTATTGCTTTTTAAAAAATCTTGTAAATCAAGCTTGGTTCATACTGTTTTCATAGTTTGAAAAGAATCAGCAGCTTTTAAAGTATGTTATTTCAGGATCAGGATATATTTTGATTTTTGTGGATGTTGTTTACATGTAGTCATAGCTGTGTGGAAGTCCATTCAAACACTGTTATATTTTCCCCAAACTGAACAAAGATCAATATCATTGCCTTATTCTCTGAAGGCCTGATGCAATTTCTGCCGAAGTCAATGAGAGTCTTGCCACTGACTTTATTGGAGCTAGTTTGGACCTGTGATATTGTCTAGAATTTAGTGATGTTATTCATAATGTTGTTGAATCTTTCATATGGGTGTAAACAGTTAATTATACTAGATTGATGCAAGTTTGTTGTTTTGTAAAAAAACAAAGTGAAGAATAACACTAAATAGTAAGGCAAATGTGTACTATGAACATTACTGGAAGATATGTGTTTATATTAACCCTTGCATCCGGAGTAAATATCTGAACTTTCATAAACTGTTTTATCAGAAAGCAATAAAGAGAGCTGGCCAGTCCAGTCTGGGGACTCAGCTTATATGTACTGCATTTTCTTATGGAATTTTATTTTAAATGAACACATGTATATCTATTTTTCTGTCACAGACGATTAATGTCATAGAAAGGGTGCCTTGATTGCAAGAAATTCTTCCTGGAACCATACAAAAAGCAATAATCTTCTGCATGGAGAAAGACTAATAGTTATTTGATTATGATTTTTGAAATGAGCATTTGTATTCCTTTGTACCTATACATTTTAGCCAAACACCAATGGTACTTCAATATTTAATGAAATTATTTTAAAAGCAGCCAAGTAAGGCAGAATACTCAACTAAATACCTAGCAATTGTGGAGTGAAAAATAAAAAAGTAAAAGCAGATACATTATCTCCCAAAACATGAAAACAATAAATGCAACTAAAAACAAGATACAAGAACAATGATCAAACAGGATTAGATAAAATATTAATAATCTAATATCTGACACAGCATACTAACATAAAGAGGACACCTCAAACTAAATGATATTATATAAGGTGATACTGAATGGCTCAGAGGATTAGTGAGGGGGTACAGAGCCTTTCTTTGCTTGGTGGTTCATAGGGGCAATGCCTACCTAGTTCACAATAAAGCTGCTAATATTTGCCAATATTATTTTATTATTTTTATCCTCAGTTGCATTAGAAGACATCCAACCCATGGCCAGGGAACTGAATCTTCTGACACAAAATTGGATGCACTTAGCCTGGTTCTGGAGACAAGTTAGTTCATGTCTGGAAGTCTTTATTTGAGACAGATTGAATCTAAGGCTTTTTTGCCCAATCTCGGTATAACAAGAACTAATGCTCTACATTTACAGTACCGTTGTCCTTCTTCCTGAGGTGCACAGTTCCAAAGTGATAAAAATATTATTCTGACCAGACTTCTCTGACAATGGGTTGCTCTGTATGCCCTACTGTCTGTTATAAATTCTTGCTATACTGTCACACTAGAAAAAACATGACAGTCCTGCATGGCTCGCTCCCAAGTGTCCTAAGTTGCTTTGATTGTTGTGAGTATAGGGCCGGCTTCTGCAGGACCCTCCTCTGTCCTTAGCCCCACCCCCTCCTGCCTCTGCCCTACCCCCATTTCAACCCCTTCCCCAAAGTCCACACTCCAACTCTGCCCCGTCCCTGCCCCTATTCCAACCCTTTCCCCAGATTCCTGCCCTGGTCTCACCTCCTCCCCTGAGCGCACCACGTTCCCATTCATTCCACCTCCCTCCTGGAGCTTGTTAAGCTGTGAAACAGCTGTTTTGCTGCGGCAAGCGCTGGCAGGTAGGCAGAGAAGCAGGGACGCGTCATGCTCAGGGTAGGAGATGAAGGTGAGGTGGGGTTGGGAGGGGAGCTTGGTTACTCGTGGGTGCAGAGCACCCACTAATTTTTCCGCATGGGTGCTCTAGCCCCAGAGCTTCCATGGAGTTGGGGCTTATGGTTGTGAGCATACTTTCTAGGGATAACAATCTATTGATATCTGGGAGTGCCAGAAGGTCCCTCCTCCATCCTAAAGGGAGGAGCGACTGAACCTGGGGCTCAATGATTCTGGAAGATAAGAAGAAAATAGGAACTGGAATAAGATCACAGAGCCAGAAGTAGGGAACCTGAGAGGGACACCGTGCAGCACAGCACTGGCTTCCTTCAGGCCTTGGGGGTACTTGAGCTTCCTACACTCCAGGCCCCACCCCCAGCAGGCCCCTTTCCCCAAATCCTCACCCCTCTTCTGCCCCAGGGCCCATGCTACCCCAGCCTCTTCCTGCCCAGTTCTGCCCCCTCTCCTAAGCGTGCCAATTCCAGTCCTCCTTCCCCGCCCTGCCCCACCTGGGAACAGCTGATCAGGGACTGGGAGAGGAATTGATCAGCAGGGTCACCACACACAGGAAGTGCTGGCTGGGAGTTAAGCACTCAGTAATTTCTTTCCATGGGTGCTCCAGAGTTCCTACTGGGATCCACTGTTAAGGGACCCCTTCTCCCCCGCAGCCTAAGGGGAGGTCCACAACAGGGCCTGGAAGCCAAATATATAATGCCAGGGGTCAATTAATGAAAGAACAGGGATGGGAATGAGGGAAACCTGACAGGGACACTGAGCAGAGATGTCACTGCTCCGCAAAGGGATCTAAGGGGCCAGCAGAGGGAGCCCAGAGGACTTCACTCAGATGGATGATCAAAGGGAGGAAGGCGATCTTGTGCCAAGATAGGGTGGATGTTAACACCCCCCCACACATACCCCACAGATTTTTAAATTCTTTTTGGATCATTTTTAGGACTCATGTCTTCTTCACAACCACGAGGACTAGAAATCCTCTTTTATTATTTTTTTTTAATGAAAGCTGAGAGTGTCATGAAATCCCATGACTTCCCCGGGGAAGGTGGCAGGGTCAAGAAAATCACCACATAAGACTCAGGATAAAATTGTGAGGTAACAATACTAATGCCATCAAGATACTGAGCTAACCCAGCAGCAAGCCCCCTCCCAGGCTGGATAAAACCAGTCTCCCTTGCCCCAGAGAGCCAGGGACACCCCTGGGACCAAGCGGGAGAAAAGGGGTTCAGGAGGAACAGCAAGAGAAGAAGGAATGGGGGTGGGGAGGTGGGAGAACTGCCATGATGGGGGCGTGTGATCGGATGTCTTGATTTTATAGCCACAGTCCTGATCTTTGGGACTTTTTATTATATAGGCTCCTATTACTCCCCCCTCCCGATCTTTCACACTTGGTGTCCGGTGTGGGGGGCGCGGGCAGTCTCCCCAAGGTGCAACCCGCTGTGAGGAAGGGAGAAGCGCTGAGGGAGGGAAAGAGCCAAGCAACTGCCCCAGGCCCCGCCCCGCGTGCTCCCGCCAGGCCCAGCCCCTCGCGGGCCCCTGGCTCCTCTCCGCGCCTGCGCAGCGAGTGGGGCGAGCGGTCGCTCCCGCCCTGCTCAGTGTTGACAGTATCGGGCTCACGGCCCCGCTGTCCCGGTGCGAAGCGGCTGCCGGGCGGCCCGCTGCGTGGGGAACCCCGGGGCGGACTGGTCCGGGCCCCCTGCACCCCGATGGGCCTGGCAGAGCCGGTGCCATGGCCGCCCTGTACCAGAGCGCGGACCCGTCCGCCTCGGCCTCCCCCAACAAGCTGCTGGCGCTGAAGGACGTGCGGCAGGTGAAGGAGGAGACCACCCTGGACGAGAAGCTTTTCCTGCTGGCCTGCGACAAAGGTGGGGCCGCGCTCGGGCACGTATGTCTCGGGGGCGGACGCCGCCCGCTCCCCTTGGGGCATCCGCTTTGGGGGATGGCGGCCGGAGCTGGTCTGCGCCAGGTCTCTGCCGGCTGGCCGGGAGCTGCGCTGGGCAGCGGGCTCGTGGGGAGCCGGGTTCAGGCCCCGAGTCCCTTTTCTCCCAGTGGGATTTCAGGTGGTGTTAGGTGAGGGCGGTGGTCGAAGGTCCTCTCTGGCCGGAGACCTTGTTTTGCCCGTTGAGCTGTTGTATGTTCACAACATTAATGCGCAAGGAAGGAAGCCCGGGCACCACAGCGGAAGTTAGCAGGCAGAGGAGACAACTATCCATCATGTGAACTCTTACACACACGGGAATGGAAAGGACATAAAAGGCAATGAAAGCAGAGAGAAGGGAAAGTGGGAGACGTCTTATGGCTTGTAACCTGTTCCACCCAGGGATCATTCTTTCCTGTGTGTTGCACCCTGTGGAGGTGCCTGCACATAATAATTTGCTGCTTCTATCCCAGGGGTGTCAAATTTTTGGCCTGAGCACCACATCGGGATCGCCTGGAAGGCTGGGTGGGAAAGGCTGCCCCTCTCCAAACAGCTGGGCCCTGCCCCTTATCCAACCCCTCTCCCACTTCCCACTCCCTGACTGCCCCCCTGCAGAACTTCTGACCAGTCCAATGCTCTATGCTCCTTGTCCCCTGACTTTCCCCTCCAGAAACTCCCCCCAGTCACCCTTCTCAGGACACTACCTCTATCTAACACCCCTGCTCCTTGTCCTCTGACTGCCACTCTCGAGACTCCCCCACCTGACCCCCACCGCCCTGACCCCTACTCATCCCCTCCTCCCTGACAGACCCCCCCCAGGACTCCCATGCCCCATCCAACCCTGCCTACACCCAGACTGTCCCCTGGGACTCCCCACCCGTTATCCAACCCCCTGGCCCCGGTCCCCTTACCACACTGCTCAGCAGCATGTCTGGCAGCTGTGTGGAGCCAGATATGCTGTCCCGCCCCTCGAATGTTGCTCGCGTGGGGCTCTGAGGCTCTGGGAGAGGAGGGAAGGCGGGGCTGGTGGTAGTCTTCCTAGCCAGGAACTCAGGGGGCTGGGCAGGATGATCCCGCGGGCTGTAGTTTGCCCACCCTTGCTCTATCTCATAACATGGATCACTGAGCCACAGGGGGAGTTCTGTATTACTTCTCCCTGCTTTCTTCCTCCTGTGTGAATCAAGGGTGGGTGGGTTCAGTAATGCTACATCATAATCTTAGTGTCCCCCTTTTTATCATTAAAACTTGTAACACTGACAAAAAGAGTCAAATTAGAAGAGTCATTTAAATAATAGCATTGAAAAAAGACACTCTAACTTGGCTCCTCTTTGGTCTCATACAGTACACAGGTATCATTTTCTCCATTACTGAAAAACACTTACACAGGAGTTTGTACTGGAGGGGCATAAGCAGAAGCTTAAATGCTTTCCTGAATAGAGAGAGAGCTAAGCATGTGCTTAAGTGCTTTCTTGACTTGGGATTTATAAGGGGTGGGGAAGAGTGTTTTAATTGTGTTGTTTAATTTCACATCTAATGTGAATAACTCGTTTCTAGTTTGGCTGCTTATTTTTGGTCAGATGTCATGGATTAATGGAAGATTATTTCATATTTAATGACATCTTAAATTTTACGATGAGTGCATAATTTGCATTTTATTCTAATTAATAAAAATATTATGTTTTATTTAGATTTTGGAATATATACCAGTAAAAACGAATCCAAAATACTAAGACATATTCATACGTTGCTTGTTTTAGGTGACTATTACATGGTTAAGAAACTCTTGGAGCAGAACAGCTCAGGTGACATGAACATAAATTGTGTGGATGTGCTTGGGAGAAATGCTATAACCATTACCATTGAAAATGAAAATTTGGACATACTACAGCTTCTTTTGGATTATGGCTGTCAGGTACAGAACCACTGCACACTCATTATTGTTCTTGTTATTTTCTGTTGTCTTTTCAGAACCTGCAAGAAAAATGTTATAATTTTGTCCTTTTACAGTTGGTAAACATTGAATATTTTTCCCCTCTGTACCTATCATGTTTCTAGTGGAGCTTAAATAAACATGGGAAATTTTATTTTCATGTTAGTGTATTATCATCTTCAGTGATGTCACTAGAGCTCTGGAAATAATTTGGTTATTAGCACTGCAAAGCAAGAGCACACATTGTTCCCCAAACAAATTACTGGCTACTCTTTAATATTCTGCAGTGGAATTGTAAGTTCTTAAAATATGTAGAATGCAAATATCACTAGAGTATAACAACTTAGGATGGGTGAAGTTTGAAGTTAGAAAATTTAATATTATTTTCAAGTATCTTAGCTCTAGTCTAAAGCAAGCATACACTTCTGTACTTCAGAGTTCAGGTATAGTGTGTTGTTAAATAATTTATATTTTACATGATCTTAAAAGTTAATTATGGTAGGAGAAGTAGTATAGTTTTTTTCCTGTTTCATTTCAGAGTTGCAGAATGTTGCTCCTTTTCCACACTGAAGTTAGAATAAGGTTCAGTGTAGATCTCTGACTGACAGGGATTTTAATCCAGTGGAATAATAAAAGTACGTTTACCTGTGAATTTTTACTTTCTTGATTTACAAGCTTTCTCTTGCCATCCCTCAATTCTGCTTTGCTCCCAGGTTGTTCAGGTGATTGTGATGATGGCTAGCTCTTCCTCCAAGCCTGCTTTCTCCAGTGTCTTTCAGGCAGTGGAAGCGTGTCTTGCCTATCCAGCTTTCCTTGATAAGATGCTGCTTCCTCTGCTGCTCAATGGGAACAAGTTTCTATTCCAATTTCCCCCTTGTTTTCAAACAAAAATGTAAAGTTTACAAAGAACAATGTAAAGCGAAAAATAAGTTGTTTAACTCTGCCTTGCAAAATAAGTTGTTTAACTCTGCCTTGTAAAAGCCTCATGAAAAGTTACCAGCCCAGACAGAACCTACCCTCTTGCCTTTACCGTGATGGTAATGTACAGAAACTGGTAATTTTATTTTGAAAGTGGGAGTATTTGCTCCATACAGACTAATGGAATTTTGGAAGGTTGGCTTAACTAAAGATGATCGCTATTAAAATTTGTGATTTGGTCAGCAGCAAAGTTGAAAAATGGTGGAGTCTGGGGGAAGAGTTACAAAGCAACAGAATAGTTAAGGATCAATGTGCAACCCTGTACAGTTTCATTCTTGATAGTGTGGTTCTCTGAGATCGTCTGCAATTGTGACACGCTAAGTAGAGATATTTCAGGCAGGAATTATATTTTGTGTTGCTAAAACAGCAAGGAGCCAGAGACTTCCTTGATCCTTCTTGAATGGTTTATGTCTCTTTTTCCCTGATCCCAGACAGGATACAACATGGGCATTTTAAATAGCCCTCAACATTGGTCCTTCTCTTGCATTTCTTTAAATTATATCTTATTTCAACTCCTTCTGTCCAGGGCCTAGGAATGAACTTTGTTGAGGATCACTTTCCTTTTCAGATCATTGTTGGTCATCACTCTTGCAGTGGCATAAAACTGTCACTAGCACCATGTTAACTTATAGAATGACCCAAAGATTTGAATCTTCACCCTATACGTTGATTAATGTTGACTAATGCTGCAGATGGATTTAGCACTGACTTGGAGCTACAAACAGTGTCTTTGCTTTATATTAACAAGGATTGCATGTTTGTCCCTGGGAAATAGCAGTGTAGGAGAGGCTTGTTTGTATTAATTTTCTATATATCTTCCATTACGGTGTTTTTAAGATTATTTTTATTCTAAAATTAATTTAATCTGCTCCTGCATATTTCTTATAGTAAGAAATTATATAATTATAGTGATTTTTCTGCCTATAATTGTAGTGATTTTTCTTTTGCATCTTCATCGTTTTGTGGCAGTCTTTTAAAAAAAATCTCTATAGTTCTTTGTAATGTAGTTGATAAATCATTTGTGGTTTACATTAATTTCAAAATTCTACTTTTTTTTCCATGCTATTTTACTGTTGTTTCAGATTTAACCTCCTATTTTCTCTCTTCAGTCAACAGATGCACTTTTGGTGGCAATTGACTCAGAAGTGGTGGGAGCTGTTGATATATTGCTTAATCATCGACCAAAACGATCCTCAAGACCAACTATAGTAGTTAGTACTCTTAATTCATGTTAATTTTAGTCGATACACCAGTAATTTTAAAAAAAATCCTCTAAGGCTAAGAGGCTGTATAAGATTAACTGAAGACTAAGGTCTAAATTCTGTCCTGTTACAAATGCAGATATTCATATAAGGATCTTGATTTGAATAGTATATTTACACTCTTAATTTAAAGTTAGTCGTTAACTATCATATTATACACATGAAAAGAAGAAAAATCAATGCTTGTAAATCCTTTTTGTAGTACAAATTATTAGCAGGTCTGACAAAAAAAGTATATTTTGGGTAAAACTTCACTGAACTTCAGATTCATCTGAAATTTCTACCTTCATTTAAAAACTAATAATTTGAGATCCATCCTTACAATCAATAAATATCAAGGTGATTTAAAAAGTTTTACTGAATGGAAAAACCTTGTAACGAGTAAGCATGTCTGTAATGCTGCAGGAGTGAGTGAGGTGAATGTGCGTGTCTACATGTGCACATTACAAATCAATTGTGTATAGCTTCTCTGCACCTAAATACTGTAATTGGCACCAAAAAAAAGTCACTCAAGAAAAAACACACTAATTTATTAATGAAAATTAAAAAAAACACCCTGAATTCTGTTTTTCTGTGGGCAACTTTAAACAATTTTCTTTCCTTATAAAAAGATTCTAATTCTGATGTTTCCATGAGGACACATATTACACATGTGGAAAACGTTTTTAATCTTTTAGGTTTTCTTCCAAGAGGAAATAAAAAAGGAAGAGACAATAAAATAAGGCCCTTAAAACAAAATAGTTGGGGTTCTTATGTATTGTACCAGCCTGTCTCTCTCAGGGCTACAAAAGAGTTGAAACTTTTTTATGCAAATAGCTCATGAATATGTAAGTGGATCTCATTTAACCTTAACACTGTTTTCTTTCACTGTAGTATTTCTTACCGTTTATATAGTTCTGAGATTCCATGTTGATACAATACAAAGCAGAACTGAAGTGAGAAGACCAGTGAGTGGGTTATGAATTGCATATTTTATTTCGTGTTAGGGATGACTGACTCACTAATTGTGGAATAAAGCAAAGTCATGAGTGAATGGAGCATGAACATTATCTTCTCCAACTCATGAACAAAAAAATGTGTGATACTGACCACCTGCTTTTGGTATGAATTATAAATTTTCCTCCTCCGCACCCAGGATTCCCCAAAGTTCTAAAGGACTCTTATTCTGCTAAAGTCATTATCTCATGTTTCTCACAGTATGTTGAGGAAATCGAGAAAGTAAACTTTCCTTTAAGTGGGAATTACATTATAGAAAGGGTGAGCTCTGATTTTAAAGTAAATGAACTAAAAACAAACAAAAAAAGACCTGAATATGGACATACAGAATTTTATTAGAGAAGTAATGGAACATATAGACTCTAGAGAGAACTCCTTTACAATAGGTGGGGGAAAATGCTGCTGTTTCCATCTAGGTGTGTCCAAGTAATGCAGGTTGCAAAAATTAAATGTTTGTTCTTCATTGTTCATATGAATTTTGTATTGGTGAAAGGCACCAAAATGATCACCCTAGAGACTAAAAGTTCTTTCTTTATCCTCAGAACAGGTGCAGTGTGAGGAGCAGCTGAGTAGCCTTTCCACACCGCTCAGCTAATGTTCTTTAACCCTAATTGAGGGACAGTTTTTGGTGATGTGAAAGTTCGGTCTTCATGGCTTTTTAATTCTTGTCCTTTTTGCTGACTATAATTAATGTGTGTATTTGTCCTCTGAGAACTGAAATGAGACAGTAGTGTAATTGTATCTTTAGAAGGCAGGCAATTTCCAGTACTTAGATAGTTTACAAATTTGTGAAATTAAGATAATTGGTGAAAGGAATATTTTCATCAGAAGTTCACTGGCCCATGTTGATCAATCATGTACACTAACTTATAGATAAACATTTTAATAAAGTTGCATGTGATAATCTAAAACACTTGTCTAAATATTTCAGAAACTTATGGAGCGTATTCAGAACCCAGAGTACTCAACAACTATGGATGTAGCACCTGTCATTCTAGCTGCTCATCGTAACAACTATGAGATCCTTACTATGCTGTTAAAACAGGATATATCTCTACCCAAACCACATGCTGTTGGCTGTGAATGCACCTTGTGCACGGCAAAGAACAAAAAAGATAGCCTACGGCACTCCAGGTCAGAAATATCAGATCTTGGTAATAACAAAAAATCCTCAAGGTATACCAAACTACATAAATCTATGGCATCGTTCAGAGTCAGGTGCAACGTGTCTTTCTCTAATTTGGGGTTTAAAGCTGTATTTGATTTTATATGTTTGTTTGGGGGTAGCTTGTATGCCTTGGTGAAGGTCAGTGGGATTTCCTCTGGTTTCCCTCTCTGATCCGAAGGTGTTTATTCAGATTGGCTTTAAGTATGGCTTTTTGTGAGGTGTTGGGGGTCTTTGTGTCTGGGAGCCATAGAAATAAAAGTTGCATTTAAAAATACTTTATTTTTACTGACTAATTTCATGAAGAAAAACGAGAGAAATAATTCATATATAGTAAGTTATCCACTTTCTTTCAATAATTGTAATTTATGCTAGAAGGAAGGTTGTAAGCCTAAGAAAACAACATTTTATCGGAACTTACTTTGGAAAATAGAGAACTAAAATTCCAAACGTAAAATTAAATGGAATTTGATATTTTACATTTTATGTAATTACGATGTTAGGGTGCAAATGGAAAAGCAGTTTGTTGACTCAAACCACAAAATTTATTAAACTCAGCAAAATACTTGAAGACTGGAAATGATTAGATATTTGAGGCATTAAAAGAATAATTCCCATACGTATAAAGGTAGTATAAGTGGATTGTAGCTACAGTCTTTGAGCAACTCCTGTGTGTCTACATAGCTCAAAACTAAACTGGTATTGGCTGCCTGGTAGTTGAAGATGGAGGCATTTTGCTTTCTGTTCCCCACTGTTTTGAGATTCATTTAATAAAGTTGAGGCCTCTACCCTGTTTAATACATTCCTTTTGACTTTTTTTCTGTGTGTCGTGATTACTGCTATATGACTGTGCACCTTTGACATTCATGTCATTTACCAGTCCTGCTGTCTGACTGGAACAAGCATTACTTTAACTGAAGTTTTCTGCTGCTGTACTGACTGTGGTTGGAATAGCAGTAAGGAGTGAGAGCGAGCCAGTGTTGTAGCCCTTCTATGATATAAACTCCGTTTAAAATAATGGGAGTTCTGCATATATGAAGGATTACAGAATGGGATACCAGGTCCTTACCTAATTTGACACATCACATTAAATGCTTCTTACTTCAAAATTCTAAGTGATCCAGTATGTTGTTTTTAGGCCTAAAATAAAAATGAGTAAGCATAAATGCTCTGGAAGAGTATAAATGGAACTTTAATTTCTTTTTGTTCTTTTGCAGTTGACTTCAAAGTAGATGCGAGCCCCTACCTAGTGAGATTTATGAATCCCTCTGGCCCCCCCCCCCCCCGCGGCTTTCCTCTCCCCTTCCCTGATTTTTATAGCTGTAATCTCTCTTTAAATTTAGTGTTAGCTTTTCCGAGATTTCAGGACATATTCGTGATTTGCAAATGCTAAGCAAATGAAGGTGTTTCATCTTAAGAAGTTGCCTTACTCTCTGAACCTTTTGTCTTAGATTTCGTCTTGACATCTATCGTTGTTTGGCCAGTCCTGCCTTAATAATGTTGACAGAGGAGGATCCAATCCTGAGAGCTTTTGAACTCAGTGCAGACTTAAAAGAGCTAAGTCTTGTTGAAGTTGAATTCAGGTAGGAATGAAAAGAAATAGAAACTTATTTTTATCTCAGTTCTGTTTTCCACATAGCTCATATTTTTATGTTTTGTTTTGCTTTGCACTGTAGTCAGCTATTTAAAAAAGTCAGATTGAGAATAATGATGGAGAATGAGTTAAGACTGATGAATAATCAAATACACTTTAAAAAGTAGTTAAAGTATTGCTGAACAAACTTTTTCATTTTGCCATACTGAGGCTATGTTTGCACTACCATTTATGTCACTCAGAGGTGTAAATATTCCATGAGAGATCTTATAGAGGCGCAGTTCTATTGGTACATCGCTGCCACTGTATGATCTCTAGTGCAGACATAGCCTTTATCATTTGATCCTTTTTAGAAGGTAGGCACTTGAGTGTATCTAGTGTCTTCAGCTTTTCACTTCTGAGTTGAAATTTGAAGTGAATTGATATTAAGAACTAGTTGGACATCACAACACTTAGTTCCTAGCCCACACAATTTCTAGCTTACTCATATCTCAAACATATTCTGTAATTTGCCAGGAATAACATAACAAGGAATTCTGCAAATCAGGACTGGGGTTCATGTACACACTATACAACACTTGTCCACACGGAACCTGATTCAGGTTTGTTTTTTCTCTTTGCTTGCACTATATGAACATTAAAACCTAAAAATAAATAAATAAATTGTTGATACCAAAAGCATCATGTCTATATTATAAACTAACGAGCCACATGATTTTGTGTTAAACTAAGCAGGCTTTTTTTCCTGTTAAAAATTTCAAAGTATTTGGCAACAGTTAATTACCACTTCTGTTTAAAATATTCATATAGAGGTTGGATTTAGCCTTTCATAAAGAGAAGGGAATAAAATGGTGCAACTAAAGAACTGCTGCTAGATGTTAGTTTATAAGACCATTAAGACTTAAAACACAGGCTTATTGTAATAAGAAAAAACTGTAAAGACCCTGAAGACCCTCTGGAGCTGTAGGAGGAGCAGATCTGAGATGGGAGAAGGTGGGGCAGAATTGATATGATATGGGAACTTCAGGGAAAGAATTGGTTTGGACTTAGGAGGTGACAGGAAGACTTGGAACTGAGAACTCCTGCAGCAGTGGCCAAAATCACCTTACTATACATTTGGGAGAGCTGGCGATGCTAATTGCCTATCTATGGGAGGAGGTGGAAGTTAAAAGATCAAGACAGACCAAAAAATCATAACATTATTTTTAATATTGTAGTAGTCTTAGCATAAGCTGATTAAATAAGTTTAGACTCTGCCCTGAAATTGCTTTTCATATTGAAGTTACAGCCGCAATATCTTAATATTCTATTCTGCTATGAGATCTGCTTTAATAATACAACCTCCAGTGTATATTGTGACCAGCAAGAGTATATTTCTGATATAATAAATTAACTTGTGTCTAATGTTTGCTGTCTGTTGTAAATGGAGATCCCTTTAGAAACTCTCCTTTTTTGTAAGGATAATACATTAAACACATCAGTGTATTTTTAAAATACAAGGCTGCTCTGAAAAAAGCTACTTATTTATCATTAGGTATCTTTTAAAAAAAAAAGTTCAAGAAATTTTTTAAAAAAATCTTTCATGCATTGGAATTGACTGGTCATAACCACATCAGAAATTTTGTAAAAGTAATACTGTAGTAAAAAGAGATTAAGCTTTACATTTAAATTGTTGTGAGAGTCACATGGCTCTTCGTAACTTTCTTCAGAAATGCTTGTCTGAACCCACAGTCTTCAGTCTCTGTATTGCAGCAAAAAAGCAGTGGTTGTATCTTAGTCACAATTTTTTAAAAATAAAATGGTTGAAGGAAAAAAGTGAAATCTTTGAACAAGGAGATATAGATGGAATCAATTTAAAAAAATTTGTTTCAAGGTTTCTCTCTGTCCTGTTTCCCCATTCCCTCAGACTCAAATACTTCAATATTATATTCATAAAGGATCAGATGATTATTTGAAAGATCCACTTATAGTTTGTTAGCTTTCTTTCTGCATGTTCGCATCCATTAGACTACAACTTGCTTTCTTTATATTCCCTGTAATTAAGAGGGTCGCAGAAATGTAGGGGATAACTATCTCAGCTGTCATTTCCTAAACTGATATAGATGTACTTTTCTTGTTCAAGGCAAAATGTCAGTTTCCTAAATGTAGTTTCTTCGTTTGGGCATTATTTTCTCTCAAGTGAGGGTTCAGCTCTTGCTCTTGTGTGAAGATAACTTGTATTGAAGTATATTACATTCCCTGGTGAGACCTGCAGAAGGTGTGATTTTTTTTCTGTGTGTCTCCTAATTTAATAAATCGGTTCCAACAAATAGACTTAAATTTCAACTAGTAGGGTTAAAAACTTCCTGCATAAGAAATGGTCAACTTTTTCCCGTGCTATGAATTATTGTAAAAAGATTTTGTGACTGTTAATAAATTTTTATGAGGAAGACTGGGAAGTGTACATTTTAACCTGTGGAGATTGAGACTCTCAAGTTCAGTGTGAAAAGAAGGCAAATATTACATCACAACTCTGTTTAATAATTTCACCTCCATAGATCTATAAGATTAGGATACAAAGGATGGTGCATACAGAATTGAAGTACATTGTCACACTGGAAAATTGCATAGACCTGTCGTCTTTGTGAATAGCTCTAGAATGTGCTGTTGGTCCCTAATTTTATATAACCGATTCATATAACTCAGTTTTGTTAAGCGTATCTTTCCATCCCCCCACTTAATGTGTGTATTGAAGTCTGAGTCAGAAGTACATTAATATCTTCTACTTCTGTATTTTCTAGAAATGATTATGAGGAACTAGCCCAGCAATGCAAAACCTTTGCTAAAGATTTACTTGCACAAGCACGGAACTCACGGGAGTTGGAAGTTATCCTAAACCATACAGCTAGTGATGAGCATGTGGACAAACGAGGATTGTTAGAAGAGAGGATGAATTTGAGTCGCTTAAAACTTGCTATCAAGTATAACCAAAAGGAGGTATGTCTCTCTCTCTCTCTTTATTATATATAGGCTTGAAAGGATTAGCTGTGGAATCCATGTTCTAAACTTGTGGGTGGGAAAGGAGGTGAAAGTAATTCATATTTGTGATTATCTTACCAGTATTTTCGTTTTGTCTCCATATGAACATTTTTAAAAGTAACATTTAAAAATTATGCTTAGCAGAAAATCTGTAATATAGTATGATCTATAACTGACTTATAATGTCTTGAATATAGATTTTTAATAATGGTTACCTTATTCAGGGCTTGTTTTGTTTTTTTCCCAGTTCGTTGCCCAGTCTAACTGCCAGCAGTTTCTCAACACTGTGTGGTTTGGACAGATGGCAGGCTACCGACGCAAGCACACGTGTAAGAAGATTTTGACTGTTTTGACAGTTGGCATCTTTTGGCCAGTTCTGTCTCTCTGTTACTTATTAGCCCCTAAATCTCGAGTAGGTCGAATAATTCACACTCCTTTTATGAAGTTTATTATTCATGGAGCTTCATATTTCACGTTCCTGCTATTACTTAACTTGTATTCGCTGGTCTACAATGAGGATAAGAAGAATACAATGGGGCCAGCACTCGAGAGAATAGATTATCTTCTGATATTATGGCTTATTGGTAAGTATCAGATGGATAAAAAGTTCTAACATTGGCCATTTCATTAATCCAGCAATAATGTTGTGTGCTACTTTGTAGGCAATGAGAATTCCAATCAGTGCTTGGCATCCCCTGGCTGGCTGGAGGATAAAGGGTGAAGGAAGTGACATACTTATGCTCTAATGTTGTAGCAATTCTTATTAGTCAAAGACAGTAACACTTCATAGAGCCAGATGGAGTGACCAGAGATGCTATTTTCAAAGGGTTGGTAGAGTGCTGTCTCAGGCAAGAATGATCATGTGGGATAAGGTTGGGATATTAAGATGATAATGTGTGAACTACGTATTTTAACTAAGTTGCAGGAGTGTTTTCAATAATGACATAAAAAAGTAAGCATGTGTGTTATTGATATGATTAGTTACTCCCTCCATAAGAGATAGTGAGGGATTGCTAGTGATTTTTTCATCGATGCCAAATTGAAAATTAACATTTCAGAGATCATCTTAATTTTCAACATCATTTTCATGACTGGGCCACTTTGTTTATTATGTCGGCTGTTCAGCCATTGTGAGCCAATAGTCGTTTTTAGTCAACAGCCTAATTTTGTCACTGTATGAGATGTGGATCTCTGGAGCCATGAGGATTTACCTATATTTTCACTACTCAAGGCCCTTTATTGATGCAGCTTTTTTTTTTTTTAAGGATGGAATTTGGTCCAAGTGTTTGCTACTGAGCAGTTCAAAATATCTCCTTTCTGAGGTTTAAATAGGAAACCTCTACAGCAGTCCAGTCCCCTACAACTCAGGGAGCAGGAGACCACCAATTGAACCCATTCCCTGTGTAGCACTATAGAAAAAGATTGGTAACGTGGCCTCACATTTCCACTTCTGCAATATTTGATTTTTAGTTCAATTTTAGCTAAAAGGTAGAGTCGCTGCAGAACTGGAAAATGGTTTAAGAAGAAAAATATTTGTTTTTAGTCTCTCTCATATAAAATCCTCTTATTTGGTGTATGAAAATAATTGATTTTTTTCCTCTTTCTCCTTTTGTTCTCTAATGGTATTTTAAATTTGTCTCCATTCTGTGTACTTCTTTTTTTATACACCAGTATCATTGATAATATCAGCACATCCCAGAGAAGCATATTTGCAAGTTATTTGTGGTTGGTGCAGAACCAGTAGAGGGAGCACAGATACTGCTTTTGAGTAGAGTAGGTTCCAAAAAGTTCACTATTTTGTTTTATGAATTTCAGCCCTTTTAATGGTTTTCCTTTAAATTTAAAATCTCTAGGACTTTAAGAACCAAATATATAAATAGACATGACATGTAATCTATAGACAGACATGTATACATGTATACAGACTATATGTCTATAGATTATGTCTGTCTATAGACATGTAATCTATA
The DNA here is from genome assembly GCA_007922305.1 of Dermatemys mawii. Classification (NCBI taxonomy): domain Eukaryota; kingdom Metazoa; phylum Chordata; order Testudines; family Dermatemydidae; genus Dermatemys; species Dermatemys mawii. The sequence continues at coordinate 16,145,027 of ML677363.1, forward strand.
GACAGACATCTATATAGACAGACATGTAATCTGTATCCTCATTTTTTTAATTGGAAGTTTGTAAAATAGTAGTGTTGCAAAGTTTACAGTTTGTGTCTAAACTAATTCTGTTACTTTCAAAAATATACTTTGAGGTGATTCCGTTGAATGTCTAGAAATCTAAAAACTGTTCAATAATTCATAAGCATTTTTTAAACCATATTTACTCAAAAGTACCAGCAAGTAATACTGTGAGTATTGTGGGTTAGTGATAGTATAGGTATGTATTAGGCCTGTCACGCAATTAAATACATCATGATTCATCGCATTGTTCAACAGTAATGGAGTACCATTTATTTAAATAGTTTGGATGTTTTCTACCTTTTCAAATATATTGATTTCAGTTATAACAGAATACAAAGTATGCAGTACTCACTTTATATTTATTTTTGACTACATATATTTGCACTGTTAAAAAAACAAAAGAAATCATTTTTCAGTTCACCTAATACAAGAACTATAGTGCAATCTCTTCATCATGAAAGTTGAACTTACAAATGTAGAATTATGTATAAAAAAAACTGCATTCAAAAATTAAACAGTGTAAAACTTTAGTGCCTACAAGTCCACTTAGTCCTATGTCTTGTTCTGCATCTGAAACAGGACAGAATTTAAACCTTAGTCTTCAGTTAGTCTTTTATAGCCTCTTAGCCTTAGAGGATTTTTTTTTTTTTAATTTCTAGTGTAATTGAATCGATGCTGTGTGATCACAGCAAACATTCTGTTTTGACTCCAAATATTTAAAAATTAAAAACAGATTTTGTAAACTAGATTAAATTTTCAATATTTAGAGTGCTTTTGGCCCTCCCTCCCAAAATAATCAATCCAAGACAAAAAAGCAGCAAAATCTTATACTTCTAGACATATGAGGCAACATTTTTAGGATTTCCTTTACGACCATTTAACTTTTTGTTAACTAGATCAGTTTTAGTTACACATTAAACAATTTTTGCAATGTACAGACAGAACACACTACAACTAAGATTCATAACTAGGAAGAATAGGTCTTCTGCCTTCTACTTCTAACTGTGACATTGTGTTTTCTATTCTGCTTTGCTCTAACCTTTTATCATTGCAACATATGACTCACAGAATAACAAGGAATGTCCTGCAGAAAATATTTTAGGTTACTTATCTGACTTGCCTTTGCTTTTGCTGGACCAAAGTTTTAGAAAACTTGCAAAAACCTGTGCCAAGTCCAACAGTTTTTAGTTGCCAGTAATGTAAATGCTACTTTTCTCCTAATTTTTAAATTAGCAAACGTCTGAATTATCCAAGTAATCAGCAGAACACTAAATAACTGATTATTTGTATATCTTAAATGTGCAGCTGTATTTCTATGAAAGCTCCTTTGAAATTTATGAAATGGTAGGTTGTGATATGAATATTCACTCTCTGAATTTTCTTAGCTGAATTTTTCTGAAGCAGTGTAAATGGTAGAATTTTACACCTAATTGAGGTCTATTATTCAGTAGCAAGAAAAAAAAAAGTTCAGTTCAAGACCTTTAGATCTCTTTGTGAATAGGCTAAACCTGTACATTTTGCAGGGTAAAACAGAAACCCTTGTTTCCTGTTATGTTACCTTGAATCAGATAAGTAGGAAACATTTCTGTCGAATCATTAACCTTACAGGAATTATGGTGATTTGAGTCAGAGAAGTTTAGCTTTAAGCTGTTTTTCCTTTGGTCATTTTCTAATTCAAATACAATCACAAAAATGTATTTGTAGCACAGTGTGATGAGGTTCCAAGCTTTCTGAAATAAAATTGACTATCAGAAAAGGGCGACTGTAGTGGAGCTTTGGACTCATGTCCTAAACCAGACACTCCTCTTTCCCTTTATTAAAGATAATTTTCTTCAGCCAAAGAGTTGACTTGTGGAAGGTAAACATTTATAATTACTTATCATTATAAATGATGATTACTGCATTGTTATATTTTATGATCAAACTCAATAGTATTCAGATAGATGTACAAAATTCCCCCTTTCCTTCTCACTAAAACACTTGGAAAAGAAGTAGGTGCCCTTAGTTTAGTTTAAAAACAAAACACCATCTAGAACACAATAGAACTAGCAGAAACCCTATACAGTGTAATAGAATGATATCTTTTTGTTTTCTTTTTCTCTCCACAAGGAATGGTGTGGTCAGATGTCAAAAGACTTTGGTATGAAGGCCTGGAAGACTTTTTAGAAGAATCTCGTAATCAGCTTAGTTTTGTCATGAATTCTCTCTATTTGGCAACCTTTGCTCTCAAAGTAGTTGCTCATAACAAGGTGAATATCCACATCTTCGATCTCTAGACCAACTGGGGCTGATTTGTGGGGAAATACAGATTATTTTTTTTTATTATTTTGACAAGGGCTTAAGAAAAATAATTCTGCAATCCTAAATACTTAAGGCAGGGATGGGCAAACTTTCTGGCATGAGGGCCACTTTGGGATTGCAAAACTGTATGCTGTGCCTCCCCAAATAGCCTGCCCCCTGCCCCTATCCGACCCGTCCCACTTTCCACCCCCGACTGCTCCCCTCAGAACCCCCGACCCATCCAACTCCCCCTGCTCCTAGTCCCCTGACTGCTCCCTCCCAAAATCCCAGCCCTGTCCAACCCTCCCTGTCCCTGACTATCCCAACCTCTATCCACACCCCTGCCCCCGACAGGCCTCCCCAGGACTCCCAGGCCTATCCCACCCCTCCTGCTCCCTGTCCTCTGACTGCCCCTGCCAGAACCTCTCCCCATCCAATCACTCCCTGTCCCCCAAGACCTCTTGCCCCTTATCCAACCTCCCCATCCCCTTACCATGCTGCTCAGAGCAGTGTGTCTGGCAGACTCGCAGCCTGGGTGGAGCCAGACACGCTGCTGTGCTGTCCTGCAGGAATACACAGCCCTGGCACCCAGAGTGCTGTCCACACGGCAGTGTGGCTGCAGGGGAGGAGGGACAGCTGGGGAGGGGCTGGGGGCTACCTTCCCCGGCTGGGAGCTCAGGGGCTGGGCAGGACGGTCCCACGGGCCGGATGTGGCCAGTAGGCCGTAGTTTGCCCACCTCTGTTTTAAGGCTATAGTCTCATCTTAGTTTGCACATATTTAACACTGATGCAGAACATAAGCACGTGAGGGGTTACCAACAGTTTCTGTTCTAAAATTATAAATTTCTAGGTGGTATATGTAAGGTTGTTTTGTTGTATTTGCTTAAACTCCAGAAATACATTGTGAACTTATGCACATGCCACTGTCTGAAACTGGCACATCAGCTACCATGATTCTTTAGCTTTTTAGAGAGAACTAATGTTGACCCATATATTTAGGTTGCTTGATACTTTCCATTATAAAAAAATTTGCTTGCTGCTTTTTTTTGTTTAAAGAAATTAACATTTCCGTTGTATGCAGCAGGCCTTTTATATTCAACAAGGAGAAAGCCCTGAGGCCAGAAAAGTGCCTTTTCTTTTCTCCATGAAATTCTGTTGGCTGAGGTGTATAGCCTTTGAAAATCGCCATTTCCTTTCTGTTGGTTACATCATTAGCAAAGTTTCGGCAGCTTGCAGAAATAACTGAACATGAATAGTCTCAGTCTGGGCTAATGCAGCAGAAGACGCTGCAATGGGAGCCTTATAGCAGATCTTCGCTCTGGCAGTTGGGAAGGGAGAGAACCTGATCGGGCATCCCTGAACCTAGCACATGGTTTATCTCCCCTCTCTCTGGGGTGGAAATCACATGAGAAGGAGACTTCTGTTTCTTGGGCGGGGAGGAAGAGCATGCCAGGCTGTCCATGACTACTTGCCCTTATCCAGCAAATAAGTTTGGTGGTCATTCCCCTTCTGGGAAAACAGCCTTCTCATGTTTCCAGCTAATTTGGTTATCTTGTAGTTCATGACGTGTTATAATGTTGAAAATTCAGGGTTCAAATCCAAATGATGAGGCATGATAAATTTCTTCATTGGCACATGACAGAATTTCTTTATACCCTTTCCTTTTAAAAAAAACTAGGAAATTACATACAAAAATTTTCATTTAACAACCTCATTAAGATTGAAAAATCAAGCATTGGAATGTTAGGACTTGCCAGAATGTAGGTTGCCACTTCAGCCTTTGTTCTTTAATCCACCTGGCATTATGTGTGCATTATGAAACTGTCTTTTGTTACATAATCGCATACTTTTTTTCCCCATGAGATCACAGCCTTATTTAGTGTACAGAATAGATGGTGTTCAGGGACTCAATCAGGCTTGTATAATCATTGAGGCTGTTTGAAGGATGTGTAAGTCATTTACTCTGGAAGGTGTGTGGAGAATAAGGTAACAGACTGCATTAAGAGAAAGGCTTGGCTTGTCATTAAGGTGAACGCCCCCTAAGAAAACTGAATTCTGTCATTCCCCCTGCCACAATCATATGTGTTGCTCAACAAGTCACTTAAACCAAATTTCTGACAGGTGGCCTCTAACACTGTGTTCCTCATTTTCTGTGTAGCCCTCCTAAGATAGTTGGGCCTGACTTGTAGATGTGTTGAACATTCATAAAAGAAACTGAAGTCAACCAGAGCTGTGAATGCTTAATACCTCTGGCAATAGTGCTTGCAACCCCTCCCATCATGGTATCATCTGCAAACTTTATAAATGTACTGTGTGCCATTTTCCAAATCATTTATGAAGGTATTTAATAGATCCGCAACCAGGACAGATGCCTGTTGGACCCCACTCGTTATGCCCTTCCAGTTTGACTGTGGACCACTGATAACTACTCTCTGAGTACGGTTTTCCAGTTGTGCACCCACCCCTTAAAATGTTTTTGAGACACTTTGTGATGAACACTCTAGGAAAGACCATTAGAAAATGAATTCTGTATTCATTGTAGGCATTGATGGTGTGCAGTAAATAAGGCAAGGACTACTAATTGAATGATGAAAATAAAAATATCATACAGCTTCCTCATTACCTACTGGGAGAAGAAAAAGCTTACAGAGTTGTAAAACCCCCTATGATTATACTTGGTGCCTTCACACTCTTCTGATAATGAAACAATAAACAGACAATCATTATTGGTACATGAGACTATAATCACAAACAGCTTCTGCTCTTCCTGAGGATTGGATAAAGAAGTAAGATTGTAGTCATTCAGAGAGAGTCCAAGAAATAAGAGGATCATTTTCTTATTTGCTAAATACAGAAATATTTCTATAACCTTGTCCTTTGATATTTCAGTCTGATAATTATGGGAGGCTTTTCAAGAGGGATGCCCCTCTACAAACTTCTAGTGCATCTTCTGATGTACACTGATGTTTAGTCTACTTCCCAGTGACAACACTGTAGTGTTATTGCTGATCATTTTTTAGAGGATGGAATTGTTTTAGTAAGAGATAGGATGGCCCAGTGTTTAGGTTGTTAGCCTCAGACTTGGGAGATCTGGGTTCAATTCAATTCTTACTCTGCCACAAACTGCCTGTGTGGACTTTGCCAAGTCACTTAGTCTCTCCATGCTGTGGTTCCTCAACTTTAAGATGGGATAATTGCACTTCCGTACCTCACTGGAATGTTATGAAGATAAAAATATTAGTTTGTGAAGTGCTCAGATATTGTGGCCCTATATCAGGTAGGCTGTTCATGCACATTGTGAGAGTCCTTGTTTCAAAGAGTTTACAATCTAAATAGACAAGACAGAGGAGGAGGGAAAACAGTATCTTAGATATAATGGGAAAGGAGAGTTTGAATCCCATGAGGCTCTGAAATGAGAATTGCTACAGGGAAAGAAATGCAGAGGGAAAACAGGAGAGAGACAAAGATTGAAGAAAAAGGAAGCTAAAAAAGGATGAAGCCAAAGGGTGGGAAACAAAGGCCAGAGATAGCAATGATCTTAAAGTTGATATGTTGTCCCACGAAGTGCTGAATGTGATATTGAACAAATAATAACAAAACAATTCAGTTACACATTAAGGTCATAGTCTACCCTTGGACATTTTCAGAAAGTTCTATTGGGAGTTTTACTGTGGATTGAGAGGAATAGTTAATGCTAAATTTATACACCTGGTCAATGGACAGTAATTAATAGTGGAATTCAGATGTCTCCACCGAATGAGGTTGATATCCCTTATTTGGCACATACAAGACAGTGTGGTTTCAAAGAGTAGGTGAGCCCAGTTTTATTTCTCTTGTTTATTTCCTCAGTTAGAGTTGGTGAGTTTGGAAAAGCTGCTTATTGAACAACCATTTATTCAGTTCTCACCAGTCACATGGTTCAGAGTCCTGCATCAGACATTCTGGTTTTTGTGCTGTAGCACTGTTCTGCGTTATCATCCCTTTCACCAAAACCTGAACCTCTCACAAAACTCTGTTGTTTTTGAGGTCCTTAGGCTGAGTTTTTTAAGTATTATCTAGGAAGATCTTGGGGTTGGAAATAAACCTATGTGCTGTTACTCTGCTTGGCTCCCTTCCTGATAGATCAAATTGGCCATTAGGCAGACATACTTCTAGTAAAATTCCTCCTCAGTACTCAAAATATGATTCAATCAGAGTATTCTCCATATCATGGACAGAAAGAAACAGAGCATAAAGAAACCTGTAGGGCAGCTATTTGAACACTGGTACATTCCTTCATCTTTCAGCATAAGTGATTCTGGTTGGATTGCTATCATTTGGGCCAAACATGCTCCTATCTACAGATGCTTCTTTCTGCCATACCATAGGCTTATGGCCTGCCATTCAAAAATAAATGCCAAAATTATTTATGCTCACTCCTGCCCTCCCTCTCTTTTACTCTTTTTCTTACTGCTTATGATTTCTCAAGTGAGATCTCTGGAGAGTGGCAGATATCAGATGTGTGAATGGTAGAGGTGTGTTTATACTCATAAGACATCCATCATTCTGAAGGAACCCAATTATCCTTAAGTTCTCTTTCCTTCAAAATTGGTTAAGACCTGCAAGACTTTCATTTTATAAAGTTGGTTTGTTCTATGTTTTACAATATTTTTTTACTTATCATTATTTGTTTTTACAGTAGTGCCTATATCAGGGCCCTGTGTGTAGGTGCTGTTCATGCACGTAGTGAGAGTCCCTATTTCAAAGAATTTACAACCTAAATAGGTAATACAGAATAGAAAGGAAGACAACACCCAGAAAAGAAAGTGACTTAGAATCATAGAATATCAGAATGGACCTCAGGAGGTCATCTAGTCCAACCCCCTGCTCAAAGCAGGACTTGCCCAAGCTCAGACAGTATAGGTGAGTGACAGTGCCTTGAATTGAATCTGTGTCACCTGACTCCCAGTTCAGTGACCTATCTGCTAACCACTCTTGCTTGTAGCTGTATAAAGTGTTGTTTTAGCTACATAGAACATGTTGTCTGAAGGCAAACTCATCCTTTATTGTAGAATACCTTTGAATTACACTTAATAGGCTTTTTTAAAAATAATTAAGTAACTTCAACTTTTTCTTTTGAAACTCTAGTTCCATGATTTTGCTGATAGAAAGGACTGGGATGCATTCCATCCTACATTGGTGGCAGAAGGTCTCTTTGCTTTTGCCAATGTTCTTAGTTACCTTCGACTCTTCTTCATGTATACAACCAGTTCTATCCTAGGACCACTTCAGGTAAATAATATTGCTGTCAGAGAGAATGCTAGACTTGATCTTGTAAATATGATAGTCTTTAATTGCATGATCATATACTATTTTTTCCATATTCCCCTCCTTCATTCAAAGTACAGGATGGACACAAGTGTCGGTGGGGGTGGGGGCAAAATTAAGATTTAGCGTTCAGATTTGGCATTTCCTCATTTTAGAGTGCTTGACTTTGCAACCTAACATTCTTTTAAAAGATTTATTTTGTCTCTGTAATAAAATGCGGCCCCTTAATTGTGCTCTGAAAAGGAAAAATAATAGAAATTTCACATGTTGCATTGTTTAAAAAATTCAAGATAGAAGTTATTTTAGAAAAAATATTTGTTTTGTAGCCGATTAATGTTAACTGCCTTTTTCTAGTTCTTTTCTTTTGTCTTTCTCTCTCTCTCTCTAGCTATGGTTCTGTATCTCAGTTACTTTGCCTCTTTTCTTTTTATTCGTTTCTCATTGTACTTTCCCACACACACATGCTCACACAATGAAAAAGCATTTGCATAAATCAGGCAGCTACTTAACATATTGATATTGAAGTACTAGTATTATGTTTATAGTACAAATACATTGAACATTAAAGTATCGCCTACATTTTAAAGAGGTTTGCTGTTTAACATACCTGTTTATGCACTATATCTTTCTTATGTATTTTTATTAGGCAGCTATGTAGTGAAGTCAAAATTCTGAGTAAACAAAAATAGTCAACAGTCACCCTTTTCAGTTTCACACTGAATCTTATGTTGTTACTGTTGACCAGTACAACTTGAGCAACAACTCTTAAAGTATTTTCCAAAGGTAGGTCACAAGTTCAAATAGTAGTAAGTAAACATGGTATAGCACCCCAGCAGTGAAAAATGAAGGGAAGCTACTGTGTTCTGTTGGAGATATTTTTAAGTACTGAATCGTTTTACATGTTAGCCTATAAAACCTATTTTAAGAAAAAAATTAATTATAAGTTTATTAATACTAGATATATTAAAAAGAAACCCAGGTCCTTAAATCTGACAGCTCGTTCTCCGTCCTAGGTCAGCTTGGTACGGAGATCCTTTCCTTTTCATATAGTCCAAAGATGTATACATCTTATAAAATAGCAGTGTACTACTAATCTCTGGTTCCAATATATATATATTATGCTCCCAAAACAAGAAAGCTGGATGGAAGTAAAACTAAAATCGCTTTCTTTAGAACACAGTGGACCACAGTGCAGCACATATGATGGCCCGTCTGTCTGTCTTTCTGTGATATTATAGCTGTTTTGGCCCCCAGATATTAGAGAGAAGGTGGGTGAGATAATTTTTATTGGACCAACTTCTGTTGGTGATAGAGAAAAGCATTTATCCTACACAGAGCTCTTCTTCAAGTCTGGGAAAGGTACTCGGAGTGTAACAGCTAAATAGAAAATGGAACAGATTATGTAGCATAAGTAGTTAGCACATATTCTAAGGGATCATTCAAGGTGCAGTGACCCTTAACAGTTCTAGGACAAAAAGGGAAGTTAGTTGGCTATAGATTGTCGTAATAAGCCATAATTCTAGTGTCTTTATTAAGACCATGATTTTTAGTGTCTAGCAGAGTTATAAATTTAAGCTCCCAGACTATTGTGCAGGTTTCTTTTGAGGGCAGAGATTGAGAGGTCAGAGATGGAATGATCATTTTGTGAAAAATGTTCACCCACGGTTGATTATGGTATTTTTGTCTTTTATTGTTTTTCTGTGTGTTCATTTGAGAGCGTAAGGATTGTCTGTTTTCGCCCATATAGTTGTTGAAGCATTTAGTGCAGTAGATAAGATACACCACATGTTGGGACAGGCACATGTAGGACCCATGAATCTTGAAAGATGTGTTGTGAAAGGTATTGATCATCATAGCAGTGGACACATATTTGCAGGTTTTGCATCTGTTGTTATGGCAGGACATGGTGCCACTTTGGTGGGTCCTGGTCTGTAGCTTGCTTCTGATGGTGAGCTTGGTGAGGTTGAGGAGTTGTTTGAAAACCAGAAGGTGCAGGGGGGGGCTCAGGAAAGATTTCTTTGAGGATGTGGTCTCCATTGTGTTGGTTGTGATTGGTTAATGATGTTCCACACTGGTTCCAGTGTGGGCTGGTAGGTGATAATTAGGGGACCATCGATGTGTCTCAGGGATATCATTGGTTTCATGGTACAGTTGTCCAGCAATTGTTCCTTAAGGTAGCCAGTGAAGAGGTTGGCATATTGCGGAGCCATCCTAGTATCCATGGCTGTTTCCATGGTTTGAACAAAGTGTTGTTTGTTATGTAAAATTGTTATGGGTTAGGATAAAATGGATAAGTTCAGCAGTGTGTTTGGGGTGGATATCTGAGTGCTGTCCATTGTATTATAGATATTTGAGGCAGACAACGATTCCGTCATTGTGAGGCAAGGATGGTGTTCTGAAGAAGGTTGTTAATGTTGCGGAGTTTCTGGAGGAAGTCAGTTGTGTATGTGTAAAGACTCAGGGATTAGGGTTACACTTTTATGTGATTAAATCTGTTTTAGAGCTCACATACCCGTGATATAAGGACCATCATAAGTAAATATTAGATGGTGGAATAACTTTGTAGTACTTAAATATGAGAAACCGCTCATACTGTGTTTTTGTTTAAATGTCATAAATTTTACAGACCTAGTAATGCATTTTGGCCTTATTGATACTGGAAAAATGTACCAATGTAATTTGTTTTGAGAAATGATTTAGTTAAACTACTGCAGACTTTTATTTTATGTGCACTTACATTGGTAGCTTAGGAACATGCATTTAAATTAGCTGTATGGCTTTTTTGTGGATTAGTAGTGTACCTATGTACTTTGTGGTCTGCACTGAATTATGCTATAGTTTTGGTGGCTTCGATGTCCATATTAAATGCTCCATCTAGTCTTAAAAGGAACTTGATAAATTGTTGTTGACATTATTTTTCATATTCAGCAGCACGCTCTGATGTTTGTTGCTTATTTGCACTTAGTTGTCATCTGCATTAAATTATGATTGCAGGATATTATGTGCTAAGTAATGACTTCCAGTGTATTAAAAGGCAGTAACTTGCTTGTTAGTACCTGAAATTTTTTCTAAAAGATTTTGTTTTGCCTATAACAACTTAACTTGTTTTGCAGAAATCAGTTTAACTGGTTTAAGGAAAACCATTTGTTTGACATATTTTGTAACAGGTTAATTATCCTGTAGCCTAATTGATGGGTTGGTGTATTGATTATTGATTAAATTCTTAGTCAATAAGGGTTCAGTCTAATAAGTAGCGACAGCGTCAGAAAGATTATTACCAATGTCATTAGAATGAGAGATTGACGGAGCACGTGAGAAACAGCTGCAATTTATAACAAGTCTCTCTATTAACAAACCCACAAAGTAGATAAAGTTTACAGTCTCTCAGAAACTGAAATACAACAAAAGAAAGAGTGCAAAGTGTTTAGCTCTGATTGGCATCACTCGTTTGTCTCTTGCTGGGGAATCCTGAAGTGTCAGTAATTATCTTTCTCCTTATCTTCATCACCATCATTGCCAGTGGATATCATCCTAGCATCCCAGGACATGCAGGCTAAGATGCAACTTTTATAATGTGCTATGCTGACACCCATTGGGTTTCATACATACTTCTGAAGGTTTCAACCCCTTTTGCTTATTTGAATGTCCACACTGCATTACTTTTGGGATGCTCCACTTTTCATAGGTTAACTTGGTAGTTCCCCTTATAGTTGTTAACTTGTAGGTTACTCAGTCACCAGGACAACTTGCTGACACCCTATGTCTGCAAAAATCCACATAATACTATTAGCAGCTTCATCTGGTACATTGCAAAATATAATTTCTAAATGTTAACACATGTATTCCTGTCACTGCTTCATCTTGTGACCCATGGTCACTCCTCAGATTGCTACTCAAATCTGCCTGTTTTTAGACCTGAGGCCTAGTTTTTCTAAGCCTAATATCTTACAGGCCTGTTGGCTAGGTATGACAATGTTAAATAATACTTAAATTTAATCTCTAAATCCTAAATATACCTGATATTGTCTATTCTTGGCTACAGTCCTGAATTCTGATACAATGGTATTGACATTAAATTAAACAAATTAGTGTTCACAATATTTTTTCTGGTAGGGACTGAGTGAAGGAATATTGATTAGTTATTAATATTTCATTGTTAATGGAAATTGTAATCTGTTCCACAGATCTCAATGGGCCAGATGCTGCAAGACTTTGGAAAATTCCTAGGGATGTTCCTTCTAGTCTTGTTCTCATTCACAATTGGATTGACCCAACTGTATGATAAAGGATTTACTGTAAATGAAGAGAAGGATTGTGCAGGGATCTTCTGTGAACAGCAAAGCAATGACACATTCCATTCGTGAGTTTCAGAATGTTAAATAAAATATTAATTAAAAAAAACTGCTGCAAAACATTTTTGCTGACTCTGCAGGATATTTACCTGAGTGGTGTATTTATACTGGAAAATTATGACCTGGATTCACCACAGTTGCAGCTCCAGCAATGATATCAACTGAACATTGATGCATTGGCAAGTCTCTAAGGATAAATCTACAAAGGTCGGCGGATAGCGATTGATTTATGAGGGGTTGATTTATCCTCCTCTTCCCCCCAGTGTAGACCAGGGCTAAGTAAGGATAGATAACGCACTGGTAGAACCCAGCATCAAGTCTATTCACCAATACTACGTGAGTGGCTTGAATTTCACAAAAACCACAGTGTGGACTCAGCCTGTGAGGCTAAAATTCAATTCCCTAATACAATTAAGAAACTGTTTCCTCCTGTCCACACTTGTAATAAAACAAAAAGGTATAATGTGGGCGTTCTCACTTGTAATATGTAACAGAACTAGTATGCTGTTGTTTCAGTGTAGGTGATCTGTGGAGTACTGTGATTCCAAACAATCTATTACGAAATTCCATTTTCTGTGATATTAAAAACTAGTACTGAGACAAAAAAATTGCCTACAAGACCTACTTTTGGTAAGCTTCTATTTATTTAGTGGGGCAAACAAATTTAGTGCATATGAAGTGAGAAGTTAATAGCACCAACATGAGCAAAGAAGAGCTGTCGTTACACAAGCTTTGCTATACTTACTGGATTAGTATTTGGATATCAGGTGATGAAGAGGTACTATGCTAGCTTACCATGCTGCCTGCTACAATTGTTTTTTATGCTTGTAAGTACAAAATTGTAAAAGAAATGTAGAAAAGTTTCCGTTTACAGATACTTCCTTCCATTTCAGTAAGCTAAAGGTATGTTTAAATTTTTTTTGAAGGCTGTTAAAATAATAATATAGATTGGAGTGCTTTGGTATTTTTTAAATTGTAGAATAACAGAGACATTAAATTGGGGAGTGTATGCTCAGTAAGAATTTTTTTATGATGAATTCTGATAATCAGAAAATTTGCATGCTGTGAGTTGATCCATATGTTCCTTCCTACATTAACGACTTCAAGATGAACTATAAAGACTCCAAATTGTTTGTTTTTTTCTAAACTATATCTGTTGAAACTGTAGTGATTAGACATTTGAGATTCATTTATTTTAATGTATTGTGAAGTGTCTCCTCAGCAGCTGGGCATCAAGATATGTGTAGTATATCTTCAGTATACTATATATCTAGTATACTGAAGATATACTACAGTATGGGTTATAAACTCAGTGATCTGCATATAATAAAAATGTTTCATGTGCTTTCACTGAGATTATAAAGGTGAATTGCTTGGGGAACTTGGTAACTCTCTCTGGAAGAGCTATTACTTCTTCAGTGGTAGTGTCTCATGTTATGTTGATCAGTTACTATTAAATACTGAACCTTCTTGCTCACTCACATAGGACCTGATCCAAAGTTCAGTAAAATCAATGAGAGTCTTTATAGTCATTGTGCTGGGCATTGGATAAAACCAATGATGCATCTAGATATTGTCTGGTTCGTTTGGTTTTTTTTGGAGGGGAGGGATTGAGACAAAAAGTATTTTAGGGAAAAATACTATTTTAAATATAATGATCTGAAACGGAAAAAAAGGCTCTCATATATCTACTATTAGGGCCAGATTATGACACTCTTACTAATAAGTCTGTAGCACCTTACTCTATAAGTAGCCCTGCTGATTTAAGCAGGACTGTTTGTGACGGGGGGGTGGGCAAACTTTTTGGCCCAAGGGCCACATTGGGGTTCAAAAGCTGGGTAGGGAAGGTTGTACCTCCCCAAACAGCCTGGCCCCGCCCCCTGGGGGGGGCCCGCCCCCTTCTTGGCCCCAGTTGCCGCCCCTCAGAATCCCCGACCCATCCAAACCCCCTTGCTCCTTATCCCCTAACCACCCCTCCAGAAACCCTCCACCCTAGCTTCCTCCCTGTACTACCCCACTCAACCCTACTTGCTCCCTGTCTCCTGACTGCCCCGACCCCTACCACCCCCGACAGACCCCTGGGACTCCCACTCCCCATCCAACCTCGCCGCTCCCTGGCCGCCCCCTCCAGAGACTCCCTACACCTAACCACCATCCCAGGACCCCACCCCCTATCCAACCCATCCTTCTCCTTGTCCCCTGAGTGCCCCTGCCCCTTATCCAACCCCTGGCCCCCTTACCACGAGGCTCCTAGTAGTGTGTTTGGCTCCGTACCCAATGGGAGCGCACAGCCCCACCCTCCAGAGTGGTGTGCGTGGGGCGGCATGGCTCCAGGGAAGGGGAGAAGGCAAGGTAAGGGCTGGGGGCAGTCTCTCCGGCTGCGGGGGCACACAGGACGGTCCCACAGGCTGTAGTTTGCCCACCCCTGGTTTATGATGTAAAGAACTATTCAACATAAATAATAGTATCTGTCTGGCCCTTAATTAGTAATAACTGAATGAGGCTAGCAGTTCATGCTGAATAATTGAATTCACATGTTAATTTCTTTCACGTTTGTGTGGAGGTTTTTTAATATATGATCTAACCATAGATTATTTTGCTTTTGTAGGTTTATTGGCACCTGCTTTGCTCTTTTCTGGTACATATTCTCCCTAGCACATGTAGCAATCTTTGTCACTAGATTTAGCTACGGTGAAGAATTACAGTCTTTTGTGGGCGCTGTTATTGTTGGTACCTACAACGTAGTGGTTGTGATTGTCCTTACCAAGCTCTTAGTGGCAATGCTTCATAAAAGCTTTCAGCTGATAGCAGTAAGTAAATTAATTATGCATTTTTAAGTCAAAATGTCAGCAATATTCTTGGTGCTGTGCAAGAGGAAGTCTCTACACTGAGGATTCTAGTCTAATGCTTGATTGTGAAAACACACACAGGAGTAATTTTATGCATGCAAGTAGTTTCATTAAGTTCACATGCATAGTATTTTAGGGTCACAAACTGAATGGCAGAGATCAGACAAGAATGTTTGACTTGTTTATTTCCCGTTTTAATTGTATTAAAGTATTATAGTGTTAAAAATTTTTAAAGTGCGACATGTGGGAATTGAAAATGACGTCTAATCACAGCTGAGCCTAGAATCAGTTTTTGTCAGTTCATTGAACCCTGTGGTTATTTTAGATATTTCTTTAAAGTGCATTTAACATGTGAGTTATACACACTAATAGTTGCCTTTTTTTTATGCCATAGCATATATTGGTGAATTTATTCATTGTTAGTGTTTAAGGTACTGGAAAATGTAAACCACACAAAATTTACTAACATAAATTCTCATAACATTGCGTACTTTTTTGCAGACTCTTGCTCATTTTACCACTGTTATCTTAATATTTCTGATATTTTAGAATCATGAAGACAAAGAATGGAAATTTGCTCGTGCCAAGCTTTGGCTTAGCTACTTTGATGATAAATGCACACTACCTCCACCTTTCAATGTCATTCCCTCTCCAAAGACTATCTGCTATCTCTTCAACAGCCTTAGTAAATGGATTGGTTCTCATACTTCAGCTGGCAAAGTCAAACGTCAGAATAGCCTAAAGGTAAGAAATTGGAAATTTAAGTGTATTTTAACAATCTTACAAATATTCTTGCTAAAATGAACCTAAGAGAATGTATCTTGTTGTCCACTCTGGAAGTTCCTATCATGCTGTGGGTGGTATCATAAATAAATCACAATAATATATTCTAAGTATAGTCCCCATTATATTCAAAATAGTGGTTAAGATGATAGGGGATTCAGCTGACGAAGAATTAAAGAGTAGGGATATAATTGCCCATCAACACGATTTTTATGGAAAATAGTTCTTGTCAAACAAACCTGATGTAATTCTTTGAAGAGATTGAGTTTAGTTGATGAAGGTAACTGAGTAAATGTAATATATTTATGTAAGATCTTTGATATAGTACCACATGACATACTGATTAAAAATTAGCACTATACAACAGTATCTGCAGAGCCCACACTAATTAATAAATAAATAAATAAAGTTGATGTGCGACACACAGATTGGGCATTGTTATGAGTGGTAAATAACGATGATAACAGGGCAGTCATACAGAGTGATTGGGATTGCTTGGTAACCTGGGCCCATTCAGACAAAATGTGTTTAAATACAGCCAGCACAAAGTTATACTTCCAGGAGCAAATAATGCAGGCCATTCCTGTAGAACTGGGGACTGTAAATTCTGGAATGCAATGATTATGGAAAGGATTTAAGGGTCCTTTTGGACAAACAACTCAACATGAGCTCCAGTGTGATCTTGAAAAGAACTAATATGATCTTTGGATATATAAATAGGGAAGTAGGGAATAGGAGTAGGGAGGTGATTTTTTATCTCTGTGGACAGGATTGGTGAGATCAATAATAGAATAGCATGTAACAGTTCTGGTGCCTGATTTTAAAAACGATGTTGAAATATTGAAGAAAGTGCAGACAAGCACCACAAAAATGGTTTCAAGGCTGGAGAAAATGCCCTAAAACAATGAGAGATTTAAAGATCTCAGTCTGTGTAGTTTATCAGAAAGAAGATTGACTTGATAACAGCATATAAGTATCTTCACAGGGAACGAATGTGGGCTACTAAAGGCTTATTTAATCTAGCAGAAAATATCATGACAAGAACCAATGATAGCCTGAAGCTGAACCCAGAAAATTCATTGTTTAAAATATGTTCCTCATTTATAATTTGGGAGTGCTTAATCTTTGGAACAAACTACCAAGAGCAGTGGTGGATTATGTCCTCAAATCAAGATTGGATGTCTTTCTGGAAGATGCTTTAGCCAAACACAAGTTGTTAAACTCAAGATGGGGTAACTGGGTGAAATATAATAGGCTGTGACACAGAGAAAATCAGACCCAGATGATCTAATAGTCCCTTCTGGCCTTAAACTCTGTTAGTCTATGAATCCAAAATATAATAGCACAGAAAAGGAACAAATTTTTTTTTCAGATTTTAATTGAGATTTTTAATTAAGGCTGGCATAATTTTTGTGTTTCAACAAAACCTGTTAACCAGATTTTTAATGGCCTTGCTGCTTGATGTGAAACCTATTAACACTTCTTTCTTCAGTGTTGAAATTTATAATAATTTTGAAAATGGTGCAGTTAGAATATGCTGAAGGTGGGGGACAACTAATTTTAAACATGTCACATGACATTTCAAAATAAATAACCAAAAAAAGAACACTGGAGTCTCTTAATTTTTTTTTGGTTTTACATTTTCTTTAAATAAACATAGTTAATGTACCCTATAATTATGTATACTAATTGCTACTGCTCTTTCTTGCAGCCAAAAATATTTCAAGCAAACCAGATTGAAAGACTGTACAGAACGTACATTTAAGTACAGAAATACTATTAATGACTAGATGAAGGAAATCGCATACATCTGTATAATTTTTTCCAAGTCAGATAGATTAAAAGACCTTCATTTCTGCTTCACTAATTGGGCACTGTAGGCCTCATTTTTATCTCAAAAGGCTGCACACATTGTCACATACATGTACACAAGTTGAGAATTGTTACGTACAGATTTTCAATTTGTGTGCACATATGTGGTGCTGTCCATGCAATTGTTCACAGGCTCTAGGGCTCAAAAATTAAATAAATACATAAGAATAAATCCCCTTTGTTTAGTAAACCTTGTCTTTGTTTAAAGGAATGGCGAAATCTGAAGCAAAAGAGGGATGAGAATTACCAAAAAGTGATGTGTTGTTTAGTCCATCGTTACTTAACCTCCATGAGACAAAAGATGCAAAGCATGGATCAAGCAACTGTGGAAAATCTCAATGAACTGCGGCAAGATTTATCAAAATTCCGAAATGAAATGAGGGATCTGCTTGGCTTTCGGACGTCTAAATATGCTATGTTTTATCCAAGAAACTAAGGTGCAGATTTTTAAAGGAACATTTCTAGCTTTAGGTACTCACAGTTGAAAGTGTTGGGCTAAGTCTGTTGCCAAACCAAATAGAAAAGCAAATTTTTTGCACAAACTTAAATTTGAAAATGTATTTGCATGAGTTTCAGCTAAGTTCAAAAAATGTGGAAATGAATGCAAAAACTGTCACTCTTTTAAAGCTCTTCAAGTGTGTAATGTACAGTATGTAAAATATGTATATAGCATTTTACAATAAATGTTCCCCAAAATATGGATTTTGACAGGTCACATTAGCTGTCAGGCTTCAGGTCTTCACAGCTGGCAAGTTGCATTTATTTCCCCTATTTTTGCTGTTTTGCCCCTCTTGGTTACTGATTTTTCAAGTTGTGGGAAAAGAGGAGATCTTCACAATACTTAAAAATACTGGGTACTTTCTTAATAGAAATGTAACCAGGATATGATTTAAAGTAGGTTGCAATAGAACGTTAAAGCCTGCATGACTGAAAATGACAGTTTTTGTACAAGGTGCTGTTGACTGAATATTAACAACTGTAGAACATTGGTAAATGAAATTTGTGATTTGTTCCCTGAAAATTACTGAGTAGTTGGGATGTTGAAATCTTGGACATACAGCCAAAGTAAACTACCCATCTCCAGAACTTTCCTGGATCCATTTAAAATGTCCCCTCAAAAACATGTCAAGATTTTTCAGGTAGCACCCTCTATGTATAACTCTTGGGATTTGGGAATTATTTTAAATTAGCCTCTTAATTTTAAGTAGTGTTCAGAAACCTTGTGTATCTGGATTACACACAGTTGTTCTTTGGAATAGGAAAACATAATTTTTAACAAGAATTAGATATTGGTCCGCTGCTAGCCTGGGTGAATGGAACTCCAGGGTGGCAGTGGGCTGAGGGGACCAGCAGCCGAGACTCCAGCTGGCAAGGGGCTGGCAGCTGCAACCGGAACCAGAACCCAGAGCCAGCCGATGCTGGGGCACTCCACTGCGGGTGGAGGCGCGGCTCGTGGTGCGCTCCCAGCTGGGGTCCTGCTGGCTGGTGCTGGCGGCCCCGTTAGGCAGCAGGCAGTCAGGCAAGTGAAAGGGACTGGTGGGAGGCACACTCTAGGTGGTGGTATCCACATCCCAGTCTGTCCTGCTGCCCCTCTCTTGCCAGTGTGGCCGGACACCAGGGCACTGCAGGCAGGTGCTGTCCCTGTGGCATGCACTGCTGCAGCCCCTGGGGGAAAAGGGGAAGGGAGCGGCAGGCCAGGCAGTCTTCTGCCACTGTCCCACATTTGCCTGCAGATGCATGGCCCCCACACAGGTGGCCCACAGCTCCCTTGACAGGAACAGGAACAGTGTGGGGCAGGGACCCATCCACCATCCAGGTAACGTGGCTGCAACCGGGACTGTCCCTGGCCATCCTCACTGCCCTGCCCCCTGGGACTTCCCCCTGTACCCCCTCAACTCCCTGCCCTGAGCCCCTCATGCCACCCAACCCTGACTCCTGCACCCCCATGCTCCCAGCCCTGACTCTTGCATTATCCACATCCCCGCCCCCTGCCTTGAGTCCCCTGCACCCCAACCCTCTAGCCCTGAGTGCTCCCACCCACACATCCCAAGCCCCTGAGTTCCTCCCCCCGAGGGGGGTTGCAATACAACAGTACCTGTAAGAAATTTAAGTTACTTTCACCCCTGCCGGAACCACAGACCAGCAGCGGATTGAGCGGGGCTGGCGGTGGGCTGAACGGTTCAGCTTGCTGCTGGTCTGGGGTTCCGGCTGCCGGCCCCGCTCAGCCCACTGCTGGTTTGGGGTTCTGGCCGCTGACCTCCCTGCTGGCCTGAGGTACCGGCAGTCAGCCCAGGGCTCTGTTCCTGGCCCAACACTCTTCAGCCCCACCCCGCCCCGTGGTCTGGCCCACGTTGGAAAACTCAGCAAGGAAAAGCAAGGGCAGGAATCACACTAAACTGATAAGAGCTGCATTTTATTTTTATTTTAAATGAAGCATCTTAAATATTTTAAAAATCTTATTTACTTTAACTACAACAATAGTTTATATAGTATAGACTTATAGCGAGAGACCGTCTAAAAACATTAAAATATATTACTGGCACGCGAAACCTTAAATTACAGTGAACTTGGCACACCACCTCTTGAAAGGTTGCTGACCCCTTGTCTAGAGCATGAATGTTCTTATTTGCCAGGCTAAATATTTCTTGTTCATTAAAACAAATGGAAATACTGTACAATTATTTCTGTGTAAGAACATACACTATGCCTGTACATTGGAAGATGTGCATTCAGAAGGCTGTTTTAGGGTTTGTACACACCTCAGCTGAGAGTGTGTTTTCCAGCATAATAATAATACTGGGAATTCTGCGCCAAACAAATATTTAAAATTCTGCAACAAAAAATTAAAAATGTTGCGCACAGTGTTTTAAAATTCTGCAAATTGTATTTGTCCAAATAACACTAAATAATAATGCCAGTTTCAATTCTTTTGGGAATTTATTTCAAACCACCTATCAGCAAGTATGTCAGTAACAATACAGACACGTACCAAACTTCCCCCAGGAGCAGAAAGTTAAAGAATCATCTCTGACAATCCAGTTCCTGTTTCTCTGCCCTCTTCTGCCCCCAGAGCCCAGCCACAGGGGCCTTCCCCCCAGCTAATACATCCGAAACCCCTATCCCTCAGAGCCAAGCTCTGAGGGCCCCTCCAGCCCAGATACCCACCCACTCCAACCCAGAACCTGTCCCTCTCCCCCCCAGCCCAGATGCTTGCCACCCCCTCAGAACCCAGGAAGAAACAGCCTGATGCTCGCTGTCATCTCCTCTCAGGGCGTGCAGGGAACTGAAGCTGTTGGGAACCCTCTAGCTCCCTCCCTCCAGCAATGTCATCTGTGTGCGAACTGGGCTCTGCTGGGTCCAGCGGCCTCCTAGTGGCAACCAGCAGCACTGCAGCCCATTTCTGTGGGGGGATAGGAAATTCTGTACGCACAACATGAATTTCTGTAAAATTCTGCATTGCTCAGTGGCGCAGAATTCCGCCAGGAGTAACAATAGACAGATTGACTAAAAGTAGCAGAGCTAGCGTGCATCTGACTGCTTGTGTTGAGAAGCATCCTCCCAGCTGCAGTGTAAATGTACCCTGTGAGAGATTTTTTCATATCCTATTTTAAATTAATATTTTGTATTCTTCCTGAGTTTACTGCTTCCAACTGTAAGGTGTTTGTATCGGAATTATAATTAAACATCATAATTATTTGTGACTTTTATTCTGCTTACAATGAAAAGTAAGGGCTTGTTAGATTTCTGTGATAGAGAATACAGTATATCTTCATATGCTTGTGTATAATTCAAGTTGACAAACTATAATTGAGAAAATGTGAGATTCCTGTATTTTTTTAATATGAAAAACGCATATTTCTGACGGAGAATTGTTTGGCAGTAATACTATGGAGGCAGGTTCTCCTAACATTCTGTGTTGGATATCAGATAATTAGTGAGTTTTAAGGCCAAAAGGCGCAGGTAGCCACAGTGGCCTATAACCATAACTGATTCTTGGATTGATAGAGAGAAGATGAATTTTTTGTCAATGTTTCCCCTTTTGAGGAAGTTCTTATAAAATATTTCTTGCAAAAGTAATATATTTTCTGTACTATGGAATTATGCATATCCCAAGTGGGGTTTAAATATCAGGCCTTTTGATCTCCTCCTGCAGAGAGATTCTGAATTGTCCATCAGTTTTTTAATTTGAATAAGGACTACATTCTAAGACAAGAGGATGATCAAATTCTTGACTTGGGTGGTGAGTGGTGTTAGTATATAATCCAAACATAAATGTTGTGCATTGTATATGTTCTGTCATATACTCCAAAAAAGGAAGAGGACAAAAACAATTTGAAAAATATGGTTGTATTAGATATTAATAAAAACATATACTTGAAACAAATATTTAGGAGAGCGCTTATCATTTCCAATGCATTACACACCACATCAAGATATGTTAGCCTAGGAATTTAAGGAAGTTGGCTGGAAGCTATAGATATTCTTTATCTATTAATATTTTCACATTATTCCCTTTATTTCTCTGTAAGCCTGTAATTCCCTTTTCTCTTTCCACCTGCCCAGCAGACTATAGAACTATGTTATGTAAAGGCATTTAGCTGGAGTTGGGGAAAAAAATTAAAAGTTTTTTTCTTTTGCTTCAAATTTTCATGTCTATAATCAAAGAACCATTGGCTGAAAGAGATGTTACAAAGTCATATAGTCCACTGCCCTGCCTTGAAATGGGATCAAATATACCTAGAAGTGTGGTCAGGTTCCTGTAAAGCAGTGTTTTATTCTCTATGGTACTTTAGTCACAATATGTATGTTAGTGTGTTCATTGTATTTGGGACTTGCAGGGGGCTGTGGTCCTCATGTCTTGCTTCTTGGGCACAAGTAAAGTAGAGACAAGTAAATGACCTTTCTGGATGATGCATATTCAATCTGGTTATATCCTTCAGACTTCTCTCTGTCTCTCAAGCTTTTAAGAAAGAATCTGAATCTCTTTCCTTAACAGCTTGCTGTTACTCACACCTGTGTTTTCATACAGCCACAAGAATGGAGTTGATATTACAGACTCCTTTCAAGCCATAGTCTTGAACAGATTTGTTGATGAAAGGATCTTCAATTAAGGTATTGGCATGGATGTGACACTTTGTTTTCAGATTTTCGGGCTTCATCCAAGAAACATTTATTGGTCCATTAGGTAATGTGTATTTAAAAAAACTTGGGAACACCTGACTGAAATGTACCTCTCTGAGGAAAAAATAGCTCTCTATAGCTCAGTGAGAAGGGCTTCTGCTAGTCTAGTAATTCATTCTTCTAGATGATGGTATGGCTTCTGAAATTAGAATGTAAACCTTCAATATGCAAGTGATGGGATTACATGGAAACAATTTTTTCATCTAGTGTATTAAGACTTTTTAGTCTAGTGGATCTGCCATTACCTTTTACTGTGGATTATTTGGTTTCTTTTACCAACATTAGGAGTATTTTCTTTACCGAAGTTAATTTAATGGCCATTTCAGCCTCTCGACTTAAAATCTTGGGTATTTTTTCTTGTCACCTGACTCCATCTACTTGTCTCCATGGCTCAACTGCAGCACAAATGCTCTCAGCTGACATTAAAAGAATAGGGCAAGAAGCTTGATTAGTGCTAATGTAGCTCTAGGATTTAGGAATTTCTTCATACAAACTGCAATACTAAATAAGGCATGACAGCAGCAGATGTTTCTGCTAATGAGACTGTTGAGGTATGCTGACTTCTTCAGGTTCTTTTATCTCTTTCATTTCAAGTGAGTTGTCATTTTGTCTCATAGGAAATTTCTTTGTCTTGATCAAACTAATTTCTCCTTTATAGCCTGTACATGAACATTCCATTCTCCTTCTTTAAAAAGCACTTTCTTTATGCGAATATAATTTCTAGCAAAGGGTCAAGAACAAAGATGTTTCACTCTCATTCTGTTTCTGGCTAAAATGGTTCCTAGAGTTTGTATCTGCTAGCTATCTTCCTTTGGGTCCTATTTCGTCTGTCACAGATTACATATATGTGACTCTTAAATTTACTATTTCTAAATTTATATTTGGAATCACTGTCCCCTGAGCAGTCTGTTACTTTTTAAAATATTGTACCTTGCTCCAATGTAAGTGGGGTGGGAGGGGGAGGAATTTTGGTTTTTTTAGGGAGGTGGGGAGAGACAGTAAATATCTCAAGCTAGTATTTAGAAAATCCTTAACTGGATGAGGGATATATGTGGAATAGGGCTCCCTCAGCAAGAAAAAGAGAAGCTGTTTCTAGGAAAGCCATGGGGAATAAGGCGATATGTTTAGGCTCTGAAGTCCATAAGGAGGGGATGTGAATAGTAACTGGGTCAGGAAACCCCTCTGCCGTGAGTTGAGAAAAGAGATTTATAGTAAGCTATTGGACTCTCCCTGCTACTATCGAAAAGCATCACTCCAAAAAACAAACCAACAAAACTGCCTGTGTTGATGCCATTCAAAATATCTATTGTGGAAGTGGGCCAGGCCACCCATGTGTTAGTGTCTGTTGTGAGGCTGGGGGATACACAGGTGAACAGTGATTAACAAAGTAATATCTAATATTTACATCAGGGTAAGCAAACTTTTTGGCTCTAGAGCCACATCTGGGTATGGAAATTTGGGGGTGGGAGAGGTAAGGGCTCCAGCTGGGGGTGCGGGCTCTGGGGTGGGGGTGTGGATGAGGGGCTGGGGATGTAGGAAGGTGGGGGCTGGGACTGAGGGTTTCAGAGGGGGATCAGGACTGGGGCAGGGAGTTGGGGCATAGGAGGGGGTCAGGGGTGCAGGCTCTGGGGGGGGCACTTATATCAAACAGCTCCCAGAAGCAGCACTATGTCCCCCTCACCCACCCCACCCCACCCCCCAGCTCCTATATGGCGGCGCAGTCAGGGACCTCTGTGCGCTGCCCTGTCCACAGGTGTCACCCCCACAGCTCCCATTGGCAGGGAATCACGGCATAGGAGCCAGAGGCTGGACATGCTGCTGCTTCCAGGAGCCACATGGAGCAGGGCAAACTCTGAACTCGGCTTTCCAGCAGGAACTCGAGGGCTGGATTAAAATGTCTGGAGGGCCGGATGCAGCCCTCAGGCCACATTTACTCACTCCTGATTTACATGGTCTCTAACACAGAGATTAGAACAGTTGTTTCCTCCCAATTCTGTAGGCGGGGAGAGTACACATTGCTTCCAGAGCACAGTAAAGGTGTCACCAAGCTGTTGCCTAGGTGTGCAAGTACTGGAATGCATAACAAGTCCACACATGAGCCAGTATTTGAAAACTAAGTGTAAAACTGAAGCATTACAAATGTGGTTTGAAAACAAATGTCACTTTAAAAGCACCAAAGTGGCAGAGACAGCTTGGCTTACTGAGTAGGGCAATGGACGGGGAGTCAGGAGACAAGGGTTCTACTGTAGGTTCTACCATTGAACTGCTAGGTGATGCTGGGAAAATCATTTCATCTCTGTGTCCTCCCCCCTTTTGCTGTTAACTCTTCAGAGCAGGAACTTTCTCACATTCATTGTGTGTTCTGTACAATCCCTCATGTGCATCTCTGTTGGTGCCTTTAGGCACTACCATAATGCAAACAGTGGTGGGGAGGGAAACATTTTAGAAACATGATTTTCAAATTGATGTCCCTCTGAGAAGTCTCACTTCTTATTTAGTCATGTCTGAAGTCACCTCTTTAATCTGAGGAATCTAAGGGATAAACTGATCTCTGAGCAGTATTTATTGAAAAGGGTGATAATTTCTTAAGCACTCAAGGAAACATGAGCTTCTATTACCACATTACAGTTTGTCAGTGACAAAATTCTGGCTTAGTATAGTTGTAGAACCAGAAATAAAAACAGTTTGGGTATGTCTACACTATCCGTCGGATTGGTGGGTAGTGACTGATCCAGTGGGGATGGATTTATCACATCTAGTCTAGATGCGATAAACCGACCCCCAAGCGCTCTCCTGTCAACTCCTGTACTCCACTGCCGCAAGAGGCGCAGGCAGAGTCGATTTATTCTTGTAGCTGAAGTTGTGTAACTTAAATGGATTCCCTCCCCTTCCCCCCACCCCTCTCCCCAGTGTAGACCAAGGCTTTGTCTGTCTTTCAGAGATCTGTTGTTCAGTTTTTCCATTATGTGTTAGTGAAATCTATGTTCCTCCATCTACTTTAGCTTGAGTTTTTATTTCAGAATAAGGATCAGACAGGATGCAGTGGACAGAACTGACAGCAGTAACTGGCATCATATCATAAGCATCTCCCTGCCAGTCGTCTTCTTTCCTTTATGTATAAAGGCTGATGGTGTG
Source organism: Dermatemys mawii (assembly GCA_007922305.1). Lineage (NCBI taxonomy): Eukaryota > Metazoa > Chordata > Testudines > Dermatemydidae > Dermatemys > Dermatemys mawii. The sequence goes on from ML677363.1 coordinate 16,170,849, forward strand.
GGAATACTAACTGAAAATGAATCACTCTCACTTTGTAGCTCTTCTTTCTTCCATATCAGCCTATGGGGAAGATACGCTACCATTTGCATCCCCAGTACTAAGCTGAGTGTTGCACTGAATCTTGGTGTCTCATTCTATGAAAGAGGACAGCACACTGTTCGCAGCTGTAGTTCACTGTCCTTGGACTGGTTACTAGCCATGACCTACACAGTGAAGGTTAACAACATCATTGGGCTTTTGTGAAATACTGAAAAATAAAATAAACAATGTAGTTAAAACATCACTAGATAAAAGCACTGCACTGGAGTAGTTTCAGATTTTTTACAGCCCTAGTCTAATTCCCACGGACTTTAATGTACATTCTAGAAGAAAGCATGGTGCCCTTCTTGCTATGCCAGTCCAAGAGCATCACAAGCATGTAAATGATCAAAAATTTTCTATTTTTAGCATCCATTTAAGACATGGAGAATTTGGTAATTCCTTGGTGTAGCGTGAGGTTTTAAAATATTTTATTAAGCATAGATGATAATGCAAGAACCCATATAATAAAACAACTTTAGAAGAAAAAGCTAAGTTAAAATGAATTACTATAAATATTGCACTTATTTCATATCAGCTCATAATATATTCCTAAAAAATCCTTCTGAGACAAGTATAAATTAACAGCTTCAAAGGAGTCAGAATTTGGTATATTTCAGACCAGATGGTTATGCTGCAAATCTTGCAGTTTAAAATTACAGATCTAGTCTCCTCTATATACTTATGTAATTGCTGGTGCCAGTTACATGGTTATATGTAAGGGACAGCAGACTGACAACATTTTTTTGGTTATGGTCAATTTTATCTTCCTGATTTTTTTACTGTATGAAAATTGTTTCTCACAAAGAGATGACAGAATGCAAGTACAGAATTCATATTTTAACATCGTTTGTTTTTCAAGGTGTTCAGGATCTTTTGGTTTTTAGTCTTGAAACTCATGATAAAATTGTTGGGCAGGACTTTACCTCTGCCATCTTCTTCTAGTTGGCCCATGATGATGTAGTTTAGACCTACAGAAAGGAAGGTGATGTAAGACAAATCTCTTTCTAAACATAACTTAGAAAGAATAGTTGTACTCTTGTGGGCTCTATTTACACAGGTAGTGCATAAAAGGTGCATCCCCCATCTTCTATTAAAAAGTAGGTTTTGGCTACAAGTTGGGCAAGCTGTCCTCTGAAAACCACCTTATGTAATTTAAGTCCTACCTCAGCTAGTTTGGCTCTTAGCTAGGATTTAAATTTGTCTAATAAACTCACTCATATACTTTGACAGATCTGATTTTAAAAGCCAGTTGTCACAAGTATCCTCCAGTCCCAGGGCTGCAGCAGGGGTCCTGGGGCTTCCCCTGCCACCCCGTGCGCTTCTATAGGGAACCAGGGTTGGGGCGCTGGGGGGTTCTCCTGTCCCACCCGCCTGGCGCTTTGGTCAGAGAACAGGGTTGGGCATGGGGGCTTCCCCTGCAGCTCTGCGACTTCTGAGGGATGGGTGTGGGGTGTTTGGGCTTTCCCCACCCAGGGGCTTCTGACGGGGTTGGAGGCTGCTGGGTGGGTGGCTTCCCCCATCCAGCAGCTTCTGCCTGGGATGGATTGGAAGGCTCTGGGGGGATTTCCCCACCCACCCAGTGTTGCTTCCACAGAGTGGGATTGGGCTGTGGGGGGCTCTCTCTTCCCCACCTGCCTGGCGGCTGGGGCTCTGGCTTCCACCCCGGCAGGAAATTTTTACGCCCTTCATCCCCTCCCTCCGTCCCCAGTTAGTGGTGGCCCCTGGGCATGGGCCCCGTGGGTAATCCACCAGTGTCTCTATTAAGGGAATAAGTTTGCTCCATCAAGCACATTGTTACATCTCCCAGACATCCAGATTCCAGGCAGCAAAAGATAAAAGCAAAAATTAATTTCTGACTAGGATTTCTTCTTTGGTGCTGGACATTTTGGATACATGTGGAAATACCAGTGGCATACTGAGCGGTTTGCTTTATCCTCTGGTTAAATTATTTTGATTTTTCCCTGTGCTGGTTCCATTTTTGGTTTCTTTGTTGCTTTTTACTATAGCTTACTCAGGAGGCAGTGTTGAGGTCTGTTCTCAATTTCTTGTTACTATGGGTATGTCTATGCTACCCGCCGGATTGGCAGAGAGCGATTGATCTATTGGGTGACTGCCACAAGAGGCACAGGCGGAGTCAATGGGGAAGCAGCAGCAGTCAACTCACCTCTGTGAAGATGCTGCGGTAAGTCGATCTAAGTACGTCAACTTCAGCTACGCCATTCTCGTAGCTGAAGCTGCGTATCTTAGATTGATTCACACACACACACCCCCCCACTGCAGACTAGGGCTATGAAACCTTGTCTAAGCATTTCTTATAATGATACATTTGCCATCTTGATTACATTTTATTGGCTGTTGCCTTGGTTGACATGCTTGATACAGAATTTTGTTTGGTATAGCTGTAGTGATGTTATTGCCATCAGACATCAAGTGGGTTTATTACTATTAGACTGCTTGTAAGATAGTTGAGGTAGGGCGATATTAGGTAAATTAGTACAAAACAGCTATGGAGGAGGAGAGGTCATCATGCTTTCAAATGTGCTCTTTGTTGTTGTATTGCGCATTCTTAGGTTTAACTTGTTTGCATTTCCCCCTCTAAATAACCGCATGTAAAAACAGGCTCCCAAATACCTAAATCCAAAACTGAAATCCAGCTAAACTTTATTTGGGGACACCAAAACAACTTCCTGTTGATTTTAATAAAATCATATAATGATACTGAATCACTGCAGCCATGAAGCTGTAAGAATTATTTCACATACAGTATGTATTGGATTTAAAGTCTATACCTAGTTTTTACAATCAAGTAGATGTTTATCTGTGAAGTCTGTCATTTAGATCAAGCAATTCTGAAAACGGCTGTAAAAATGCATTATACCGTTAGTTTTTTCTTGAAATTAGTAATTCTGATACATTAGCTGACTAATTTAAATTTTGTTAGAAGAGCTGTGAAAACAGAAGCCATGGTGAGCAAAGTTTTACAGAAATCTAGAGCAGTTGTTTGTCCTGTTTACTTACCTCTCCTGATGAGAGGACACTGCTTACAAATAACAATGATCTTGGCACTCATGTTCTTGCCTGCTTGCTGGATTGCTAAATTTCCTTCCTTATATACATTTATGATTGATATTGTTGCATGTAAGCTGCCGCCCCGCGTGACTGCTGTGATAACAGTTCCAGTTATTACTAGAAGAAAGAATATATTAGTTTTCAGTATCATATATATTCTTATAGTAGAATAACTTCTTTGATCTGCCCGTCTTGATGGATGCCCTTTACCCTCTGGAAATAAGCAAGAGTTAAAGAAGGTAACAGACATACATTATCAACCACCAAAATGAGGGTTGCAACATTGCCAAAAGCCCAGCACCTTGAATGGGTCACTCATTATAGGTAAATTTTGGTGGCATATTGAGGTCTGTCAAAAACAGAACTGCTTCCAGAAATCACCAACAACTTGGAAATCCAATTCTAAGTTTTGATACTTTAAAAAAATAACTATCATAATAGAGTTTAAGAAGGGACCCAACACCATATCATCTAGTCTGACTTCCTGCATATCACAGGTCAGACTTTATTAACTTCTATTTTTTCTTTCTGATTTTTAAAATAGTTGGAAATTCTTAAACCCATTATTATTTAATTTGTCTTACACTGGGTTCCTGCATCACCCATATCTGTTTTTTGAGGCGGAATGGGCACCTCTAAGCTCACATGCTCAATAAAATATATTTGACCTGATTTTTCAGAGATGCTGAATGCCCACAGATCCCATTGATGTGAACAGAATTTGTGGGTATGTAGAATCTCTGAAAAACAAAAAATCAAACCTGTTTATTTTCAGACACATTTTAGTATATTTATAGTAAGTAGAACCTCCTACCTGCTGTTTAAATAGTGAGACTGCTAGGCTGCACAAAACACTTACCCTTTTCTTTAGAAAGTGAACTGCAAAGCAAGAAAAAAGTGCCCTTTTTACTTACTCTTTAAGATACACGACAATCTTTAAAGTTTAGTACATTCTTTTGGATGATTTTCCCCTTTCTCCCCCAATAGAAATATCAGGTCTTATCATCCCTGTTTTTGCTTGTGAGCTCTCTGGGGCACTAGAGAAATGGAGTGGGATAGTGACATGACAATAGGCTGCAGTTCTGCTTTCAGTTTTCTTCAGTGTCAAAAGGCAGTGGTGTTTTTTAGGGCCTGACTCTGATCTCACACTGGTTTTATACTTATGTAACTCCACTGACTTTTAGTAATTCACAGTCTGCCACTTAAATTTAAGCCTATATAATGTCACTATCCTAACTCGTTTTCTAATCCTCCAAAGAGCCCTCAACGAGCAAAAGACATGATCTAATATTCCTAATGTGAAGAAACAAGCAGAAGCAAATTTTAAGCCGTAATTATGAAAGGAACAATAAATGGTACAACCATTTTTCTCCTTTGCAATTCACCTTTGAATGAGATCAAATAGATCTTGAATTATCTCATACATGCTGACTGAATAGTTTAAACATTGGTGTAACCAACATCTCTAGTCAAATATTTGTGAAATTATATAACGTATTCTTAGAACTTCTTGCAGTTATATGTGGTGGAAGTGTCATCACAATAGGACTACAGATAATACATTAATGGAGACTACGAAAACATACTTCTAAAGATCAACTACCAAATATTACAGGTATACAATACAAATAAAAAAAGAAATTGCTCTTATTTTCCAAGGATGTCAAAGCCAGCAAAATTAAAAACTTCTGCATTAATTCAAACTCTAGATCACATATAAAAACATTTCAGTAATCTTACTCTTATTTTAAAGAGGACCTGAAACTTCAGATCATGTAGAAGCTGGGTGAAGTATTAAAAGCTGTTCACTTGCCCTATGGGATAGAAGGAAAGTGCCTTGCAGTGTGTCACTCAATGGCCAAAAAAGCCTTTGATGCAGATCATGGGCTCTGATCGAGTTGTTGCACAGCTCAATAAGGGGAGCAAACAATGTGGCTTACGGACATTTTCAGGTCCCTCTCATCATAAGCCAATCTCACTGAGGACAAATTATAGAAACCTGAAGGCTTCTCTAATTTGCACCAGAAGCTACCTCTCTATGCTGGCAGACAGGAAGGGAAGTGGCATAAGATGTTATGTTATGGCCCTACGCTATCTAAGGATCCTCCTGGGACAGGGCATTTTTCCAGACCCCCAGATCTGCTGTCTTTAGGGCTGTTTTGCTATGGTGAAGTGGCACAAAGCTGCACGCAATGTACTAGGGGAAAGACAGTTAGCAATATGCTCACTGGATTAGCTCAAAAGGCTACTGTGGGCAACTTTCTTTGGCAGAGAGGGTGGTGCCCACAACATGCGGTTTCAATAGGAGTAGAAGGGAGTGAGATTTAAAAAGAGGCTTCCAACAATAATATGGGGGAATCACCTTGGGAAGTAACTAAACAAAGTCACTGACTGATAGTACTGTGCAAATATAGTAAAACACCATTTAATCACCATCATTCAGATTTATATCTGAATAAGAAAAGTATGGTTCATAGGCTTTCACAGCTTCTCCATATTTAGCCTTAAGTTATTTAAAAAAAATATTTTGAACATCTATAAACTGAATTATGGAATAGTGAGTAATGCAAGTATGTACAACAAACATATCGTTGTGAATAAAATATATACAGGCTGTTCCAGCAAGACAGCATGCCAGCGCAGTACCTGAATTGACACTTTCATATAGCAACAGTTCGCCTTCTGTGTAGTCATTTGTGTTTAGACTAAGAAAGTATGTTTGTTTCTGATACACATTCACTGTCTTTACTTCAAAACATCTCCAGGAATGTATTGAGTCATAGATACGTAAGAGAGAGAAATAGTATGATGATATGAAAACATTTCTTTGCATACTAATGGAAATTTACAACTACATTCTCTGTAATTCCTCAGAGTAAACACATAGCCCCAAGTCACTAATTATAAAGAAATTAACTTTGTTGTTCTTACCGAAGTTACTTGAACAGTAATTGCTCTCAAGAGTCCCATTCCTTCTACATTTTTGCTGGCAGAGGGCAACTGTAGGTTTCAAAGCTTTTTTTTTCATAGGACAAAAAAGTAAATGAGTAAAATTGATATTGAGTGTATTAAAACATTCTAAATAATATTTTCGAGATTCTTCCTGGTGTTTTCAATCTGCAAAACTAGAGTTGGGATTCCAAAGGATGAATTGCCTGAAGATGATTTCAATAGACGTCTTCTTCTAACTTCCTCACCCAATCTTTTTTGGATCTTTTTTATTATGTACATGTTGTCTTCACGCATCTGTTTAAATGGCCATATCAACTGAACAGAACTGAAAACACCTTGTACAATCCAGAATGCATACTATAAATATAGAGATTTCAGTTGCCCACTTGGTTTATGAGATTACATAACTGCACAAAATAAATTGTCAGAGGTACAACTAAAACCTGTCTATAAGGCATCAATTTTTTTAGGAAATATTTGGTGGCAAATATTGCATGAAATATGCAAGTGCAGTCTTAATTAATCCCTATTGTGTCTATGCATTCAAGTATAAATGTTAAATTATGTGTGTGTGTTAGAGTAAATAGGGATGCCAAGATGGCATTAAAAATGATGGCAGCTTTATTGCTAAATAGTCTTAATTTTGTGGGTTTACAACATATCACTGTTCATGTTCTTTTAATGCAGGTTTTTTTTATTTATAGTAACAATTTGCAATGACATTTATATTAGACAATGTAATGTGATCTGAGACATGCATTCAAATTATCTCCTTGTGTTCTTACCAACTGCCATGCAGTATTAACAGTATGTGTAAAATACCATCGAGTCACAATGTTATAGTTATAATTAGACAGCCTCCTTCAGACAGAAAAGATAATCTTGCCGTTATAGTACTGCACTGGACTCAGGTGATCTGGGTTCAATTTCCTAGCTCTGCCAATATCCTGTGCAACCCTGGATAAGTCACTTAATCCTTCTGTGCCTCGGTTACCCATCAGTAAAACAGTACTTCCTTTCTCCTCTTTGTTCCTTTTGTCTATTTAGAGAGTATGCATGAAATGCGTATTAATAACTGGGTGAATGCATCACAAAATATTTTGGCAACTAGGATTTAGTGTGCATTCATGATAATACTTCAAGGTATACTAGTAAGTGTAGTATATGTCATAGTACTGTATATTTTGTAAAAATAATAAAATCTGGTTGGTACGAGACTTCACTACAGCATATGAGAAGTGGGAAGATGTTTGTGTGGATGAGAAATGTTGCAATTTAGCAAAGCATGAACTGGAGAGTGTCTGGCTGTAGTTAATTAAACCTTTAATCAGTATCAATTTTATCTGCAGCTATTCTATAAGCAATATGATTTGACATATGCAGTGAAATTTTTATTAAAATCTCATTATGCAGCATTATGTGAAATATTTAATAGCTAGTCGCTGACCTAATTTTAATCCTTTGAAAACTTCATGGTTTCTCAGTACTTTTCCATTTTTCCTAATAATAATGGTACTGTAAATGTATATAACTAAACATGATGGTTAATGGAAGTGCCTGCTAAAAATTAAACAGTCACTAATGCTTTAACAAGTTTAATGCAGGATTGAACTATTTTGATTTGCAAGATAATAAATGTCTGTTATTACTAAGGCTTCTGTTACCAACAAAATATCCACAATGTTTCTCCACATGCCATTCAGCAATTCACCAGAAGTTTAAACTGTGGAAAGTTGTTTTTGGTCATACAGGTCTAAGCCATTGAGAGCAGATCACAAATTGAGAGTTCTTCCTGTTTGTCTCTTCCCAACAAGCTCTCCTTTGTGGTCAACTCTGAGTCTGCTACATACTCTGTGAGATCACTAGTGTACTGGTTTTATTTTTAACACCAAAGGTGCCAAAAGGGCTGGTTTAAAAAGCTTAGAACAAATTAATAAAGCTTACAAAAAAGTTACCAAAATAGATGAATTGCCCCCTTGATGTAAAAGGTGCAATATCATGTAGATGACAAGTTTAGGGACCGGCAAATATGGGAAGTAACAACTTAAAATAGAGAACTTTACGGTGAGAAACAACTGCTTAGTTGTTACTAGGGTTGTCTCTACTGTCATGTCAAAATTATATTTATAGTTCATTATTTCAATTTTTAAAATGTTTGTTTTCACCCAAAGACTATTTTTAACAGTTGTTCATTATATATTTTCAGCATCACATCTCTGACAACCTTTCTGAAGTCTTTGTTATCATGACAATTTGATCTGTTTTAAGTACAAATCAACCCACGTGCTGAAAAATCATCATAAATAATTTGTGCGTATACTGCTGTTATTATTCATTTAATCTCTCACAGTCAGGATATGAAGATTGCAAGCATTAAGCCCTTCAGAATCCCAGCAATGAGGTGTTTTTGGCGAAGCATATGGGAAACTTCCCATTGATCTTAGACACATTGTCTATATTTAGGTAAATATAAAAGGTGTGCTCTCATTTTTTAGTATTGCATATTTCTTTTACAAAACACCGCCACAATCTTTTGCACAAACCGAATGTGAAAGATAAAACTTTGCTGTGACGTTGCCAGTAGGCTCTAATGAGAATTCAGTTGGCATCTGCACATTTGTTAGATCTCACCAACTGGACAAACAGAGACAAGTATGGTCAATTGCTATGTACAAACTCATCTTGAAATGATTTCATGGTTTCCTCACAAGTCTAAACTGAAACAATTTTCAGAAGAGAAACCAGAATTTTATTTTGCATAAACAAGAAATTAGTCCTGCATTGCACTATGTGATTATCATGGTACTTCTTAGCTAGTTGCCAGAAAAATGAGCAAATGTAGGAAATGCTACTTCAGACTTTCTGAGCTAACATTTTTTTCACCTGTGACAGTTACAGGCACAGGGAACTCTAGACTGAAGAAGTTTTCTTTAATGATGTTAAATGGGTTCTAGTGACTCCCCTGGGTGCATTAATTTTCATCCACTCCCTCAACATTTTTAATACAAACAAACCACAAAACCAAGTTCTGCTTTTTCATGTGATTTTTTTTAAACAGTTTCCCGTCATATTCCCTTCTCCTGGAGTGAATTCTTCTTCAATATAAAATAAACAAAACCATACAACTTACTTGCTGTTGCAGGGGGAGTGGTCGTAGCTGGAGCTGTGGTTGTGGGTAACTTTTTGGCTCTGAATTTATAGTGACCAATAAAGCCATCAGCAGTTAAACTTAAATCAGACAAGAACTGAATGAGCAACTCGTTTCGTTCAGATATAATGGGCCTGAAACAGAAGAAAATACTTTGGTTGTATGCATTAAATTCAGGAAGTTTTTATAACATTCATGGTACAAAATGACTAAATACTTAGCAGTGGATCTCAAACCAGGCAAGTATCATTATCCCCATCTTACAGACAAGGAAACTGAGGCACGGAGGTAATGAAAGTTGCCCACGATCACCCAGCAGGCCAGTGGCACTCGCAGAAATAGAACTCAAATCCGAGTCACAGCTCTGCACTCTACCCACTAGGCCATAGTGCTCTGAAGAGCTACAGTATTATTTTCAGTAGGTGACAGTAATTTTCATTGTTATGGGCAACTGTTTTCAGGAAACTCACTCAAGCAAACTAACTGGAAACAAATACAAAAGGAGCTCAATATACCAGTCACTGATCAAAAGGCAAATTATTCTATCAGTCAGGCATGATCCTGCAAAGATTTAAGCACATGTTACTTTATGCACATGACTAGTGTCATTCCCTTCACACTGACACTCTAACAAATATTCTGAAGATATGGACTTCTCTTGAGCATAATGTTAGGCATATCTATAAGTGATATCGAAACAGAGGCCTTCCACCCATACAGCACCATTGGTTTCAAGGGAGCTGCTTAGGAGTGTGAGAAGAATACTCAAGGCTAAATGCAACTCATTTTTTGGTGGTGTTTGGTCGCATTTCAGATACTCATGCTTAGATCAGAGATTAATTCATCACACAGCTCTTTCTGTTTTATCATACAATTAATCATAAATCCCATATTTCTAAGACTAATCTCAGAATGAGTGTTGTTAAATTCAGCTTTGACTTCACAGCAGCACCATGGAAAAAGAGCAATAACAACTAACGAAAAGGAGGGAAACTTATTTCAAAAGTCCTTGGTAACTGACTAATATGGGAAAAAGTCTTTTTTTCAAATTGAAATGAAAAATCTATTACTCATTTTTCAAAGGGTGGAGAAATTGAATTCAGTATTGGATTCTAAAACTCCTGGAAAAGGAGAACAGTAAGTAAAGGAAAAGTTCACGTATTATTGCCTTCTATGGGTTTAGCTTTTTTTCAATAATTGGTTATATATCCCCAAATCTCAGCATAGCCAACTGAGTTTTGTTGTGGTGTTTAAATGTAATGTATACATTTAATACATAGGATTGCAGATACCTTTGTTAAATAGTTGCCATTTCACGGATGGTGTTCATATAGCACCTACCACAGTGGGGCCCCAATGCTGATTACCTCAGGGTACTACTATAATTCAGTAAGAGCTTCTGTGACTATAGTTTTTGCTGCCACAGCATATCCAGTAGTGTACTGGCTGGCAGCAGTGCCTCCTTCTTTCCCCTCTCCTACTTCTTTTGCACTTTTTGGAGACATCAGTTTGATTTTCATTAACAATTGTTAATGTGCATTTTACATACAAAAGAAGGGTCACAGGGAACAGTAAGAATGGGGAAGAAAATAGAAACAAAAAGAAAAATATTCTTGTGGAAGGAAGAAGATAAGAAATGAAGTAAATCTTATACAATTATTCTGCCTGCCTCTCTGCCACTCACAACAAATCTGATAGATGTTTGTTTTTTTCATGAGCCTTAAGTGGCCGTTCTTAATACTCCTAATTAGGGCCTTAATATAAAACCTGTGAATATCTCCATTTCTGGCTGATATTCCACAAGTGAAATATGACTTCAGTTAATTGTGGGTTTAAGACATACACACACACACTCTGGTTATTTGAAATTCTGCATCTAAAAGCTGATTCTGGAGTTGCACAGAATTTGCTCTTTTGCCACAAAGTTGGCACAGAGCAGTGGAATTACAAGAACCCTTTGTAAAAGCTATGCTCTGATTGGAAAACACTAGGAGTAAAAATAAACATCTGAGGGATATTTGACCTATCTATGCACATCACATCATCTTCTCTTTTGAATTATATTAATACTGCACAAGCGATACTAGTCACTTATAACAAGATTACACTGCTGGCTAACAGGAGAAGAATCTTTTCAACTGTATTAGCTTAACTGCCTAGAGACACAGTTGCCATTGTTTATACCAGACTTTGCTACTTACTGGGAACACACTGTTTAAAAAAAAAATATGATTACTGAAAAATATCCTATTAAATTGCAGGGCTTCAGTATAAACTCGATTTATAGTATGGTACAGTGATTTGTAAGACATAATCAAGTGCGAGGTTACAGCGGATTGCTCACCTAGAGTGCAATATGAGGTAGAAAGTAAAATGCCTCCAAACATGTGAGGAGTGCATGGATCCAATACAAATGTACTCTTGAAGTGCATCAGTTCTGTTACAGTGGTTACAAATAACGTAAAACAATTGGTTAATGAGCTCTGCCTCCTGTAATTATTGAAGGCAGCCTCAAAATTTAACCCTTCATAAAGCTAATATTTTCATTACTGTCCTTTGCGATTATTCACTTCCTGCACTCTCAGTGCTCGATAGCACCTGGCTTTTGATTACAGGAGCAGGGGACATATACATGAATGTTATAAATATGTCCATCAGAAACACCACTATAGAGTAACCTTACAAAATTCTATTTTCCTACTGTCCGGTATGAATAAATTACTGTAATTCAATTCTGCAGAGTCAATCCTGCATCCCTGAAGTCAATGAGAGAACTGCCATTGACTTCAATAGGTGCAGGATCACTTTACTGAAGCACTGATGTAATTTATGCATGCATTCTAATCTGATCTTTTGACTTGTCCTAGGTTTTTAATGCATATATTCTCTCTAGCACGAAGCTTGGGTCTTATATCAGTTATTTTGCCATTTAAAATGAAGCGATGGAATACTGGAATAGCTTACCTTGAACTATATTTTAATACACAATAGATATATGGTTATGAAGAACCATCTAATTTTGGCTTTTAAGATACTATAAACTTTCTTATGGTAAACCCCAGAAGCTATAGCATGCACTGGCCTACATCACCAGATCTGAACACTGACTCAGACTGCTGTCACAAAGGCAATCAGCAACTTCGGAGTCTGCCTTCAAAATGCAGGATGCTACTGATCAGAAGCATAAGAATGGCCCTACTGGATCAGGCCAAAGGTCCATGTACCTCCGTATCCTGTCTTCCGACAGTGGCCAAGGCCAGGTGCCCCCCAGGGAATGAACAGAACAGGTAATCCTCAAGTGATCCATCCCCAATTGCTCATTCCCAGCTTCTGGCAAACAGAGGCTAGGGACATCATTTCTGCCCATCCTGGCTAATAACCATTGATAGATCTATCCTCCATGAATTTATCTACTTCTTTTTTGAACCCTGTTATAGTCTTGGCCTTCACAACATCCTCTGGCAAGGAGTTCCACAGGTTGACTATGTGTTGTGTGAAAAAATATTCGGGTTTTTTTTTGTTTTGTTTTAAATATTTGTATTTGTTTTTGACCTGCTACCTATTAATTTCATTTGGTGACCCCTAGTTCTTGTGTTTCGAGAAGTAGTAAACAACACTTCCTTTTCTACTTTCTCTACACCAATCATGATTTTATAGATCTCAATATCTCTCCTTAGCCATTTCTTTTCCAAGCTGAAAGTCCCAGTTTTATTACTCTCTTCATACCCCTAATCATTTTTGTTGCCCTTTTCTGAACCTTTTCCAATTCCAGTATATCTTGTTTGAGATGGGGCAACCACATCTGCACACAGAATCCAAGATGTGGGCTTACATGGATTTGTAAAGAGGCAACATGATATTTTCTGTCCTATCATCTAGCCCTTTCTTAATTATTCCCAGCATTCTGTTCACTTTTTTTTTTACTGTCACTGCACATTGAGCAGATGTTTTCAGAGAACTATCCACAATGACTCCAAGATCTTTCTTGAGCGGTAACAGCTAATTTAGACCCTATCATATATGTATACTTGGGATTATTCTTTCCAATTTGCATTACTTTGAATTTATTAACACTGAATTTCATCTGCCATTTTGTTGCCCAGTGCCCCAGTTTTGAGAGATCCTTTTGTAGCTCTTCGCAGTTTGCCTGAGTCTTAACTATCTTTAGTAATTTTGTGTCATCTACAAATTTTGCCACCTCACTGTTTACTCCCTTTTCCAGATCATTTATGAATATGTTGAAGAGGACTGGTCCCAGAACAGACCCCTGGTGTTTCTCTCCATTCCGAGAACTGACCATTTATAACTACCCTTTGTTTCCTATCTATCAGAACACCCTCTCTTTTATCCTGTGGCAGCTGTTCTTAGTATACATAAAAACTTGGGCTGTCAATTAATTGCAGCTAACTCACATGATTAACTCAAAATTAAATTGAAATTTAAAAAATGTATTGTGATTAATCACGCTTATAACAATAGAATACCAATTGAAATTTATTAAATATTTTGGATGTTTTTCTACATTTTTCATATTGATTTCAAAGTGCACAGTGCTCACTTTATATTATTATTTTTTACTACAAATATATGCATTGTAAAAATGAAACAAAAGAAATAGTATTTTTCAATTCGCCTCATACAAGTACTGAAGTGCAATCTCTTTATCGTGAAAGTGTAACTTACAAATGAAGATTTTTTTTGGTTACATAACTGCACTCAAAAATAAAACAGACCCTACAACTCTACTCTGTCTTACATCTTATTCTCCCAATCGCTAGGACAAACAAGTTTGTTTACATTGAGAGGAGATACTGCTGCCTGCTTCTTATTTACACCGTCACCTGAAAGTGAGAATAGGCGTTCACATGGCACTTTTGTAGCTGGTGTTGCAAGGTATTTGCATGCCACATACGCTAAACATTCATATGTCCCTTCCATGCTTCGGCCACCATTTCAGACAACCTGCTTCCATGCTGATGATGCTCATTAAAAAAATAATGTGTCAATTAAATTTGTGACTATACTTCTTGGGGGGAGACTTGTATGGCTCCTCCTCCATTTTACCCACATTCTGCATATATTTCATCTTATAACAGTCTCGTGTGATGACCCAGCACATGTTAATTTTAAGAACACTTTCACATCAGATTTGACAAAATGCAAAGAAGGTACTGATGGGAAATTGCTAAAAATATCTACAGCACTCGACCCATGGTTTAAGAATCTGAAGTGCCATCCAAAATCTGAGAGGGATGAGGTGTGGAAAATGCTTTTAGAAGTTTTAAAAGGGCAACACTCTGATGCTGAAACTACAGAATCCGAACCACCAAAAAAGAAAAATCAGATGATGAAATGAGCATGCGTTGTTTTGCACTGCCTTGGATTGTTATCAAGCAAAACCCGTCATCAGCATAGAAGCATATCCTCTGGAATGGTGGCTGAAGCATGAAGGGACATATGAATCTTTAATGCATCCAATACGTAAATATCTTGAAACGACAGCTACAACAGTGCCATGTGAACACCTGTTTTCCCTTTCAGGTGACATTGTAAACAAGAAGCAGGCAGCATTATCTCCTGCAAATTATAACCAGCCTTGTTTGTCTGAGTGATTGGCTAACCAAGAAGCAGGACTGAATCGATTTGTAGGCTCTAAAGTTTTACATTTTTATTTTTGAATGCAGTTTTTTTTTGTATATCATTCTGCATATGTAAGTTCAACTTTCATGATAAAGAGATTGCACTATAATACTTGTTTGAAGTGAATTGAAAAATACTATTTTTTTTTACAGTGCAAATATTTATAATCAAAAATAAATATAAATGAGCACTGTATACTTTGTATTCTATGTTGTAATTTAATATATTTGAAAATGTAGTAAACATTCAAAAATTTTAAATAAATGGTATTCTATTGTTTAAAAATGCAAATAATTGTGATCAATCGTGATTAATTTTTTTAATTTCTTGACAGCTCTAATAAAAACATGTCTACACAAGCATTTGTTGAACACATCATGCACATGACTGCCTCTTGTCTGGGATTAGGTCCATTTAAGAAAATGCTTCACCATCAGAAAAACCAACAAATTCCATTTATTAGAAAACTCATCTTTATATGGGGATACTTTTCCTGAAATATTTTGCACTTCTATAGCACTAATCACTAAGGGCCCTCAAAGCACTTACAGGGCAGTGTGAGTCTCCATTAATATTTGTAAAGGAGATACTGTGCCATTTTATAGATAGATAAAAAGAGAAATGAAGGGTTAAGAGGAAGATCATATTAATTTTCACTGAGGTGAACAGGACTTGGATCAGGCCCCAAGTAACTAAGTCAAGGACACAGCAATGACCAAGGCACAAATACAAAGCCAGGTGACTAACCCTCAGTCCCCTGCTTTAATTGCTATAAAGTTCTTCACATTAATTTATAGCATAAAAACATTGTCGCTGAGCTATTGCAAAGCAACAATCCATTTTTGTCTTCATGTAAAGTTATAAGATATAACTTGCAGGTACAGAATAGTATCATGAGTACCAAGAAAACTCTGCTGCTCAACTACAGCCAAACTTCATCCCTTTGCACCACTTGAGCAGCATGAAGGGTTTGGATCATAATGGAGAACCTGGCCCAGCATGTGCAAAGTTCTTTGTTTATCAACATAAGACAGTTTTTAATAGTACTACAGTTTTTAGTTATGCTACAATGATGGACCTTTCACCATACAACTGACAAAACGTCTTTATTCTCAGAAAGTTATAAATCAAAGCCCCAGTCTCTAGACCTGAAGCCAATCATAGTGGCTGGAGAAAAATGAAGTTAACCAGATATGCAGGATGAAATCCTAACTCCAATAAAATCAATGACAAAACTCCCAATCATTTTCAACAGGGCTAGGATTTTACCCTGGATTCCTGGTACTGCTAGGCAACTTACGAATTGCAACTACAGTAACTGTCAGAAGACACCTTAACTCCGAAATTTTAGACATGCAGGTTACTCATATATGTGGCTGCTGTCTGGAGAAGTGAAAGATGGAGAAAAAGATTAGGAGAGACTTCCTTTTCACTGATCCCTGGGACAGACAGACCTTTACTCCTAAGGAAACTTGATTTTGCTAAATTTGTCTTTTTTATTATTCTAACTCCAAAACATTACATGTGGGGTAAAGAACATGCAACTGTTCTGTTTTCTGGAATTATTACAAATGATTAATTTTTTAATTTACAAAGGTCATTTTCAAAATAAGTCTAATGAACAGTAGTTACTAGCTGAGCTTTATTGAAGGTCAATTCACAAACAAAACCATCTTTTTGCATAGAACCACAGAAAGCCTATTCTCATGAAGGTATAGTGTAAATAATCTTAAAGGACAATTTGTCTCAGTTCATCAAACTTCTCATTTGAAAGTCATTGTGGAAGGAAATATTTCCTTTGGCAACTCAACTAGTAACCATTCTCAGATGTAAGGCTCTCTTTAAATAATAGAGACTTTTGTGATTTTTTTTAAACTTGTATTTCTTGAAACAAAATGCAACATGGCATCTCTTGAAGTAGTTCAGGATCAAGAAGCCACACTATAGCTGAAGAGATATACTTAAATGACTAACCTCACTTAGAAACTTTACACATTTTCTAGACTAATTAAGACTTACTACTGCCAGCTTTGCAGAGCTGATTATATAATTACAGTGCCATTGGTTGGCTTTTTTCAGGCTGAGTGCACTTAACTACAGACAGCTCCTCATTAGAGCTGAATTTTTAAAGGCTTTTCTCAGAGAGCTGTGATAGTTATGCAGTAAAGAATTATTCACAATCTTTCTGGGTTTTAGTCCTGGCAGTAATATAACTACATATGAGACTTATTGTGAGTATGAGATATGTATGCCTGCAGTGCAAAAGAAAAATCAAGCATACATCACACTTTGACAATATATGAATGTTGAGTTAGAAAATGTTTTAAAATGTAAATGGCAAAACTTAGAATCCATATACATCAGCACCTTGCTGATGTATATCAACTAATGAATGCCGTGAAGAAAAAAATCATTAACAATTACTGTCATACTTCAAAATAGACATGCTCTAACCCTCAAGATGTCCCAAATGCATATAGACAATATTCTTCTATCGTATTCATTTGACTAGCAAGGTGGAAACGTTTTGGTAGTTTAAGGATCAATAAACTCAGGCAATTAATTTGTGAGTTCATCTACAAGTATCTGAATTCAACACGTAAATTAATTGGAGCAGAAACACAGTCTGCCTTTTTATTTCATTGCCTCATGTTTTTTGGGTTCATCCTAGGCTGTGAGATTGTACCATTGATGTCAGAGCCCTTTGATGTTAACATACACATCTGCTTTAGCAGTATGCCAGCACAACTGCAGATAGTGCTATATAATGTAGCACTTTCATGGAAACAAGGCCTAATGCAGCAAGAGTACAAGCATAGACACAATAACTGAAGAGAAGGGAAGCAGTGGTCCAGGGGGCAGCAGAGACTGGGGCATGGCTGAAGAGAAAATGACCAAAATAAAGGTGGTTAATAGTGAATACAGAATTAGGTAGCAGCTGCTGAAAATGGGGTGGTGGAATCAGGTAGCTGAGGTCTATAGTAGACTTATAAGATCCTAAAATAAAGACTTAATTTGTTTGTAATGGGAAAATTGGGGGCATCTGAGGCACAAATGCCCCACTATGTCATTTTTAGAAATTATTTTGTGCATTACCATGGAAAGAGCATTGATATAGAATGCTACAGAACCCATAACAGACATTAATTGAGATCATAAAAATACCGTATATAAACCTTTGACTTGTGCTTTAGTCCACAGAGTGAAAGAAAAACTAAATATTTCTAAGAACTACCTGTGGAAATAATGTTTCCCAATAGAATATTGTTATAGGGCATACTGGCCTTTTGAGAGCAGACCTGTAAATCCCTGCTCCAAACAGAATGCAAAGAGGATCCCTGAGAGACCCTGGGAATTGTGTAGATTATTGCAAGGCTCACTGGGAAGGCATTTCTGAGTCTATAAAGAGAAGCTGCAAGGATGAGGCAAGACTGGGTATGGGGAATTGTGATAGCATTCAGTTGATATTTCTCTGAGCAGGAGCCTGGAAGGAACTGGAAAAGCTCAAGGAAGAGGCCAGATTGATAAGAATTTGTAAGAGTCCAAGAAGACTGTGCTAAAGTAGCCTGGAAAGGTGCCAGGAGGAAAGCCATTTTTTAAAGAAAGGGCAATGGAAATTACTCTTTTAAACAGTAAAGTGGGTGATTTTGGGGTGGAGTGCATACAAGCCCTTCATGGCGTAGGGCCTCAGGGCCTATAGCACTGGAAAGGTATAGAGCTCCTCAACAACTCTACTGACAGGTGGTGTGGAAACCTCTGACCCAGGAGTGAAGGACTTGTCAGTCTGGCACCAGGGCAAAATGAACAGGAACTGTGTAACCTGCTGAAGGGCAAAGGTCAACTAACACAGCCCTGCATTAACACAAGTGAAGACTGTAGCCCAGGGACAGCCAAGGATATATTTTGCTATTGTATTTGGAACCAGAATGAGAGGACATCTGCTTTTGTCAGAGGCCCAAAGCACTAAAATCACCAACTAACTGAACAGAAAGGGGAGATTGAGACATGTGTGACCAGATTTCAAATGAGGTAAGACAAGATTTAACATCCAATAAATAAATACTGGATAAGAAAATTTGCTGAAAAGCATAATAATCAGTAATAAGTAAAATAAGTTGTCATTGAACAACCATATTTCACAGAGTAATGAGAAAACAAATTAAATGCTATGGGGCATGTTCCACATTCAGGGCAGCCTATGTGAAAAAAGAGAAAACCTTTATAAGTGATTATCTCTCCACAGACATAGGCATTTAAAAGTCTAACCTTATTCAGTACAATAGTTGCAATATATCTGAGATAATAGGAAAAAGCCCACAGTATGTACACAATGTAGAAAACTATCATATTTTGTCAAAATAACCTGAAGAAAAATGTACTAAAGAACTGATAACAAAAAGGACATACAGTTATAGCTATGTTAATAATCCGAAGAAGTTACTCACGCAGGTGGACTGTCTCCACAGTATTTTCCAATTCTTTTAGCATCGTTGATTTCCCCACCATTGAACACTGCCACAAAATCATATCTGCAGTAGTTATCTCTCTCCACATCAAACTTCTCAAACTTTAACTCTATAACCTGTGGGAAAAACATACATACCTAATTAAGGCTTTTTACAGTAATATAACCAGGAATATTATTAAACTAACATCAGTGTGCCTTATTCACTTTGTTGTCAAGTGATGAAAATTGTTTAATCTGTCTGCTTATTCAAGCAATTAGCTGTCTTCAATACATAAATACAAAAATTTGTCCTAAGAACCACTGTCAGAATGGAAGGGGGGTGGGGAATAATAGAGGACTCTAGGCATAGAGTTCCTCATCCAGATCCTGATTTAATTAACAGGACTGCTATAAAAAAAAGCCAGAAGCTAAAAGAAAGACTATATTTTATTTTTAGGGGAGTTTGTGAACAGACTTTGATTCCAATGATAAGACAGATCTGTGCCTCTGTATTCTGTCTGGTTCTCTTGATAACATATTTGTCGCAGACTGTGTTCTAACTCAGTAATTAACAGCAGAGAGATATCCTTCAGCCAGTGACTGACTGGTGTGAGTTGAACCCCAAAGCTGCAAGTAGGCAGAATACCCATTGTAGGATATGTGGATCTTACTATGCTGAAGAATTACTTTGATAGTACATTTTAGATATTTAGTTATGTAGCTGTACCAATAAATGAAGCCATATTCAGCTAGATAGCAATTTAGTTTCTCAACAACTGAGTGGAATGCACTGTCAAGTTGTACTGTCTGCTTAGGTTTTTATACTGGACCCGTCAAGCACCTTTCAGCAATACATAAAACTATATAACTGTAGAGTTGATTCCAGCGAGTCATCCTTTAATTATACATGTGCTATGTTAAACAAAAAAAACAGTGAAGCAGAGGTCTAAAACATGGGGATTACTTGCTGTTATTTATCTGCTGGGAGATCTCTGCTATTGTAACTATTACAATCTGCTTTTATTGAGCAAGCGGATAAAAGGTATAAAGATTGTCTTGACTATTCAAGGTTTTCCTTTGTTTTTCCCCACTGGAACCTCACTGGTGTTGCTCACGTGGCTGCTGCTTTTTCATGGTTTTTTGGTTCAGAATCTCAATTGGCTGCAGCTGGGAGTGGGGCAAATGGAGTTAAAAGGAAAATCGGGGAGAGCATACAGAACAAGGACACTGGCTTGGATGGTGGGGAGAGAAGGAGGTACTAGAGGAAACAAAATAGAGTAACTGAAGAAGGAAAGGGGGGTAGTAGACAAAGTAACAAATAGGGGTAGAGCAAATGGAGGAGACAAAAGGATACATAACAGGAGACAGAGAACTAATGGTGAGGGAATAAAAACAAAATTTGTGTATGCAGGAAAGCATTAAATGTCTCATCTGCTTCCTCATGTTGTATCTGGGCATCTTGCTGTTCAGTCAGAAAGTCTAATGATGAAATGGAGGGAGAGAATAGGCCACCATGGAGGAGAACCTATTTACTGAGCTCAATAAAACCATTATTGGTCTAATAAATTAGAGCATGGTTTGCCTTAATGGTCATATGCTGATTTGGAAGAGAGATGGGTGTGGCTTCATTGAGTCCTTGTCTAATAAAAAGGTAGAAACCCTATCAATATAGAAAATATGCCCAGTGGAACTGTGAATCTTTGAATGGCTTGATTTTAGTGTAGAACACCTTCACATTCGCTAGCCAAAAGGAAAACTCGCGAATAATACAAGACTTGGTTTTGTGGGTGAGAAAAAGCCCTTGACTCATTGGAAACTATACAGCACTGAGAAAAGCACTACGGAAATCAATAGCAAATAGGTGCATTTGGATGCTTAAAACATTTATGGGGACAGGATCTCAAGAATAAGAATACAAAGGGAAAATCCTGTCCCAAGTTTTCACTACAAGCTTGTAGAAAATTTTCAAGCTCATCTGGAGATAAATGGGAAGCATCAAAGTAATCTGCAATTTACAGATAATATTGTTAACATCACTGCCTCACTACAGATTGCTAAATGACCTGTACATGGCAAGCAAGGAATGTGGATTAAAGATGAATACAGGAAAGACTAAGATGATGGACAGCCTCTAGTTGCGGGGCAGGGGGAGGAAATCTTGGTAAATGAAAAAGAATTAAAGATCTGAAGAATACATTTATCAGAGACAATTTTTTTAATTTGGAGGATTATGGTCATACACTGGAGATTAATAGGAAAGTCTGGGTGGCATGTAAAAGAATTTTGGGAAGCTAATGTAATTATCAAAAGTAACCTTTCAAATATGCCTCAGTCATGGTGTACTTTCTGCCATGATACAGAGTATAGAGCAGAAACCTGGGCAACAACAAAAAAAGATGAAGCATAATGAAGTATCAAAGTAGCTGGTATAAATTTCCAACCTACATGTTAATTTTTATGGATAACTGTTAAAAGAGATACCAAAGCTCACCTGATTCTTTGGGGCTACAATATGCCATGAGCAAGTGACTCCTGCTGGGTAATCTCGATCTGGCCAATTAGGAGTTTTAAAGGACCCAGAAGGCTTGTCTAGTCGTCCACCACAGTACTGATCCCCTAGAAATACAAAACAACATACTCATCAAAAGCACAGGATGGATGTGTAATGCATTTAATACAGCTGTTCCACTATAGCCAAATTCCCAACTTCTGTGTGTAGCCAAAGGAAACAAGCTTTTGTGTAAGGGTTATCAGATGGAACAAATAGAAAATGTTTTCAGCCTGAAGTTCTTCCTCTATGGGTATGTGTAGCTGAAGATACAGCTCACTTGACACTTTTCTCCAGAGACATTGCACTGCAATACTTCATAGGGTTTAGGGGGTTTTAGAGACCACTGTATAGCCTCTCTGCAGCCACACCATTTTGTGCAACATAACCCTTCTCATTCCACTGAATTTAGGGTCCTCCATGCCCATGGGGAGGATTTTGTTCATAGTGAAGAAACTAAAGATTATTTATGACTGGTGTCTTTACTTTACAGAGAGTAACATATTCTGTAATGTTTCTGTAAGATCCATGATAGCAGTGTATTAAGATTTACTTTGCTGATCAAATGATTCTCCCTTGTCCCCAGACTACAAAATTATAACTATTTTCCCCCATGGCAAAATTGATAGTGAGAGAAAAGCTTAGGAATTGGCATCTGGGCCTCAGAGGAGTCAATAGTCATGACTGAGAATGAAAAGGAAAAAAACTTCCTAACTTTTTTTTAAAAAAAAGTCTTCATTTTTGTTAAGTGCCAGTCAAAGGCCTCATTTCTCCCAGCCCCAAAATAATAAAACTCATACCGAATATTGTGAATACATTATCCTTGACTATAACACAAGTATGCAGCTTCTTCATTATTGTATCCTTTAAGTACCAAGGATGCAGGGTTCTGGATGTTCTAACTTTTAAAGAAGTAGGAAACCTTATTTTAATTTTTAAAGTACCTTTGGCCTCAAAGTCTAAGTACAGTCTATAAAAGACAAGTTAATGTTTGCAGTGGTGACACCAGGCATAAGTAGACTTAGCAGTTGCTTAGGGCCCCCATTGAGTATTATCCCCAAAATACCATTCATCTTATTTAACATGGACTTTTTAACAAGTATATTAGTATGTGATGTGTTGGCATATTTTTTGGTTTGCGGAAATAAGATAATTAGTATTTTTAGGAGGTGGGTGAAGGGTAAGGTGTGGCCCCAGAAATATTCCTTCTTAGGGCCTCCGATGGGCTAGCACAGCCTCTGAATGTTTGCCTTTAATATTTGCATAGTTGTAAAATACCTCTTTCGTGTGGTTCTGCTGCAGAGAACATAGCAATGAATCCATTCCCAGCTGTATTCGCATCTGAAATCATTTGTACCAACATCTTATTGCCATTGGCCACAAGGGCACCTGGTTTGAAAGTACCACAGAACCTGCCGAGGCGTTGTCCATTGGCATGACCATTGTAAACATCCACAAAGTCATATCTGCACAAGTTGTCACTTTCCAAGTCTATGTATCTAAAAGACAGAACTACCACTTTTCCTTCAGGCACCTGTAGGGGGAGAGAGTAATCATCATCACCACATGACTACTCTGGGGCTCCACATAACTGTTGTTTGTGTTTTCATTTGTGCATATTTTCACATTCCTTTTCCCAACTTACCAATCAAATTCTTCATTCAATACAGATGAGATGTTGAACAAATAATATAGGATGCTCCCTCTCTGTTCCCAGCTTGATCCCTTTCTGTTGCCAGCATCCCCTCTCCAGAATGGTGACAGATGTTGATAACTGCTATTCAATATCTATCACATCCCAACTCAACTGCAACTCTAAGCCCAAGCATATCCTCTGCCAGTGATGTCACATCCACCACTAAACTCATCAACGCAGAGCTAACCAACTGGTCAATGTCGGTGACATTTTTTTTAATACGAACCAATCAGTTTTGAATTTAGTTCACTTTCCTCTCTCATCCTGGTTATTTGTGGCATCCAAGGGTTTATAATAAAGCTGTTAAATTTGAGGGAGGTTAAATTATTAAAAGTGATCAGAAAATGTAATAAACACAATATCAATTTAAAAAAGAAAAAGGAAAATTTTATGGCTAAAACTACATAGCTAAAATTAACAACTAGATGGAACCATTTAGTTCAATGGATGTAGTGGTAATACTTGTTTTGATAAAGAATATGTAAAGCTACAAGTTGGCTACAGAGTTCAAGCAAGCCATTAGAATGTGATAATGAAAGAGAGACTTTGGTAATGAGTCTAGACACAAATTACCCTTAACCAAAAAGTAATTTAAAATGTAATTCTCTGGTTCCTGGAACACTAAGGCTAATGCTGTTTTGCTGCTTTAACAAAAAGCATCTAAAGACTTTGGTTAAAAGGAGAATACATTTGGATAGAATTAATTCCATGTTTAAAACAGACACAGGGAAGCTTTTAAAAAATATACAAAGTGATCTCAATTCAAAACTCAGTACACTTATACAGTGTACAAAGAGTACCAATTTCCAAACTGATTTCAAAGCTATCTGATGATAACATTAACCTGGGTTGGAGCTGAATCAGTGACCCAAATGAATAAGATTAAATATTCTGTTCCCACTCCCTTTAAGACCTTATCCACTTGTCCAGAAAGAAAAAAATATATATATTTTTTGGAACCCAAAAGGTGTGCTAGGCATTACACAAGGCAAAGAGACAGTTCCTGCCCCAAAGAGTTTACCATCTGTGACAAAGCTCTGTCCTTATCTTCATGGATTCTGTGTTTCCTGGAGGATTTCATGAGCCTCAGAGGCTTACTGTGACCTTCCACGTGGCCCTTCTCTCTCTAGAGACAAGGTCACAGCCTATTGAGCCATTTTCATCATAAGCCAGTGAGGAGAAGCTATCCTTCCTGGCACAGTCTTGGTTGTCTCCCAATCTCAGTGATTAATTAGGGGAGATAGAAAAGGGGGAGCCCGGGCCCGCTCTCTACTCCGAGCTCCAGCCCAGGGACCCTAATAGTATCAGCTAAGATGGCTGACCTTTCAGCCACAAAACATAATACAATTCCCTGGGCTACTTCCCCACAGCAGTCCCCACTTCTTCAAACTCCACTTCACCCTTACCTCAGGGCTTCCTTCCTTGTGTATAATATGTCTATCACTCAGTCTTATCAACAGCACAACTTCTTCCCACAGCTTCTGACATCCACACCCACCTGACTAACTGGAAGGCTTTTAACTGGTTTCAGCCAGTCCCTGATTGGCTTCAGGTGTCCCAATCAGGCTAGCTGTTTCTACTGATTTCTAGAAGGTTCCAGTGGTACCAGGGATTTGTTTAGCCTGAGACTCTCATATCTGTTCTTCAGCACTTTCCGATAGCCATCTGGCTTTGCCCCATCACACATCTAAATTTGAGACATGACATGAGTGGTGGTGATGAATGGTAGAAACTGGATGCACAATACGGTTACGTAGTTATGCAGGTTAGGCATGTACATATCTGTTAAGGCTTTGGGTTTTGTCAGAGCTATGGAAAAATAAGTTGTGAGTATTTTTGAATCACCTCATTGTGGACACTGTGAAAGAGGTGAGAGGGGGAAGAGTGGGAGGGAGGGGGATGGTTGCTCAAACAAAAGAGCATTCCATGTGCTCAGGAATTCTAAACTTGAAAGGTGTTGGGGCCTGAGCCTGCGAGCTCTTACTACAAGGAGTAGTACACTGTTTAACAAAGACCATGTAACCGTTTGAGACAGAAACTGAAGAATATTCTGCTCATTTGGAAACCTAAAAAGGGTACACAAATAGGGAGTATGTAATTATTGGGACTATATCCATGGACTACTACAATAAACTGGTTAGTCTCTAAGGTGCTACAAATTCTTCCTCGTCTTATTCACTTAAAAACCATTACCAACCATTCCAGCACTATGTTGCCTGAGATGCCACCATTATATCCTGTCTTAAATATTTAACACACAACCAAAGTATGATTAGTAAAGCTCATACATGAACCACTTTAAACAAAAAAAAAAAATCCTGAAACTTCTCCCTATTTATGTGACTAATTTTAAAATCCAGATAGTTAAACATTTATTAGCAAAAATAAGTGATACGGACTATAATGAGTCTGAGAGACTGAAGTCTTTTCTTTAACCATGGAACAGGCTAGTACAGGCAGCAGTAGTACTAATGTTTCCCAACTCTGATTTAGGGTATGTCTATACTACGAAATTAGGTCGAATTTATAGAAGTCAATTTTTCTAAACAGATTGTATACATTTGATTGTGTGTGTCCCCACTAAACGCGCTAAGTTGGCAGACTGCGTTCACAGTACCAAGGCTAGCATCGACTCTCGGAGCAGTGCACTGTGGGTAGTTATCACACAGTTCCCGCAGTCTCCGCCACCCATTAAAATTCTGGGTTTAGCTCCCAGTGCATGATGGGGCAAAAACATCATCGCGGATGGTTTTGGGAACACATCGTTTGTCACCCTTCCTTCCGTGAAAGCAACGGCAGACAATCATTTTGCGCCTTTTTTCCGTGCAGATGCCATATTGCTTTCAGCAGACGGTGCAGTACGACTGCTAATTGTCATCATCCACCCACCACTTCCACTGCAACTCTGCTCTCCTGTGATCATGAATCCACTTCACAGGTCCTCCCGTCATTCTGTATAAATATCTATTCTCATGGCATCCACTGCAACTCTGCTCTCCTGCTCTTGCCTCAATAGCGAATTTCTCCATGTTGTCGGCCCTGGGCTCCCAGGAACTTGTGCTTTTCCTTGGGAAATGTGCATGGTGCTAACCATCATCATCCACTGCTTCTGCTGCAACTCTGCTCTCCTGCAGATGCCATACCACAGCAAGCATGGAGCCCACTCAGCTCACCATTGCTGTTCTGAGCGTTGTAAACACCTCACGCATTATTCTGCAGTATGCGAAGAACCTGCAAAAGCAGGCAAGGAGGCGACAACAGCATGATCATGATAGTGATGAGAACATGGACACAGACTTCTCTCAAAGCACAGGCCCTGGCAATTTGGACATCATGGTGGTAATGGGGCAGGGTCATGCTGTGGAATGCCGATTCTGGGCCCAGGAAACAAGCACAGACTGGTGGGATCGCATAGTGTTGCAGATCTGGCATGACTCTCAGTGGCTGTGAAACTTTTGCATGCGTAAGGGCACTTTCATGGACCTTCGTGACGTGCTTTCGCCTGCCCTAAAGCACAAGAATAATAACTGTGAAGGCTGCTCTCATCTTGAATTACTGTTGGGGATGTTGAAATGCCTATAGTTATCCCTGTGGACAAAGCCTACCCCTTAATGATATGGTTCATGAAGCCATACACAGGCTCCCTGGACAGCAGTAAGGAGCAGTTCAAGTATAGGCTGAGCAAGTGCAGATGGTGGTATAATGTGCATTTGGATGTTTAAAAGCTCGCTCGCGCAGTTTAGTTTAGACCTCAGTGAAACCAATATTCCCATTGGTATTGCTGTTTGCTGTATGCTTCACAATATCTGTAAGAGTAAGGGGGAGATGTTTATGTGGGATGGAAAGCTGAGGTAAATCGCCTGGCGGCTGATTACGCACAGCCAGACTCGAGGACGATTAGAAGAGTGCAGCAAGGCTGCGCATCAGAGAAGCTTTGAAAACCAGTTTCATGACTGGCCAGGCTGCAGTGCGACAGTTCTGTTTGTTTCTCCTTGATGAAAACCCACCCCTTTGGTTGACTCTACTTCCCAGTAACACAACCAACCACTGCTCTTCGATCATCGCTTTCAGAGACAATAAAGTCATTAGTGTTTCAGAATCATGCATTCTTTATTAATTCATCACACAAATAAGGGGAAAACTCATAAAGTAGCCCAGGAGGGGTGGGTGAGGAGGGAAGCACCAGGTGCGGTGGTAGAGAAGGGAAGGACAAGGCACATACTACAGTTCAAAATTTATTGAATGCCAGCCTTCTGTTGCTTGGGCAATCCTGTGGGGTGCAGTGGCTGGGTGCTCGTAGCCTCCCCACCCTGTGTTCTTGGGCGTCTGGGTGAGGAGGATATGGAACTTGGGGAGGAGTGCAGGCAGTTATACAGGGGCTGCACTGATGGTCTGTGCTCCTGTTGCCTTTCCTGTAGCTCCACAAGACACCTGAGCACGTTGGTTTGCTCCCACATTAGGCTCATTAGCCTCTGGGACAGAGATGATAGGGGGAGTGTAGAAACATTTGCAGCTGCTGGAGGAAAAAAGGGAGAGTAGTATTTAAAAAGATACATTTTAGAGAACAAAGGAAAGACTTTCACACTGAATCAAGCAATTCACATTACTCAGCACATGTGCTTCACCCCCCCACCCACCCCCGCTCTCCACCGGGTGGCTAGTATCAGGGCAGATCCCTCTCAGCCAAACATGAACAGCTCAACATGAACGGGCCGCCATCCTCCGCATGGCAAAGGCTTTTAGAGTACCTTCAGGAGAGCTTTATGGAGATGTCCTTGGAGGATTACCGTTCCATCCCCAGACATGTTAACAGACTTTTCCAGGAGCTATACTGGCCGCAAATGCACCCCAAGTTGTCAGGGCAAATTAAACATTAAACAGGCTTGCTTTTAAACCCTGTATTATATTTACAAAGGTACACACACCCAAGGTGCCTTCTCCGGCTTCATGGTCCGAGAGCCCAACTTGGGAAGGTTTGGAGGGCGCTTGCCTGCTGCACGGATTCTTCTCCCCATATAGCAATCAGATCCAGTACCTCCTGTTTGGTCCATGCTGGAGCTCTTTTGCGATTCTGGGACTCCATGGTCGCTTGTGCTGATGAGCTTGCCACACTGGCCAAACAGGAAATGAAATTCAAAAGTTCCCGGGGCTTTTCCTGTGTACCTGGCTAGTGCATCTGAGTTGAGAGTGCTGTCCAGAGTGGTCACAATGGAGCATTCTGGGATAGCTCCCGGAGGCCAATACCGTCAAACTGCGTCGACAGTAACTCAAATTTGGAACAGCAATGCCGATTTTGCCGCTACTCCCCCTGCTGAGGTGGAGTACAGAAACAGGTTTAAAGAGCCCTTTAAGTCGACAAAACCGGGTTGGTTGTGTGGATAGATCTAGTTTTATTTCAATGTAACATGGCTAAATTCGACATAATTGCGTACTGTAGACCAGGCCTTAGGGGTGAGAGGATATACTTCCTGTAAGTCCATTCAGTCCTTGGAATCTCTGCTGGTTCTGCCAGAAAAGACAACAGTTTTGATTCTTGTTTTTGTGGTATGACCACCTGTTCAACTGTACAAAGAGTGCCAATTTCCAAACTGATTTCAAAGGTATCTGATGATAACATTAACCTGGGATGGAGCTGAATCAGTGACCCAAAGGAATAAGATTAAATATTCTGTTACCACTATCCTTAAGATCTTATCTATTGTAAAATAGCATTATTGGTCACTGTCATAATATTAAAGTATACCATACAATAAAAAAGCTAATATATTTAGACAATATACAACAAAGAGTTGTGAAACATTAAATACAAGAAAAACATTTATTTTGTTTCTAGGATGTTTGTCTTCTCTGAGAACAGAAAAGAGGAATACTGCAGAGAAAACTGAGGTGGATAAATTACAGCCTGCCATTTTAACCCTTTAAATTAACTTAGAGGTTATCTCCCTTAATCCCTGTTCACATTTTTCTTGCAAAAATAATGTTCACTACTCTTACCACCCAGATCAAAAACCTGGCAAAGTCATCCAAAATACAATAGCTATGTTTTAGAAAAATTTAAAGCAAGTTGTCAGGTCAAACTAATGTGCAACTGAAGTAACTAGGCTTTAGTGGGTAGTGAGGGGAAGAAATTCACAGGTCTGCTTAATCAGTTTGAAGCAAACAAGCACACACACTGTAAACCACTTTGTATAAGCTGTCTAACCTCTAGAACTACTGTCATTTTATTGAAAATACTGTAACTGGGGAACTAGAGAAGTTTTCAACAGCAACAAATAAGTTAATTAGAAATATAACCAGCAAAAATGTTCTCTGGAAATGTATAGGAAAAGGACAGCACATAGCAGGACTTTTAGAAAAGCTCTAGTGATACGAATAATAACTTTTCCCTATTAATACAAATTAGCTTGTCAACTGCATTACACGCAAAGGTAAACTATAATTAAATTAGCTGACAGAACACTGTCAAATCTTGGGCTGCTGAGATTAGTAGTGGCATTGAAACTGCAAGAACAGCATTTATGCCACTTCATGCGGTTCTTCTGACCTACTGCCTTTAAAGTTAAACAATAAAAATATTAAATGTTTTAAAATCAGTAAGTGAATACAGTAGGTCTTTAAGGAAATGTATTTAAAGCTTACAGTTTCTTTATTAACCAGCTTATCCTGTAGCATCATATTTTGATTCTAATCATTTAAATATGTTCTGTCTTTACACTGATTTAATATACATTTCGATTAAGGTCTTGGAAAATAAGATCTTGAGGTCTTACCTGCAAAGTAAACATACTTCTTAAAACATCACTAAAAGTGAGTGGATGAAACTACAGAAGCCAGAGAACATCATTGTACTTTTGGCTAGACAGCATCCTGACTAATTTTGATACTAAAGTTAAGATGAGTGTAGGGAGGAGAGAGTATGGTGAAAGGCAAGCTTCCATACCACAACATAGGATGCAGCATCAAAGGGCACTGTCCACTCATTACACAAGAATTTCTCAGTGGGTGGGAGAGAGGTTTAGAACACTGTATGATTAGTATTCAGATGTTTTATCAAATACTTGTTCAGCTGCAAACATTATGCTGAAGTGTCATTAAGGATGTATTTTAAAGCCTCACATGTAAACAAATTAAGAGCTGTGGATGAAAGTCTAGATTGGCATATCAACTTTAAATTGTACTATTGTGCACAAAAAGAGTAGAGGCAAACCACCTCTACTGTATTTAAGATTGGAAGTTCAGCCTTGGCTTTTATATGTTGCTGAGTAATTCATGACTTTTCTTTGTATATGTATATTTAAAGAACAAAAGAACCTATAATACAAGCTTATAAAACTTCCTACATAGGACCTAATACTATACAATAGACTTCTTCCAGAGCAAGCCCTGTGTAGCTGGCAATTCGCTAGCCCACAGCAAGCCAAGATAACCAAGAGAAAGTTTGCCTCCTGCAGAAGCCCCAAAACAATATCTGACAAAACTCTGTAGTACCAAGCTGTGGCATTGCCTGGGAGGGTTAGTGCTCATGCAGAAAAAATCTCTGCAGCAAGAGTCTCTGCAGACAATCTAGGGAGTTTTTGGAAAGTGTAGGGGACAACTTCCTGGTGCAAGTCCTGGAGGAACCAACTAGGGCAGGGCTCTTCTTGACCTGCTGCTCACAAACAGGAAAGAAATAGTAGGGGAAGCAAAAGTGGATGGGAACCTCGGAGGCAGTGACTATGAGATGGTTGAGTTCAAGATCCTGACACAAGGAAGAAAGGAGAGCAGCAGAATACAGACCCTGGACTTCAGAAAAGCAGACTTTGACTCCCTCAGGGAACTGATGGGCAAGGTCCCCTGGGAGAATAACATGAGGGGGAAAGGAGTCCAGGAGAGCTGGCTGTATTTTAAAGAATCCTTATTGAGACTGCAGGAACAAACCATCCTGATGTGTAGAAAGAATGGTAAATATGGCAGGCAACCAGCTTGGCTTAACAGTGAAATCCTTGCTGATCTTAAACACAGAAAAGAAGCTTACAAAAAGTGAAAGACTGGACAAATGACCAGGGAGGAGTATAAAAATATTGCTCAGGCATACAGGAGTGAAATTAGGAAAGCCAAATCACACTTGGAGTTGTAGCTAGCAGGACATGTTAGGTGTAACAAGAAGGGTTTCTTCAGGTATGTTAGCAACAAGAAGAGAGTCAAGGAAAGTATGGGCCCCTTGCTGAATGAGGGAGGCAACCTAGTAACAGAGGATGTGGAGAAAGCTAATGTACTCAATGCTTTTTTTGCCTTGTCCTCACAGACAAGGTCAGTTCCCAGACTACTGCACTGCACAGCACGGTATGGGGAGGAGGTGACCAGCCCTCTGTGGAGAAAGAAGTGGTTTAGGACTATTTAGAAAAGTTGGACGAGCACAAATCCATGGGGCCAGATGCACTGCATCTGAGGGTGCTAAAGGAGTTGGCAGATGTGATTGTAGAGCCATTGGCCATTATCTTTGAAAACTCATGGTGATCGGGGGAGGTTCCGGATAACTGGAAAAAAGCTAATGTAGTGCCCATCTTTAAAAAAGGGTGAATAAAAATCAATGTTTTTTTACAAAAACAGATTTTTAAAATGTAAATAGGGTTTTCTGATAAAATGCTTTTTGAGGAAAAAAACCTATCTAAAGGTAGTTTTAATTAAGATATATTATAGCTCAAAGATATCTCATCATGGTATAGGGATTATAAATAAAATATATTCATGTAATGTTTAAGAAAAGTTTTGTAAATGAGTTCCAATAGTTCATGGATTAGGGACCCAATCTTATGAGGTTCCAGGGGGTTCTGTATTCAGCATTTCTTACTCCCTGCTTATACAACCAAACCCTTACTGGCTCATGTGGGAGTTTCATCTGCTAAAAGTGCTGAATAGGCCCATCTGGTAAAACGTGGAGTCATCATTATTGCCTCCCACAGTCTTGGGGTAAATTTACATCCCAGCTTGCTGTGAACTAAGTGTTCATATAGACAAATCCCAAGAGGAGGCCACAAATTCTAATCTCAGCTTTTCCACTTACTTCTGTGAATAATTATGTGCACTTCACAGCCCTTGTTGAGCAAGGCCTCATACCCAGTACCTTGGGAAGCAGGCAAATATTGACCTATTGGGGATAACTGAGTGGCGCACAAAACTGCTTTTGGCAGAGTTAGGTGAATCAGTAATCCCATCATTCTTTGCTATCTAGCAAATAGCTGTGTAAGAGATTGGGAAAGAGTTACTTCCCCCTCTAGTGCTGGTTCACCAAGAATAACAGTCTGCTATTGGTACCAGTCACTCCTTTAGCTCAAGTGAGAGAAGTTTGTGCAGGTCATGAGTAGGGTTGCCAGCCGTCTGGTTTTTGACCATTACGCCTGGTAGAAAAGGGACCCTACCGGCCCCAGTCGGCACCGCCAACCACGCCATTAAAAGTCTGGTTGGCAGCAGAGTGCGGGCCTAGGGCATGTGGAGAGTCCTCCAATGCCTTCCTACAATTCCCTCCTGCAATCCCAGGACAGATACTTTCTCCTATAATTCACTGTGAAAGAATCAGTGTCTGAGCTTACTGTAGCACAAACAGCCATTGGATATGTCCCCAGAAGTTCTAGCAACACATATGTTGGGGAGCGAAGCACCAATGAGGACACACTAATTTCAATGTGGTTGCTCACATTCAGGCTAAGCTCATCAGGATGCTCAGAAGCAGTTGCTTTTAACCCTGAAATGAAAACATAGCATAGGGACACTCCTTAAATAAAATCAGTTGTGGGGGTTTTTTCTGACTTATTTAGAAGGAATACAACTGCCTACAGGACTCTTCAGCGTGTACTTCCTAGCAATCATTTGTAATCTAAGTCTTTTATAAGAACTTTTCTTTTGTCATTTTTCAATAATATCATCTCCTTCAAGATGATGTTTCAAACTTATGAAGAACTAATTTCAAAATTATTTCATGGTACCAACTGCTATAGAAAATCAGTTTTGTTGTTATTACTCTTGTCTCACAGTCTTATATTACTTCAAATGGAATCTTTGCCAACCAATTAGATTTCAAGATAGCTAACCAGTAATCACTAGTAAATGTTAAAAAAGCAATTGCATTTCTTCAGACAGTGAGAAACAAGTTTATAAATAAAAATGGAGCATACGTCAGATTGTTCTTTTCTAGAAGTTGGGCACTGATTAAAGTCAGCACAAAAAGCTGTTCTTCACCCTAATCCAAATGCAGCATAATAAAGAGATTTAATCTATACCTTTTGTTTGCTCTGATAGTAATTTAAAAACAACTTTGACAAGATCATGGTCTCCTACTTGCATCAGTTTCTCTATAGCAGCAAGAATCAGAGAGGTAGCCATGTTAGTCTGGAATTGCAGAAGTGACGGAGTCCTGTGGCACTTTAAAGACTAACAAAAGTATTAGAGCATAAGCTTTTGTGGGCTAATATCCACTTCGTCGGATGCATGCAGTGGAAGTATCCAAGGGCAGGAATAAATAAGAGGCAAGGGACAGGTTAGAGATAACAAGTTTAGTCCAATCAGGCTGAACCAGCTTGTTATCTCTAATCAGGGAGGATGAGGTCCTCTTCTAGCAGCTGATCTGGAGGTGTGAACACCGAGAGAAGAGAAGCTGCTTTTGTAGTTAGCTAGCCACTCACAGTCAATAGACTATGACTATGACTCATAGACTCATAAACTCTGAGTGGCTAGCTAACTACAAAAGCAGCTTCTCTTGGTATTCACACCTCCAGATCAGCTGCTAGAAGAGAAACTCATCCTCCCTGATTAGAGATAACAAGCTGGTTCAGCCTGATTGGACTAACCTTGTTATCTCTAACCTGTCCCTTGCCTCTTATTTATTCCTGCCCTTGGATACTTCCACTGCATGCATCTAATGAAGTGGATATTAGCCCACGAAAGCTTATGTTCTAATACTTTAGTTAGTCTTTAAGGTGCCACAGGACTTCTTGTCACCTCAATAGCAGCAAGACTGTAGTATCCTGTAATGTCCTATTTCACTAAAAATATTCATTCTTTTTTATATATTCTTTAGTGGCAAATTCAAAAGAGAATTTTCAGAACACTCATTTCCCTCCTTGATCCGAGCTCATATACTAGTCCTGACCCCCAGAGAAACTCTGCACTGATGTTAATGGGAGTTGTGTATGTAGCCAGAGGGCAGTGTGTGGTTTTAAGTATCTCTTTGGTAGCATAATTTGTCATAATCATACCTGTGGAAAAGTAAAAGGAGCTTAGCTAAAGCCGCTTTATGAAGTCCCTAGTTTATACTAGTACTGAAGGGATATTCAGTTCTGGCCATTCAGTTTAATAGTGTTTGCTCACTTATTAGCATCATCCATGGATATAATGTGGTTGCTCTGCAAACTCATTTCAGTGTCATGTATCCTATAACACACATATCTCTAACCATGTTTTTTAATTTGGAGTATACATTTAAGTTGAGCCTCTATTATGTGTCTTTAAAAAGTTTCCATGCAGCTTTCAGGGATTTCACTTTTGGCACTGTACCTAACGTAACCCTAAAAAATGTTCAACAGCTGAAATATGTAAGCCCAACAATTCATTATCAGAGGCATCTGTCACCTAATATAAAATGTTGGCCTTATAAAACAAATAGCTCTTCATTCTTTTCAGAAGTGGTTTTGTGATATTAAAGTCTTACTGTGATTTTCCAAGTACATTTGCTGTTTGGAGGGTAAACTCCAGGGAATCCTTCACTCCCAATAAACCCTGACTCTCCAGACAGAATTCCTCCACATGTAAAAGCAGGCCTGGGAATAACAAAACAAAACAAAAACTGCTTAGTTTAAAAATATATTCCATCAACACTTTCTATAATACTGAAGATGGAAAGACTATTAATCTGTGTGGTGGGGAGGTCAGCTAAAATGTTGATACAAAAATGTACAGCAACTTTAAATAAATGGTTGAATAACATTAGCAGATATTTAAATTGTAGTACAGTACAACTTTTAATACACAAACCGAGGTGTGGCTAGAATTGACAGCTCAGCCCTTCAAACTTTTAGATATAGTGCTGCATGCTGTTATACTTGCAGTTTGTTCAAGTATAAGCTTTGTCTAGTTTGGAGTAAACAAAATAGGTGAAAATACCACAACAAATTGATATTTCTATAAAAAGCATACTTTTCCAACAGATAAATCATTAGAAAATGTAAAGTTATGGTCCCTTCCACCCCATTATTCTCACTCTATTAAAATGACAATTTATTGCAGAATTCTAAAGCAAGCTATCTCAGATTTTTTTTCTATCCTGGGAATACCAGGACCCATAATTCACTATCAATGCAACTCCTGTTTGCATCACAGCATCCATCTGGAGTTGCACTGATGGGAATTATAGAATCTAATTTTGCCAAATGGTGTTGATGGGTAATTAGGCCATCGTTCAGCAAAGCATGCTTAATGTAAGCACATCCTTGATGCTCAAGTACTTTGCCATGTCTGTAAAACGCTTTGAGATCACTGAAAAGGTGATATGTAGAAATTCAAAATCACTATTAAAAGACAAGAATGTGGCAAACAGCCAAGGTGGTGGGCGTTGTTTTTCTTCCCATGAATCCAGTGCTGGCAAGTTTATTCATCCAAGAAATTATATAACAGGACGTTTGTTTTTAATTCCAACGTCCCCCCCCCCAAAAAAAACCCTACCAATCACTTTTAATGTATAACCAGAATCTTTTTTTTTTAATTAAACACAAGAAATTGAGATGCTTGGGCTTTTTTTGTACAGTGCCCACAAATGCTAGCATGTGTTATGAGAAAAGG
The DNA here is from genome assembly GCA_007922305.1 of Dermatemys mawii. Lineage (NCBI taxonomy): Eukaryota > Metazoa > Chordata > Testudines > Dermatemydidae > Dermatemys > Dermatemys mawii. The sequence continues at coordinate 16,207,240 of ML677363.1, forward strand.
GTAGAGTTTCTGTGCTCCTTGTTTCTCTTTCCTTTGCGGAAAGTAGAACAGAGAAGACCCTGACTACTCTCCACACTTTGTAATTTGCACAAATAATGCTGACCTGAATGTCCCACTCCTCAGCAAGCATTTAACAGCAACATACTGGGGGTGATGTCTCATCATGATTTTATTATATATAGTGCACAATATTTACTGGTGTTAGATAAGTTGACCACTGTAATTAGATTCTACTTAAGGCTTTGATCCTGCAGTCAGAACTGCCTGCACAGATCCTGGGTGCCGTGGCAGGAGGGGGCATAAATGAACAAAATATATCTTGTGATGCTGTATCCCCGCTTTTTCCTGTTCGTGTCCAGTCTCTTGTTAATTTGCAACGTTCAATAGTTGCAATGGGCCCTTCGGTCCTTGAATTCCGGACGTTTTACTCGCATGTTAATAGCGGAATGGGTTGATTTGGATGGGAATCCTTTCAGATTAGTGCCCTGGATTCTTGCCCTTCTGACTCTTCCCTCGGACACAGGCTCATCCCCTCCCGCTGTAACACATGCCAAAGAGAGCCTCGGCTCCCATCTTTCCCCCAGCCAGGAGTGCGGGGCAGGGGCTGCGGGTCTTTCCTTCCTGACACCCCTCTCCTCCTGCCTCTTCCCAACAGGAGACAAAGAAACAGAGTCGCCCTGGGCATAGCCAGCGACCCCCGCCGCCCGCTCCCACCCTTGGCGCCGTTCCGTGGCGAACCAGAGGTGGGAAAGGATCTGCGGCTCACCCAGCCCGCCCGGGGCACCAGGCGAGGCGCCTGCCGCTCCCTGCAGCAGCCGGACGGGGAGCAGCAGAGAGGCTGGCTGAGGAGGCGCCAACAGGGGCAAAAGCGCGAGGCGCTCCTGAGCGCCCCCTCGCGCTCTTGCCTCGAGCGCCGGTCTGCAGGGCTCGGAGCCGGAGGTGCGAGAGCGGGCGCCGCGGCGAGGCGGTGGTAAGGGCGGGCGGGAGTATAAGGGTGGAGGCAGCTGCGGGGAGCAGAGCTCGGCGTGCCGCTAGTGGCAGAGCAGCGGCCGGAGGGGCAGGGGGCGCCCCCGCGAACCCGGCGAGCCGTTACCTCTGTTGCGGCGGCGGCAGCTGCTGGCGGGAGAGCTGAGCGGCGGCCAACAGGAGCCCCAGGCTCCAGGAGCACGCGGCTGGCCTCATCGCGGGCACCCCGGCTCGCCTGTGCGGAGCGGCGGCTCGTGTGGGGGGGTTTTTTAAAGGCAGGTTGCGGGCTCGGCAGCCTCCCCGCGCGGTCCCCCTGGAGGAGTTTCCCTGGCATCGCGCCGCTCCGCGTGAATATCCCGGTTGTTCTGCCAGGCGAGGCGAGGCGAGGCGAGGGGAGGGGGGAAGAGGCTTCCCCGGCCCACAGCTCGCCCCCGTCCCCCCTTCGCCCCGTGCTTGGAAAACTTCCCTAGTAGCCCGAGGGCAGGAACGTGCCGCTCAGAGCCCCGGCAGCCCTGGCTGCGTCCGCCCCCTGGCGCGTGCCGTGGGCTGGCCGCGGAGTCCAGCGGCGGTTGTGGGGAGGGAGGTTACTGTGGGGTGCGTGTCAAAGGCGAGGATCACCACAGACCCCTGCCTGGGTCAAGGGTGGAGCCCCGTGCGGGCATCACAAAGCGCAGAGCCGCTGCTCCAAGCGGCTGTAAACAGCCAGGGCGGGCGGGGAGTGTTTGTTTAACCGCTAGTCCAGTTCGTGGGCCTTTTTATTAGTAGCCGCGCAGCTGTAACGTTGTGATTCCCAGTGTTCCTCAGGAAGGGTCCTGACCGTTCCTTCGTTTCAGGGACAGCGGTTCTTTCTTCACAAGAAGCTTTTACATGTCTGGGCGCAGCTGGGGGATTCAAAAACTCAGTTACTGTATTGGCAAAGGGGGAATGATTTCCTATAGGGAAGGAGGAATGTGCATTTAAGTTCAGCTCTCAAATTTCACAAGTAACTTGTAACTGTCATGTTCAGTTATGTGGGGTCTGGGGAACTGATCAACCTTACAGCTCTCAACAGAAAATGAGTCTGTGCTCTGCATAGTCCTGAGAATAATCCTACCCACTATTTACTGTACACACAGATGGACTGCACTGGGACCTGGACATGCACAAAAAGCCTGAATTAATTTACAGTATCAGGAATGTTTAAAAACCTACTAATTATCTCAGAGAAACGAATAATTACACCCTGTTTGTAATGCAGGGTTTTGCATTTCATAATGTAGCACACCACACCAGTTTTGTTTATAGGGAACACAAACTCACTGTCCTCATCTGTACAATTAAGTATGGCTTTGTCAATATTTGTAAAATACTAGTACTGCTTTCAAAAAAATTATTCTTTAAAACTCTAAAGTAAATTAAAAACATCATTTTGTTTACCAGTGGTAAATATTGACTCATTGGAATAAGGTAGCATTTAAGATCTGACTGTAACAAGGGTACTCTTTAAGGCCCTGTGGGGACTACTCGTCTAGTAAAGTTAAGCACATTTGTAAGTGTTTGTACAGTTGGAGTCTACGTTAATTAACTGAGAAAAGTAGTGAAAAAAAATGAAATCTTAGTATTATTGTAGCTATATTTTTAAGTTTACCAAGACCCAAATAATAGTTTAAAACATACATTTTATTTGGAACAATTATTACAACCAACATTATAATCTTGACTGTCCATTTAAGATCAATATCCTTAAAATAAATGGATAAAATAAAACTAGGACAGAAGGGAGACTAAATAAACATGGACAAGAGTGATATGAAATTGCCTGGGCAAGAACCTAGAACTTTACTTGAACAGATTATTTCTTATGTGATTACTGGCAATAATTTAAGCCTAAAATGTATCCAGTCTTTTATTCATCTACACATAAACTTAATATTTTAGGATCACATTAGTGACATTATACAGCACAGACATAGTATATCTTAATATAACCAACTGTAGACCGGACTCAAAGAAATCAGACAGAACTGCCCTACTTCAGAAAACTATTCACCAGCTAGCAGGGCAATAATGCAAACCTGTTTTTTGATTTATTAACTTATTTTGTTATCTGTTAAGCACTTGACATGCTTTCCTAGGTACAGAATGCAAATAAGGGAAGTTCTCATCTCAAAGAACTTACAGTCTAAAAGACAGACAGAGATAAGACCAGATGCACAGGAGACCCCTAGGAAGGGTCCTATAAACTTAGAATTAAAAAATAAAATATAAAAAACCTTCTCTCTCCTTTGACATAATGCTGCAATGAAGAAGACATTGAGTTTATCCAGATTAGTCTCATGGAAGGAGCGAATCCTTGGGAGAATTTGAATGGGCAGAGCCTAACCCACTGGGACTAGAAGTGTGTGAGGAGTGAGATGCAGCACAGAAAAACACTAGGCAATGAATGGAGTAGCCATGCTGACACAGGTAGAGTGAATTTGTGAAGGGGGGACTGATAGATGCAACAGGAACAAGATCTGAGCTGTGCAAGGCCTTGGAGACAAGGATGACTTAAGACAGCAGTTAGGAAGTAGTCAATGCAGGGATTCAAAGAAGAAATTGACATGGTAAGATCAGTGGATGTGGGAGAGAATGTTAGCAGCTGTATTCTGGGTTGACTTGAGGTGTGTAATATGGTAAACAGAGAGGCGAAAGAGGAGTAAGTGAACATGCCTGGGCCAATAGGCTCGTGTTTGGCAGCTCGAAGGTTAAATAATTACTATATATATTTTTTTTTAATTTGGAAGAGAATTAAATGCTGGTAAAAGGTGGTAGATTGATGCCAGTGGAGGTCAAGGTCCTTGTCCAGTTTACTGACCACACATATCACAGGCAGCAGTGTAGTCTCCATCTCTTCCCTTCCACCTCCCTCAACTTGCAAATCCTTTCCCTGGTCCTATCAACATGTTTCTGAATATGGAGAAGACCAGCCATTTAGGGAGAAGGTGAGTCATTCTTCATGTCCATCAAATATTTGGCCTCATTGCTAAATGACAGAGGGTGCTGGTTATAGTAGTGACTTTTCTGAAGCACATGCTTAGGGCCAAATTTTCAAAGACCTCATTGCATGTGTGCCATGGCAGCAGTGGGCCCAACCTTTTCTTCACCCCTCCCAGATTGTACTGGTTACTATTTTCAGAAGATCTATGGATATGCACAGGGAGGCTGAAAGTTAAGGCTGACAAAAGTGTACCCATTCACAGCACAGAGAATTTGAAAAGAGGCTTCAGAATGCTATATTGCATCTTGCTATTTCTGCACCTGTACTTCTCTCTTTTTTAGAGCAAGCGTAGGAGTAGCATTATTCTCTGTTGCCCTTGGCTCTGTTGGAACACACCCTATATTATAGGCTGGAAACAAGGCATATAATTGAAAAGAAAACTGCACTTAGCAAATGTAAATAACACTGCAGAAAACAATTCAACTATGCAGTAAACAACTCAACTGTCAAGAGATAACTCTTTGTCAAGAGACAAAACTGGCTGGTCTTCATCAGCTGAAGCAGAAGGAACAGAGAGGAAAAAAGGTTCAGTAAGCAATTGAACTCTTTTTAAAGTATTACCACTGGTATTAATCTTAAACTACTCCGCTAGTGTATGTTAGTATAGTCTAGAGTTGGCATTCCCATCAGTCCCTTAGAGGCTAAATCTCAGCAAAAGAAAACAGTGGAAGGAACAGTAGTGGAATTTTAGATTGCATGCAAAATATATGAAGTTATTTAGGTTGCAAGGTCAAATGTTCAATAGTTAGGAAATGCCAGATTTATGCTTGCCCAAGCAATCTTAGTTATGACCCTTTCTGTGTCTCACCTATGCACTAAATGAGGTAGCAATTCTGTGCAAAAATATGTGCTTTTACAATTAAAAACTGTATCCTAATGTAGACATACAACTTTCTTTACTTTCACGGAAAAAGAAAGTAAGTAGCTTCTCTTTAAAGGAAAAATGCAAAATACAAATTCCATTTTATTTAACAACTCTTCCCTAATCCCATTAGGGATCATTATGAGGCTTGGAAGTGAACGTTCAGCACTGTAGTAGAACATTAGCAAGAGATGACTGCTATCTGAGAGGGGGTTACATTGGTTTGATATACATTCTTCCTTCTTTGATACTGTCACTGCCAAGTCCTCCTTCCCTCTCCCCTTCAGTCAGCTCCCTTTCTCTCTACCAGCATTTTTCATAAACAACTGAACAGCTTGACAACAGTAAATGTTTTCCAGTGTCTACCACCTGGGCCATACTTAAACTAGTGATGTAGAGGTGAAAGAGTGTCTCTCATTACCAAACATCCAAAAAACTATATTTTATATAAACAAAATAGGAGACAAGTTTCCAACCCATTGTCTGGCTGGTATGTCTTTTTTCCCTGAATCTTAAACTATTTTTTGAACTGGAAAACAGCATTTTTTACCTAAGATGCAACACCATGCTAACAATCAGCTAGACTTTGAAGCAGAATCAGTAATTAATAAACACAATTTTAAAAAGAACCATACAAATAATAATAGACTTATTGTTATTCTATACATTAAATGTATTCCATTCCCTACAAACAACATCCATATGGCATATATACACATGTAAACAGGAGCTGGCTGCTGCTGTGCGTGACATAATGTAGTACTAGAAGTCCTGGTTTGGTTCTCATGAAAGGATAGGGACATTGCAGTTCTAGACATTTGGTTTTAAGAGAATTCCAAGCAAAGTTGCATGTGACAGTCTTCTTTATATGGAAATATTAACTGATGAACGCTGATCTCTTACAGACAGTATGAACCTTGAGTTCCTCTGCTCCTTGTTTCAGCAGCAATAGGCTGCTACACTTTGAAGTGAATAGCACTTTGATCAGGAGCTCAGCTTTGTAAATTTATTGGTCATAGCAGGTCCACTAATCTTGATATAAACACAGGGTAATGCCATTTCTTAATGGAGAATGGGGATAGTGCAAAGCTCACGTGTAAGTTCCAGACTTCAGATCAGAAGTTCTGTCTTTGCTTTGAAAAGAGCCATCAATATGGTATTCCTATTGCTTTTTCAAAAAGCATAGGGCCTAGTTCTGATCTCTCTGTGTTTTTAATAAATAACTCCACTAACATCAGGAGAGCTATCCTGATTTGAACTGATATAGTAAATGTGTTCAGAACAAAGTTCTTTATTACTTCTGGCCCTAACTTAAGCACCAAGTTTTTTATTTTTTCATTATGTCTTATCTCTCTTCTTTCAAGGAATATCAACATTAAAATTGCACTTCTGTCTGAAACATTTTTACCTCCCACTGTTCCAAATCAGATGTTGACTGTGCATTTGACACCAGTACAGAGGAAGAGATTAAGAGGGCTAATATTGCTTTATTACTTGATAACTGGGGTGCTATCATATAAATACTAATAATTTGTAAACCTTCCTAAGATAAAGAGATCAAAGTAGTAGCAAATGAAATGCATGTTTACCAGGATGTTCTAAGATTGTCAGGACTCATGATGTGTAGTACACAGATATTTCATCATAGGCCAGGCTTCATATAAGACTATGCCAACATTTTCTAATGGACTTTCAAGAGTCCATTAGCTGATAGCATGAATGTATAATTACAGAGTCCCACAGAGGGTAAAGAAATTGCTATGGTAATGGATTCTCTAGGATCTTTTAAGAGTCATAATAACAACTGTTTATCCAAAGGCTTCAGTGCAAATTAAAGATCTAGGTCCAAAGAAAATAGTCAAGATACAAAAGAAACATCTGCACAAAACTCTGGAGTTGAAGGCCATAAAATTAGAAAACCAGAAACATCAATGTTGTCACTGATGTCAGACAATCTTACATCAACAAGCAGGGAGGAACCAGGAGCTTCAGTCTCAATAGGATACCATTAGAGTTCCAGCATTGGGCAGGGCATCCTCAACTGTCAATAAAAGCCATTCACATCAAGAGAACACTAAAAATAAAAACAGATTGTCTCAGCAATCAGTTGGTATTCGAGGCCAAATTCAGCCTGAATTGGCAAGTATTCAAGTAGATGGATATTATGGATGGAAATTCCAAAAAGCTGGATCCATTTGTCTTGGCAGAGAAGAGTATTAATCATTCTTTGCCTCAGGGAAAGAAATAGGAAGGGAGCAGCAAAAATATCTTGTCACAGAAATGTTCAAAAAGAATCTATTTTATTTCTGTTCATGAAAAGTAAAATAATCTTCAGGAGTGATATGGAAGAGAACCATACTTGGATCCATTCTCATCAAGCAAAGTCAGAAAAGTTCTTGACGGTATAAGAATAAACTTCAGAAGTATTATAGTTGAGCCTGGCTTAAACAATTGGCATCTTGGGCAAGGTACATGTCAAGGAGTGGCGACTCACCCCTGTAGCCCCTCCTGCTGGTTGTCCTGGAAATTAGCATTTCCAGCCTCTAGAGCCGCCTTCTGCAGGCCCATTTCTCGCTTGCCACTGGCCCTGTGTCCCTCCTGGACCCTGGTGCCCTCTTACATAGGGTGCTGCTCCCTGGCAGTTTCCCCTCAGATCTCTGGGTCTCCCCTCCCCGGTAAACCCCCACCCACTATCCTCTCCTTGCCTAAGTCTATGGCCTACTGCCAGTCACCATCGAGCCCCCTTTCACTGGGGTCAACTACAGTCTGTATAAGCCAGTCATCGTATGCAGGGGTGGGTTGGGCCTGCTGCCTCTGCCTACCCGTGGGCTGCCCCCTGCAACTCCAGTACCCCTTTTGTCTTTCTACTAGGCTGGCAGCCTGGGGGGTTTCCAGGCTGGAGCTCCCCAGCTCCTCTGGCCTTCCCCCAGCCTTGCTCCACTCCAGGTACCTTCTTTAGCTCCCCAGCAGCCAGGCCTGTCTTCCTCCACAGCTAGGGGAGACTTTGTTCCTGGCCCACTGCCCTCTTATAAGGGCCAACTGAACCCTGACTGAGCTGCCCACAGCTGAGCCTGCTTCCACCCCCAATGAGTCTGGGAATTGCTTTCTCCCAGCCACAACCCTCTCCCAGGGCTGTTTTAAGCCCTTCAAGGCAGGAGCGGGGTGACCACCCCACTACAGTACAGAACAATAGTTTATTTTAAACCAGGAGTAGGCAACCTATGGCACGTGTGCCGAACGCAGCACGCAAGATGATTTTCAGTGGCACTCACACTGCCTGGGTCCTGGCGACCAGTCCAGGGGGACTCTGCATTTTAATTTAATTTTAAATGATGCTTCTTAAACATTTTAAAAACCTTATTTACTTTATATACAACCAATAGTTTAGTTATATATTATAGACTTATAGAAAGAGACCTTCTAAAAATGTTAAAATGTATTACTGGCACGTGAAACCTTACATTAGAGTGAATAAGTGAGGACTCGGGACACCACTTCTGAAAGGTTGCTGACCCCTGTATTAAACTATTCCTTTTATGTGCTTTAATAAAGGTATAGTCCTGCTGGAGGCAACAGGTATCTGCCTGACACTCTTCATATATTTATACAATATAGTGTACCAACTTCCCCACTTTTTCACTGAATGAAAGAACACTAGGGAGGGAAGACATGATGCTAAATGTTCATCCACATGTAGTTAAAATAAAGTGAAGTACAATTACGAAAAAGCAAGCTAATAATTGGGGAAAGAGAATCTACTGTATGTAATGGGAGTGAGAAACTTAGTAATGCTGAAAAATATGCACAGATAATATGAAAATAGTTGGGACCATGTGTCATTATGTCCCTAGAAAGAAGGATATGGGGTGAAAGTGGATAGCGTATTAGGCTCTAGTTTACACTGTGATATGAAAATAAAGGACAATGCAATTTGGGGCTGTATACACAGATGCATTAAATAGTGGAGTAGAGAAAGAATGCTTCCTCTTTCTATGGTTCAGTTACAACTGGATTATTGCATTCAGTTCTGGACACCACAATCTAGTTTCCCAAGACCAATTTTAAAAGCCCTATCACTGCTGACTCAGAAGACTGTACTGAACCAAATCTAATAAATGTGCAAAGGGGGGCAATTGTGTAGATTCTATGAGTGTATCATTAGGAGCAATGGACATACACAGCTCTCAGAGAAAAGACATTTAATAGGAAATGTTTCTATTACTAGACTGGCACAATAGCACCTTAATGTGTAATACTACTGAGCTAACTAATAAAATATGGTGGTGTGCAATAAAGTTGCTAGTTCATTACTGCAGAACACTTTTCAAAGGCGATATGAATGAGCATTCATTTACGTCCTCAGAAAGGTCCTACAATGCAGCAATAGCAATTGGAGAACATTCTGTAACTCATTGTGATCTTTTTATCTTTTCTAAAGGAGGGAAAAAATCTCTGTGTTATTCATTTGACACAGGAGATTCTTTTGGTATTTTATATATCTCTATAGAGCAGATCACATGACTTTTTTTCTTGCAGTTATTCTAAAGTGATTGTCGATAACTTTCAGTTCTCACACAGTAAATGACTACAGACATGGCAAAACGCAGAATTGTACCCTGTTCTCAGTTACACCTGTACAACACAGGTGGGAATTTGATTTCACACCAGTTTACACATTGCACTCCACTCACTGTCACTATTAACACTGGTGTAAGTGAGAATGGAATCAAACCTTCCGGAATTATTCCAGTTCAGTATTCCTAATATTGTTTCAAAACATTTCCTTTATTTTAATTTATAAACCCATCAATGTAACAGAGAACAGTGTGGTCCAATTGGCCCTTCAGAGAATCTGCGTTAATAAAAACATTTGCTAGGCTGGGGAAATACTATGAGAAACTGTAGTTCATCTAACTAAAAAATACCCTTTTTCTCCTGGGATTACAGCACACCTCTATAACAAAACCACTGTCAACTGAAAAAATATATAATGACTTGCAGGTAAAGAGGGCAATAAGGAGAAAACCCTCCTCAAAATATGTAATAAAAAGAATTCCTCTACATTGAGAGGAGATGGGAAACCACAAAGTCTCTATCATGACCCAAGACCTTTCCTGCTGAAATGGATAGTGTTGACTCAATTGAATTTATAACGCAGGAATCATACATCTGAATGACATGGGGGAAGCCATATCTGAAAGTTTCATTCTTCTTAAAGTGATTGCTCACATGTATTCCACAACAAGTGTGCTTGCTCGCCACATGTACCAGTGTCAGAAGTTTTTCCCCTAGCAGTACCTATAGGGGAGCATCCCTAGTGACTCCTGGAGTGGCACCTCCATGGCATGGTATAAGGGGTGCTGCATGTTTTCCCAACCCTCAGTTCCTTCTTGCCACCAACAAAGGTGCTTCAGAACTGCTCTGCTCCAGCTTTGCTGTAGCTCGTACCCAGAACTCTTGTTCGTTCAGTGTATAGTACCTGTAGTTAGTTTGATTAGTTTAGCTAGTGCACCAGGGCCGGGGCATGCTCTGTGCCCTGGGTTTTAAGTTGTTCGACACTTGTAGGCGACCTATGCCAGTGAGAGATCCACACGTGAACTGTTTACACTGTTTGGGGGAAACCCTCTCAGCAATTGCTGCAAGATTCCGAGAGAGAGAGACATTAGGCTCCGGGCTATCCTGATGGAGTCAACATTGACCTGGACTCCGACACGCCGCTCCGACTCAGCACCAGGCACTGTGGTGTCGGTGTTGGTGTACGGTGACCTTCTGTGCCATCTACTAGACAGCACTTCTCCCCCTTCACAGGGCACGCCAAGAATGCTAAGAAGAGGCCTTTTTAACTGCGGCACCAGAGTAAAACTGGGGCAGAGTAAACTCGGGGCTCGCTCAGTGGCTGGAGCCTTAGAAGGGCTGTCGATCTCCCTCTGGGATATACCTCCTCAGCACTGTGCCTGGAGACTGACCAGACGGTGGATCCTCTGGTGCTGGTGGACACACAAAGTACGGCACTGGCCTCCATGCCCTCCCCTGATGAGGTGATTATGGCCCCTCCTCCCTCTGTCCTGCAGAAAGACTCTAAGACCCACTAAAAACTATTAAAAAGAGTGGCATCAAGCCTCAACCTCCAGGCAGAGGAGGTGGAGGAGCCCTCAGACTTCCTGTTTAACGTGCTGTCCACCTCTGTACTGGGTAGGGTGGTCTTGTCTTTCCACGAAGGGGTGGCAAAAATTTCAAATGTCCTAAGACAAACCCCGGCCTTATTGGCCCCCATCTCTAAGAGAGTGGAACACAAGTATTTTGTGCCCACCATGGGGCATGAATACCTTTACACTCACCCTTCCCCTAACTCCCTGGTGATCAAGTCGGTCAACCGGAGGAAGCAGCAGGGCCAACCAGCCCCTACTCCAAAAAATAAAGATTGAAGGAGGCTGGATTCATTTGGAAGGAAAATGTATTCATCCTCAAGATTCCAGTTATGGGTAGGGAACCATCAGGCTCTCCTGGGCCGGTCTGAGTTCAACCTGTGGAGTTTGGAGCTTCCTCTTGGAAAGCAGGCGACCCTCCACGCACCGAGACTACTTGCAAAGTGGTCTCAGTTTTCCCAATAGGCAGATGAGTGGGGCGTTTCCCTGTGGCTGCCCTGATCCAGCTCATTTTGGACTACCTCCTTCACCTTAGAGCCCAGGGCCTGGTTCCCTCGTCCGTCAAGGTGCACTTGGCAGCCATATCGGCCTTCCACCGGCCTGTGCAGGGCCACATGGTATTCTCCCATGCTATGACTGGCTGATTCTTTAAGGGATTGGATCATCTCTTCCTGTACGTCAGGCCCCCAGTTCCACAGTGGGACCTGAACCTGGTGCTGGCCCATCTCCCAGGCCCCCTCTTTGAGCCGCTAGCTACATGCTTCTGGTCACACCTCTCGTAGAATGTAGCCTTCCTGGTGGCGATCACGTCAGCTAGGTGGGTCTTGGAACTCAGGGTCCTGATCTCCAAGCCCCTGTACACAGTATTCCATAAAGATAAGGTCCAGGCCCACCCACATCTTTCATTCCTCCCAAATGGGCCAGGACGTTTTCCTGCTGGGCCTCTGCCCCAAACCCCGTATGTCTAGTGAGGAGCCTCCACACGCTGGTTGTGAGACAGGCTCTGGCCTTTTACCTGGACCAGACTAAACTGTTAGGAAAGTCCTCATAGCTGTTCATTGCCTCAGCCGAACGCATGAAGGGTCAGCCGATCCCCACTCAACGGCTCTCCAACTAGATTACACTGTGCATCTGTACCTGTTATGATCTGGCAGGACTCCCCCTACCATCTATTGTGCGGGCACACTTGACTAGGGCACAGGCCTCATCAGCTGCCTTTTTGGCCCATGTCCCCATCCAGGACATTTGTAGGATTGCCACGTGGTCTTCAGTTCACACTTTCACCTTGCACTATGCGATTGTCTTCCAAACCAGGGAGGACGCTGGATTCGGCAGGGCTGTGCTCTGTCCTGAGAATTTGTGAACTCCTACTCATCTACAACAGATATTGCTTGGAATCACCTGTTGTGGAATACACATGAGCAACCATTCAAAGAAGAAAAGACAGTTACCATTTCCATAACTCAGAGGGGTAGCCGTGTTAGTCTGGAATTGCAGAAGTGACAAAGAGTCCTGTGGCACCTTAAAGACTAACTAAAGTTTTAGAGCATAAGCTTTCATGGGCTAGTACCCACTTCGTCGGATGCATGCAGTGGAAGTATCCAGGGGCAGGTATAAATAGGTAGGCAAGAACCAGGTGGGAGATAACAGGGTTAGTCCAGTGAGGCTGAACCAGCTTGTTATCTCTAATCAGGGAGGGTGAGATGTTCCTCTAGCAGCTGAATTGGAGGTGTGAATAGCGAGAAAAGAGAAGCTGCTTTCTACCAAAAGGAGGCTACCAGACAACTCTCCAACACCAATTTCTACAGGCCACTTCCCTCAGATCCCACTGAAGAATATACTAAGAAACTGCACCGTCTACTCAGGACACTCTCTACAGTAACACAGGAACAAATTAACATACCCTTAGAGCCCCGACCGGGGTTATTCTATCTTTTACCCAAGATCCACAAACCTGGAAATCCTGGATGCCCCATCATCTCGGGCATTGGCACTCTCACTGAAGGACTGTCTGGATATGTGGACACTCTACTCAGACCCTACGCCACCAGCACTCCCAGCTATCTCCGTGACACCACCGACTTCCTGCGAAAACTACAATGCATTGGTGACCTTCCAGAAAATACCATCCTAGCCACCATGGATGTAGAGGCTCTCTACACAAACATCCCACACAAAGATGGAATACAAGCTGTCAGGAATAGTATCCCTGATGATGCCACAGCAGAAGTGGTTGCTGAACTCTGTGACTTTATCCTCATACACAATTATTTCAAATTTGGTGACAATATATACCTCCAGACCAGTGGCACCGCTAGGGGCACCCGCATGGCCCCACAGTATGCCAACATCTTTATGGCTGACCTGGAACAACGCTTCCTCAGCTCTCGTTCACTCACGCCCCTCCTCTATCTACGCTACATTGATGACATCTTCATCATCTGGACCCATGGGAAAGAAACTCTGGAAGAATTCCACCATGATTTCAACAGCTTCCACCCCACCATCCGCCTCAGCCTGGACCAGTCTACACGGGAGGTCCACTTCCTGGACACCATGGTGCAAATTAATGATGGCCACATCAACACCACCCTATACCGAAAACCTACTGATAGCTATGCCTACCTTCATGCCACCAGCTTCCATCCCAGGCACACCACACGATCCATTGTCTACAGCCAAGCACTGAGGTACAATCGTATTTGCTCCAACCCCTCAGACAGAGACCAACACCTACAAAATCTCCACCAAGCTTTCTCAAAACTACAATATCCACACAAGGAAATAAGGACACAGATCAACAGAGCCAGATGTGTACCCAGAAGCCTGCTGCTGCAAGACAAGCCCAAGAAAGAAAACAACAGAACACCACTGGCCATCACCTACAGTTCTCAGTTAAAGCCTCTCCAATGCATCATCAGGGATCTACAACCCATCCTGGACAACAATCCCTCACTTTCACAGGCCTTGGGAGGCAGAGCAGTCCTGGCCTACAGACAACCTGCCAACCTCAAGCATATTCTCACCAGCAACAGCACACTGAGCCATAATAACTCTAACTCAGGAACCAATCCATGCAACAAACCTCGATGCCAACTCTGCCCACACATCTACACCAGCAACACCATCACAGGACCAAACCAGATCAGCCGCACCATTACTGGTTCATTCACCTGCTCATCTACCAATGTAATATACGCCATTATGTGCCAGCAATGTCCCTCTGCTATGTACATTGGCCAAACTGGACAGTCCCTACGAAAAAGGATAAATGGACACAAATCAGATATCAGGAATGGCAATATACAAAAACCTGTAGGAGAACACTTCAACCTCGCTGGACACACTATAGAAGATTTAAAGGTCAGCATTTTGCAGCAAAAAAACTTCAAGTCCAGACTACAAAGAGAGACTGCAGAGCTGCAATTCATTTGCAAATTTGATACTATCAATCAAGGATTGAACAAAGATTACAAGTGGCTAGCTAACTACAAAAGCAGCTTCTCTTCTCTCGCTATTCACACCTCCAATTCAGCTGCTAGAGGAACATCTCACCCTCCCTGATTAGAGATAACAAGCTGGTTCAGCCTCACTGGACTATCCCTGTTATCTCCCACCTGGTTCTTGCCTACCTATTTATACCTGCCCCTGGATACTTCCACTGCATGCATCCGACGAAGTGGGTACTAGCCCACGAAAGCTTATGCTCTAAAACTTTAGTTAGTCTTTAAGGTGCCACAGGACTCTTTGTCACTTCTGCATTTCCATAACTGGTGTTCTTCGAGATGTGTTGCTCATGTCTATTTCACATCCCTCCCTCCTTCTCCTCTGTCGGAGTTATCTGGCAAGAAGGAACTGAGGATGTGGAGGAACGTGCAGCACCCCTTATACTGTGCCATGGAGGCGCCGCTCCAGGGGTGGCTAGAGGTGCTCCCCTATGGGTACTGCTAGGGGAAAAGCATCTGGCACCAGTGCACGTGGCAAGCATGCACATCTATTATGGCGCAGACATGAGCAACACATCTTGAAGAACCCCAGTTATGGAAAAGGTAACTGTTTTTTTTCCCTAAAAGTTAAGTGCTGAACCTGGGAAAAAGTCTGTCCCTTCATTGTAATGTTAGCTGTCGTTGTTGAAGATAGATTAGTCTGAGTAGAAAAGGTTATACAAGCATTTTGGAAAGGAAGACATAGATTCAGCCATCCTCTATCAGGTGCAATCTAAGATTTGACAGTATTAAAAAACCTACAGTGTATGTTCTGTTCAGGCTATCTATCCCCCTGAATCCCTTCATTGATTCCCCATTGTTCGCCTTTAAAATTTAGGGCACGGGGAAGAAAGGGGGAACTTGCAGCAGGACTGGACAGCTCTGAATCAGGGAGTTGCATCGGGCTTCCTGTGGTCTTCCCCCTTTCTAAATGCAGTTTGAACGGAATGCAGAAACTGGGCCAAACTATTTCACCAGTGGCTAAAACTCAGCTATCTGCTATGTGTGCTACAAGAGTAAATTTAAATTTTCTAAATACAAAATGACTAGTATTGGAGATGCACACATCCTAAGGTCGAATTTTTAGCCGTTAGCACGAAAGTGTGTACTTTAAATACATCTGGAATGTATTATGTTGCTGTTTAATGAATTTCACAGAACCATCTTTACTTACTGTTTAAAGGAATATGATTGTCAGTACCAAATCCATTGCTGTACTGCAAAGTGAGACACACAAACAGCATAAATATGTGCAAAAAATTAGATTCTTTAAAAAAAAATTTCTGGCAGAAGGAAAATGCTTGTTTTGTTATCGCTAAGGCTATTTGATAGGCAGAACTATAGACTGCATGAAATCTATGGAGAAGTCCAACAAGCCAGATTCATGAACTCCCATGAAGTAGCACAGTTTGCTTCAAAAGCTATGATGATCATAAAGACTATAAAATATTAGAGAAACTACAGTGTATGTTAAAATTAGACATATTATTACATGACATGATTGTGTTTTTAAATTACACCTGAAAAAGTTTGATTAATTATAATGCCTGTATACCGCCAACATATTTACAGTTGGCAATAACAATCCTGTTGCACAAATTGCAGAACTTTACTTTTGGAAAGAGTTGTATAGGACCAGTTGTATCCAATATCAAATGACATTTATCATGTCATTTATCATGTGTATTCCAAGAGTTTCACTTTTTTTAGTTTTACAGAGATCTGTAGTTCATTTTAATTTTATGAATCTGTGGGGAAATCATTCACCATCAACAACAAACAAAAGTTGGTTCAATTTAATATTATTTTATAAAGTTTAACATTAACTTTAATACTCCTAAGCTATGCTGACATTACTGTTTGGAGACTGACAATTTGGACCTAGTCCAAATTGCAGTGGAAGATCCTCTAAACCCCATGCCAATATACTTCAACCCATGTTTGTGGGTGAAGGGGCAATTCAGGCATTAAGTCAATTCAGTCTTTGGTCTCAGTGCAGCGACTGCAAACAAGGTTTCCTTTAGTGCCAGTAGTGATATAGAAGCTTGTTCTCCAGGAACTGCAGGACACCTAGCTCATATCTCATATGGCCTCTGGACTGAATTTAAATTAATGAGAAAAAAGTAGTACCTTTTTGAGTGAGGATGTCAAAGCACCTTATAAAGATTAGTAAGTACATTATTATCTATTTTACAGATGGGGAGCAGGGACTGAGAGACAGAGATTCAGTGAGTTGGCCAAGGTCATGTAGTAACTTCAGAGAGGTTATATTTGTATGTCTGAAGGTAGAATTTAGCCTAATGAATTTGAATAAAATAATCCACAATGCTGTGGGGTCTGTGTGGACCTCAATAAATATATGAAAATAAAATTGTTTTTAATTCATATTCATGTACCTTGTCCCTAAGCATTATCTAAATTACTATTTGGAAAACAATACAAATTGAAACAAAAGATATATAAACTGGCCCATTTGTGATTGAAAGACTAAGGACTCAATTCTCCTTTTGGAAGACTTTTGTGGAAATGGCTTTGGGTCATGCCCTATGTAGTTAGGCAAACACCTTTTCATAGGGATATTATGGTTTATTGTGACAAACTAACTCCATTTCAAAATTCCTTAGGCACTTTATTTAAGAAAATGAGGGACCATGATAATCAGAAGTGACCCAATCTCACAGTAACTGCAGAGCAACACATTTCACTCCTTTATGGGTCCTAATTTGGCTGCGTTTTGTATTTTTAACTACCCAAATGCATTCATTCATGTTCTGAACCAAGGGCTAGGTTTGCCCCCTGATGCTGCTCTGTTTTACCGGGAATTAATCTGACAAATTTAACTGTAAACAGGGAAGGTATTTGAGGTACAGAAGTACCAAAAACGCAACAGAAACCACAAAACCTCTGTAGTTTTGTGTAATTATCCTCAAAATGACCAAACAAATTGTTTTTAAATTCTGTAAGAAATATTTGGCCTCTGACTAGAACCCTCTTGGCAACTGTTTTTTTCTGGTGTGATTTTTTTACATCCAAACTTTAAACTCCTGAAAAAAGAGAGTTAAATGGGAAAACTATAACTATAGAGATGTATCATCTGCTGCTGCTGTGAGATGCTCGCTGATTGATTTGTTGCAAGAAAGGGCTAGTGGTAAAATAATTCCTATTAAATAATTTATGGGAGCAGTTATTATTGGATCATTACCTAAAACAGCAAGAGGGTATCAATATATCCTTATTTTGGCAGATTTCTTCAGTAGATGGACTGAATGTTTTCCACCTCAGAAGGCTGTAGCCCAACTAGCTGCCAGTAAAATTGGAAGGTTTTCCAGGGCATGAATTCCCAGGACACCCGCTCACAGAATCCCTTCCTTTCATGAGAATATATAAAATTCATAACTTTTTAAGGATATGTTATACATTATCTAATGTTTCTCACCCTCAGTCTGATTTGAGATAATAAATACAGGATTAATAAAGCCTGTGTGGATAAACAGTATATTATTTGAAATGCTCCCTAATGTAAACTTGTCTTTCTATTGTGTGTGTGGTGACTGGAGTATCTCTCATATACCAGGTTCTGATGGGTATGGAACAGAGAGGAACATTGGTGATACCTTTTATAGGAATGAAGAATGCAAAGGAAACAATAAACACTTGCCAAAGGTCTGACAGCGGGAGTTAACAATTTAAACAAGCTCTTAAAAAAAATTAGATTGTTTTTGAAATATTTAAGTATTAGATGCTAATTTTTTCATATGGATGTTCTTCCACATCTTTGAGACAGGTCTTGGTTGTAGTATTAAGTGAACAGACCCTTTGTCCTCAGCAGCAAGACAGCTCTTTGATTAGACACCATCGAGAGCAAAGAGACATATTTTAAGATCATAGCACCTTATAACATCATGGTTCAGTGGGAGCAGAAACAGCCTGTTTATGTTCCCCAACAAGAGGTATCTATCTATCATAGTATGTTTCTGTATAATAGTTCATGTCTGACTAAAATAAAGAACCCTCAAGATCTGCCTGGAAACTGAACAGAGAATGCTGTATGGATTTCTCATACTCTTTGGTGAAACTTCCTAATGCCGGTCAGCATTAGAAAATTTAAGAAAAGTTTTAGAAAAATCCAATATGCTCTTAGGATTTATTTTCAATTTACATTTCCTAAGGGCAAAATCGTGCAGAGGCTGTGACTGACAGATGAGAAACTGCCTTTGATTCACTCATGTAAATTGTGAGATCCCAAACCAAAATCTCCAAGTGGAGGAGGCACAACATAAATTTGAGCTTTGGTATGGGGCACAAAGAACCACAAATGGGATGGGACTGTGACAGAAAACAAGAGGAGATTGCTTAGAGAGGAGGAAAATGCTGAAATCCAGTCCAAAGAAGTATTTCAAGCAGCACTGATTAGGATGTGCTTAAATCGGTAATTGGTATAAAAAGAGCAGAGTCTGGTTCTGTGAAGCATCTCTTTGAAGGCAGCTGGAACTATAAAGATGTTAGGTATGTAAAAAAACAGGAAGCTTCAAGAAGTGCCTGGTCTGTACCTTTAAACATGAGATGCATGTTTTTCTTTTAACTCCCTCAACTATAGCAATATGTACTGCCTTGCCTGCATTCTGAGAGGGGATATTCAGCCTGTTAGAGTTATATACCATGACTGTGGTTGACACAAAGAAAATGCTCTTCTCTTCCACCATTGCATCTACAAAGTCCTGCCCAACAAAATTGTTTAAGTGGTGGCAACTTGGTAAACCATGGCTTATTCCACTCTGAAACAGTCAGATTTTTCTTGCTGGAGCTTTCTGTCTACTTTAAAGATAAAGATCCATCTTTTCATACCAGTCTGGCTTTCATTATGATAGAACAGTATCAGGAGGAGACAAAGGCACAATCTTCTCTGATCGGACATAGGACACTACCACTTACTAGAAAAGCAAATTAGGACCCTGTCCTTCCTAACTGGTGAAAGCAACCTGAGATACAGTGTATAGTGTTGCTTGAGATTGTTATCACCTGTGTGTGTATATCTGGGTGCTGCTGCACAAACAAACACCCAGAGACCTTGGCCCTGGCAATGTTGCAGCCTCTAATTTTCCAAGCAGCTTGGATTACCCTTGGCAGGGCAGTCAGGTTTCACTTGCATATTTTGGGCAGCCAGAATTTGAGCATGGAGAGAGGAAGAGGTGGTGCAACTCTACATCTCCAGCCACACTCCTCTGTCTGCCTTCTCACCTTCCTCACCTCCCACTTACACACGTGTATTCCCTTCAGAGACACGCTGAGCAATGAGGGTGAAATTCACCCCTGTGCAGAGAGGCCAGTACAAGAAATATCACTTAAGCCCTCAAAGCTTAAATTGTACATAAGGCTTAAATTGGTACCGAGGTAGTGTGTAACATAGTGACTGCCCCTGTTAGCCTGGCTGTTGGTCACCCTGTATATTTTACATTTGAAAGTAAATTTATTCCTGGTAGTGAAGATGGAACTAGAGTCTTCTGCAATGGAAGGTGAAGATGCAGGTGCTTGAGACAGCTCTGGTAGCAACAGCCCAGGTGCTATTGTGTTTCTAAGGCTATATTCTATCAGTAGTGAGAGCTCTTGGAACAAAACTTTTGTGTCTGTAGTCACAGCCTATGCAGTCAGCTATTCAGAATTTAGGAATTGCCGTCCTGGATTAACCCACAGTTCATCTAGTCCAGTATCCTGTCTCTTAAAATGGCGAGCACTAGAGGCTTCCACATACTGCCACAGTTGAGAGAAATATATACAAAGGTTTGCATGCCACCTTTAATGCTGAACCTCTTTCAGATCAGTATCACACTGTTGAATTTATTAGCTTAAAAGTTGCATGTTGCAATTCCAAGAGGTTTTACTGTAGCAGGGCAGAAGAAGTAATAATCTATATCAGACTTACCAGGCAAGTAATTGTCCCTTATAGGTATCATTTGCTTCCTCAGACTTTTTATTTTAGAAAGTTTCTCATTATTGTCTTTTTCAATAAAACTGATAACTATATGAATCAAGGAAAATGTGCACTCAGGCAGCACTATTTAATATTTTAAAATTGGATTTATGTTTCCTCTGACTGGATTTCCTATTCTGTTTTTTGCATTTGCCACTTTCCTTTAGATATCAGGATGATAAATGGACCAAAGCCTTCATATCTGTGGTGCTGGCATCATTCTGTTCCAGAGAGAATGGCAGAGCACAATACTTGGAACAGAGAAAAGTGTGTGGTCCAGTTTGAAACCACAGTATGACTGCATGTTCTTGTGCTATATTATAGCCCTGGGACAATGACTGAATTTCTTACAAATTATGATGTTGCATAATTCAAACACTTCTGTAAAATTAACCAGTTAATCACTACAGCACCTTGCAAAAATGTGAAATTTTACTTGTCTAGAACAAAATCTATCTGTCCATCCTGGATGATTATGATGATAACTAAAAAAACAAACATTTTACTCACAGCTGGTTAGTGGGCAAGTGAAAAATTGCATAGCTACAGGACAGCAACAGTTCCCTGCTGAAATGTAGTAGCAATATCCTTGCAGATGATGGTATCAAATAATCAAATTGAAATGCAACTGAGATAAGAAAAAGGACACTAATACTAGATTACGAATAGCCATATATGAGGGCATCATGAGAACATATCTAGAGATATGTATTTTGTGAAATTATGTTTGTAAAATGTATGAGTAATAAAAAGGATATGACTCAAGAATGACTAACGGGAATGCATTACAGAGTTTACGCTTGGGACTAAATAACTGAGCTCAGACTTCTGGCTGTGGTGACTAAGTTTCTCTGCCTCCAATTTCAAGTATGAGATGAGTTTCTAAATCTCATTCATGGTGATGCTGGAAGACCAGAGAAGGACTTTGTATTAATTTATGTTAGTCTTAACTTGAAAGCTAAAAATCCTAAACTAGGGCTCTATGATATATTGCAGTGATTCTCAAACTGGAGGTCGTGGGCCGATTCCAGGGGGGTCGCGAGCTGCCGATGCGTTTAGCGGCATTTCAGCGGATGCTCCAAGGGCGCAAATGTGTCCGCTGAAAAGCCGCCAAACTGCCAGCTTCCGCTTTCAGCGGCATTTCTGAGGACACATAGATGGACGCTGCGTGTCCGCCAAAATGCTGCCGAAAGCGGAAGAGTTCATTTCGGCAGACATACCCGCGGGGCGCGAAAGGATGTAGCAAAGGAAAAAGGGTTCCCAGAACCAAGAAGTTTGAGAACCACCAATATATTGCATGGTTCAGTAAAAGTTGCTTAGCATTGAAAGCTATGTAAAAAGGTCTCAAAATGTTGTTTGTCCAGTACATAATAATGTTATTGCAATCACATTAATGAGATGCATGTTAGGAATTACTGGTGTAAGTATTTCAATATGAAACGCTTCGGAAAAAGCACTCAACAGGGAGAGCTGTGCCCAAGAAACCCATGATAGCTGGCTGCAGGAATCACACCTGAATTGTCATTTAGGGCAGTAGTTTTCAACTTTTGATTTGCAGAAGACTGTGCCTAAGGGATCCACAAAAGAGACTGAGAAACACTGATTTAGGGATTGCATTGTTGAGGTATTGTCTTGTTTGGAGTCTACAAAATGGTGTCACGCCCAAAAAAATACACTGCACAGAATCTTTAAAAAATAAGTCATCAAGTAATGTGAAAATCTTCGAAATAGACACAGCTGAATTCCTAAAGGAAAGGTTATGCAAAGTTTGACTTCAAAAGCAGAAAAGGCCCTATCTGGAGTGCTGGAGGAGGAAGAGATCATAGATCACAAAAATGTAGGACTGGAAAGGACTTTGATAGACCATCTAGTCCAGTTCCCTGCACTGAGACAAGAATAAATATTATCAGACCATCCCCGACAGGTATTTGTCTAACCTATTCTTAAAAACCTCCAATGACAGAGATTCCCAAGCCTTCCTAGGTAATTTGTCCCAGTGCATATTTATCCTTACAGTTAGGAGGGTTTTTTTTAATGTCTAACTTAAATCTCCCTTACTGCAATTTAAGCCCATTGCTTCTTGTCCTGTCCTTGATGGTTAAGGAGAGCAATTTATCACCTTCCTCTTTATAACCTTTTATATACTTAAAGACTGTTATCATGTCCCCCCTCAGTCTTCTCTTCTCCAGACTAAACAAACCCAATTTTTTCAATCTTTCTGTGTGGGTCATGTTTTCAGATCTTTAATCAAATGGACTGATATTCTAAAGGGGGGAAAAAGCAGCTGTCACCATCACATGGAATACACACGCAATGAAATTCACAGGGAAGTAATGCCCTGATAAACTATCAAACAGTTGAGCAGTTGCATATTGTGCAGGCTGTAACTGATGCACTGGAGACTAGCAGACTAGCAAGATGTGAATTGTAGTTGACTAGATATGATAGCAGAAGATCAAATAAGAATTGATGAAGAATCCTTGTCAAGAAATTGATGTATCATGACAGTATTTTGAATATGGGTGTGAGAGGGCATCTGCCCTACACAGGATTGAAAGATATCTAGGTGGCTAGGCAGGCCATTGAACTCCACCTGCTTCACCTGGAGGAGGAGCCAGGGAGCATGCCATTAATTAGAAGTAGGCTCAGCTAGGCAGGAACAGGTGGGGCCAGTATAAAGCCCAGGAGCAGTAAGCGGGCTGTAGGAAGTCAGGCTTCAGTTACTCACTGAGCAGAGGGAATTGAGAGGCTGGTAAGACTGAGGAGCCACATGAATAGGAAGAAACCCATGAAACAGCAGCATGGGGTCAGACCATGCAAAGACGTTGGCTGCTTGTTATAGGGTCCATGGGCTGGCACCAGTGTAGAGCGTGAGCCTGACTTTCCCTACTATTGACTGGGAAATGCCACTCAGTCAGCATTCATGGAAGGACTTTGAATTCTCTGGAAGGGGGGACCTTAGTGAACTGGCTGGAGGGCCCAGCTGTGAAGAGGAGACTGCAATCCCCTGAGTGAGAGGAGCTGCAGAGTGAGACAGCATGAGGGAAGGACACTGCTGGAAGGAGAGTGCAAGCTTGGCAGAGCTAATTCCCAGAATGGCCAGCAGGAGGTGCCACTAGTGGTGAGTTAACTCTGACAAAGAGAGAAGAAAACATGTTGATATTACATCAATGTTTTGTCCAAATAATAGCACTGATCATGAACTAAGGATGAGGGCAAAGCTTGGATGATTCATGAAACCAGAAAACTGCTGAGTAGTTTGAATCTTCTTTCCCTGAGAAAGCAGGGTTACAATAATCAACAATTCTGGTAACATAAAGAGTTTATAAAAATGTCTGCAGTCTCACTTGCAGGCCTTCTTTGGAACTACTGAGTGGCCTGGAAGGTAAACAAGGATGTTGCCAGAAAGTAATGGCACTTGGGGTAATGACAGTTAAGCTTTCTGTGGCAGGGCAGGGGTAAAAACCCCTGGAGTGCCCTGCCTCTGCACAGTAAACCCTGCTTGCAGGCAGGAGGCTCCAGGGCAGGGGCTGGCCTCAGCCATGAGAATGCAGAGCTAAAAGCCCTAGCAGAAGGTTACTGCAGGGAGCTCAGCTGGGTTAAAAGGCCCCAGCTGTAGCTGGGATGAGGAGGCAGGATAATAACTGCTGACTCATGGTCAGCCGGAGGGGGGGGGAGGGAAGGGGGAGAGAGGAAGAGGAAGAGGGGAGAGAGAGAGAGAGAGAGAAGAAGGGCCCAGGCAGGGAGAGGAAGGCTGAGTTGCTGTCTCCAGGCTGTGAGATAGGCACCTTAGGGGGCTGAGGGGCCAACAGCCCAGAACTGTGGGGTCACTGTTCTGGGGGTTTGTGGGGTGCACAGCTGGTTTCACAAGGACACTGTTGTAAATAAAGGACACGTGGGGCAGCACTAAGACTGTGTGGAGGCCTTTGTTGAGCCCAGAAAGACCACAGTGGGCAGGGACCCTGTGACACTTTCGTGGGCTAATACCCACTTCGTTGGATGCAACTGACATGGCATCCGACGAAGTGGGTATTAGCCCACGAAAGCTTATGCTCTCATACTTTAAGGTGCCACAGGACTCTTTGTCACTTCTGCAATCCCAGACTAACACGGCTACCCCTCTGATTCTTCCCATCAGCACAGGTACTCCACCTCCCCGAGAGGCGGTAGCTATGTCAACAAGAGAAGACATCCTGTTGACATAGCGCTGTCTACTCCCTGAGTTAGTGTGGTATAACTGTGTCACTGAGGGGTGTGGATTTTCAGCACCCTGAGTGACATAGTTACACCAACATACATTTGTTGTGTAGACCATGGTTAAGATCCAGTGGGCTCTCTAAAGGATGAGAACTAAGGCAGAGCCTTATGTGCAAGTGCTTGTTGTTAAATAGGTATGTGTCTCTCTTGTGTTTTGTCCCAGTGTGTAAGTATCTTCAGGAGGAGAAAATATTAAAAAGGGAAACCAAAAACAATGGCTAGAAGCAGAAGCCAGATAAATTCAATTCAAAATTGAGGCACAAATTTTTAACAATGAGATTGATTAGCCTTTGGAACACACTAACAAGGGAAGAGGTGGATTCTCCATCTCTTGATGTCTCCCAATCAAGATGGATGTTTTTCTGGAAGATATGATTTAGCCAAATACAAGTTATTGGGGTCAGTACTGGGGTAAAATTTAATGGCCTGTGATATACAGGTCAGACTTGATAATCTAATAGTCCATTCTGCCCTTAAATTCTACATAACTGTTAAATATGACTTAATAGTGATCTGCTTTAAAAAGTAGCATGAGAAAAGACAGACTTATTTGTATGTACAGTCTTCTCTGATAGATGGGGGATAGTAATGGCTCAGTTTGGAAAGAGGTAGAATAAAAAAACATCAAATTAACCAGTTACTAACTGGTTTGCTAGTCTATCATGGGTTTGAGACAAAGAAATGAGGCAGCTACCAAAGATTGATTAAGTTTTTGCCTGACAAAATGGATTGGCTATATTCAGACAGATTCAACTCCATTGCTCCGAGTTTGTTCTGATAGCTTCTTTTTTAGAACCGTAGGAAGTTCAGTCATGGCTTTCATTGTTATTTCTAAGCTGATGACTCTCAAATACCCACATCACCACCTTCTAGGTAAGGAACAATGAGCTTCAAACAATAAAAGATCTGTATAACATACACACTGTTAGCCCAGATGCTTTATTACTTTAAAATTTCAATGCTTTAATTTGGTGTTTACATATACTGTATTTTATTCCCTATGATTATTAGCACAGTCATATTAGTGTTTATGGACAGATGACCGATAATTATGTTAAACTTCTACCATGTTGTATACATTGTAATATTGTAATGAAACAGGAATCTGATAAATCAGTTTTAAACAAGTCATGCTGTGATGTCACCATGGCAAGAAACATACTCCACCTACTATTGATTCACACTCTGTTTTTCCTCCCAGACATCCTAAAGTTTCATCCCCTCCAAAACATTTTTTTCCATTTATTATAAATTATGTCACCAAACAGCTGCCTTATAAGGTGTTACCTTCTTCCAGATTTCCAAGATGTTTATGCCAATTCCTCCTCTAAATCCTTAGTGAAGTCAAATTTACAAAATAAATTCTTCAAGCAACTGCTGGCATACCCTGGGTTTGACCCTGCAAGTCCGAACCATGTGGAGAAGAGAGATGCTGTGCAGGCTGCAACCATCCCATAGGAGAAGTGCACTGTGCTCAGCAAGGTGATCCAGCAATTGTATAGAACCCATAACAAAAAGATGGGGAAGGGGACATAGAGGTTGGGCGTGACTGGTGCAATAATTCTCTAGCTCTCATTCATGGTCAGAAAACAATGACAAGAGTTAGGGACCTTGGAAAACCTGTACTGTTAAAGAGTCTCAGCTTTACCCACCACTGTCCTCTCTAGATGGTGAATCACTGTACCAAACTGAAGGCCTTCTTGCCCCCCCTAGTGGCTCTCCTAACACATCTCCCTGCTTTCCCATCCAGGAGCAAGCCCTCTGTACAGTGTACATGCTTTAACTAAAGCATGTTAACCGTGTTTGCATCAGTCTGAAATATTGTGTGATCTGGATGCCCCACCTCAAAAAAAAAGATATAATGGAAAAACTGCAGAGAAGGGCAACTAAAATGTTTAGGGGTATGGAACAGCTTCTGTCTGAGGAGAGATTAAAAAGATTGGGACTCTTCAGCTTGGAAAAGAGACAATGAAGTGGGGATAGGATAGAGGTCTATAAATCTTGATTGGTGTGGAGAAAGGGAATCAGGAAATAACACAAGAACTAGGGGTCACCCAATGAAATTAATAGGCAGCAAGTTTAAAACAAACAAAAGGAGGTACTTCTTCACACAATGTACAGTCAATACATGGAACTCTTTGCCAGGGATATTGTGAAGGCCAGAACTATAACAGGGTTCAAAAAAGTAGATGGGTTCATGAAAGACAGCCAGGATGGGCAGAGGGGAAAGGCCATGTTCTGAGTATCCCTAGACTCTGTTAGCAGAAGCTGGAAGTCGATGACAAGGGATCATTTGATTGCCTGTTCTGTTCATTCCCTCTGAAGCACTTGGCATTGGCCACTGTCAACTGGCAGGATACTGGGCAAGATGAACCATTGGTCTGACCTAGCATAGCCGTTCTTAATCATTGCATTCCTGTAGTGTAAAATGATTGCTGGAGTCCACTGCAGGAGTGTTCTATAGCATTCTGAATGCTATAGAAAGATAATTGAATTTGCTGTTTGCCAGGTTCTTGTAGTGGTGTTGATCCTAAGATATTAAAGATACAAGATGGGTAAGATAATTGGTCCAATAAAAGATATTACCTCACTCGCCTTGTCTCACTAATTGAATTTGGTGAGTTTTCAATTAAACAGAATATTTAAGAAATCTGACATCATACAAACTCTGCAATGTGCAATGCAAACAATACATCAATGAAAATCAGATTTGTTTTCTTAAATCATTAATAAGACTAACCCTGGGCGAAATCAATGAAAGTTTGGTATTCAAATACCTTTGATCTGGTCCTCAACTCTCTGCTTTATTATCCATGGAAAAAATGCATAAATTACATTGAATACTGTTCACCTTGAAGTGCCCACATGTTCCCTCTAATTGCTTATTGTTGTTAGTCAAGGTAACACACATCAGAGTTGGAGCTGATCTGTATGCTTGAGTAAACTCTGCCTGGGCAAAAGGGAGGAGGCTGCAGTGTCACAGTGCAGCTACAGAGTCCATTCTGACAGGAGGAGCAAGACACAACTAAAGCTGTAGTTCCCCAATATTTTTTTCCATCTGAATAGATGTCCTGGATCTCTTTCGTTTCTGGTACTACCAGCATGCCCCTGCAAGCATGGGAATGCGCCTTGCCCATCATGACCTCTCACACATGCACGAGAGGTCACGCAGCAAAGGAAGCCATTTTGAGAACAAAATGGTGTCCTCATGGCAGAAGTGCCAGTACGCCATTCTGGTGTTTTCCCTCCCTGGCTCAAAGGATGGAACTCCACATAACCTGCAGCAGACCCCCAGAGGTCTGGGGATCCCACTTGGGAAATACTCAACTAGAAACAGCCCATTACTGTGTAATGGTTCAAATTTTAGAGCAGATTGAGAAGGCCAGGGGCAAAGGTGCCTGTGTATGTGGCAGAACTACAAAGATTAACTGAATATTGCTCATTTAGAAATGTCCCAGAGGAAATGCCGTGGGACTGATTGGTTTGATATTAATCATGAGAGAATTCAAAGACAATTGCTGGTTGGAGAGAGGGGAACTTGACCTGGCCCAAAACAGTAGAATTAGCAACAGCAATGGAGTCAGCAGTGAAAATGAAATTTGCACTAAGAAGGCAGGCCCAATGAAACTGACTGAGTAACAAAAGGGACTCAGGCTCCTGACAGCTGTTTCTACTGTGGATAGGATGACCAGACAGCAAATGTGAAAAACTGGGACAGAGAGTTTGGGGGAGGGGTAATAGGAGCCTATAAGAAAAAGACCCAAAAGTCAGGACTGTCCCTATGAAACTGAGACAACTGGTCACCCTAACTGTGGAAGTGTTCATTTTGCATCTGTGTGTAAATTTAAAATGGCCCAGTGTTATAAATGATTGGACAATTTGTTATCTTTGTATTTGCTAACTATCAGTGTCTCAAGCCCAGGAGGGTAGTCACCAAAAGATCAGAGAAAAAGGAAGCAAGAGGCTTTTTACCTTGAGGGGGAGGAAAACACACAAGAAGCAGTATGTACTGTCTAAAAGGGAAGAATAGAATTTGCAGGGCCAGACCGGGGAAGAATATTTTTCCTATTTATTTATTTAGGTTTAAAATCCTTGGTTTGATATTTATGTAGCAAACAACCATTACAGCAGTGAGCTTTTATTTAAAGAGACATACAGGAGGAGTATAGCCATCAGACCTTTCTATGTAACAGGGTATTACCATATTACAGAGTGAATAACAGTTCTAATGCTTTCATTAAACTGAGTGAAATCTTTGAGTACACATTTAAACAGATCAGGCGTGTCTAGCAAATATTAATATTCAAAAAATTGGACAGGTGTTCGGTCTTTGTTTTTTGCAAGTGAATGTACTTTGACTATTGAATGACTGGTCACTGAATATCTAAGTATGTATGTCCTCTGTCTGTTTTGCTGGATACATAATTGGTGTATTCATTTTTGTAACAATAACCTCCCATATTATCTTAACCATTTCTCTATGGTTGGACTACATCCAAGCTGTAAATTAAGAGGGGAGGGATGTAGTATAGTGATCATTAAGGGGTTAACTGGGTTACTCAGAGTATTATGGGTTTGAGCTATGCTCCACCACACCCTTACTTTTTCTTTAATAAATGTTTCTTCTCTCTTCCCCAACCCCATCTGTTTTGTATATAGCTGAACAATGCAGCACCTTCCCAGCCTGCAGTACTATAAGTGCTTCTTGTGCACTGAATGAGCCATTTACAAAAATAAATTTAAGATATTGTGTACTGTTTGTATGATGGCAGCATCTAGGGCCCCATTGCATAGGGCTCTGTACAAGCACATTAAAAACAGACCCTGCCTCAAAGAATTTGCAGTCCAAGTAATTCAACCTTCTTTTCATATTAATAATCAATTAATAAAACTAGGAAATCCAAAACAGCAACATTTTCACATTGCAGATAAGTGCTATTTTCTACTCATTGTTAAATATGTAGCTTTATGTTACTATTAATAGTATCAATAGATATATGCCATAACACTCACAGGATGAGCAATGCAGTTGCATTGATGTTGCTGTTGAGTGCTTAACTTTTCTAGTTTTTTGTGATTTTAATTGTGCAACCTGAATATTGCATTTAAATAGGATTTTTGTACTTTTACATTTAATTATAAATTTCCTTTTCATTACAATTGGAAAACTTAATTGGAATTTACTTTATATAATACACACCAGAACTAACTTAAAATTAAGTCTACAGCACACTGAAATTAAAATAAAAATATTTATAGTTGAATAAAATATATCATATAAGCTCCAGCATCTAGGATAAAAATATTCTCTTAATGTAAAATGTAGTCCTTAACACGTGCATTTAATCTTAAAAGGAATCGATATGATGCCTAGCTAAAGCATGAATATTTCATTAGATCAGATTAGTTTTTGAACAGATCCAGTGGCAAACACCATGTCTGGCAGTACAGGGTTCTTGTGTTCAGAATTGATTGACTCAGAGAAACTGCTTACTAGGTTACATCAAAAGAGAAACTAAAGTTCATCCATATTGCTGAATAAGGATATAGTTAGGCACTTGTTTAACTTAACGTACTTAATTGCTTTGCTGAGTTGAGGCCTATGAGAAGGCAATCTGCCCCAACACTAGGGGAATGCCTGCTAGTACATTAGACCAGTGTTTCCCAAACTTACACTATTTGCGTACCCCTTTTGAGACATTTGTCTTACCAGTGTACCCTTCTCCGGCGAAGATAATTTTTGGGGGGAGGAGCTACATTTTTATAACACACGCCTAATTTATTTGTCATAATTATCACTAACATTCATATTTTCTTCATAATTTTCTTTTGTATGTTTCAAACTTCCTGTTTTTAGCCAGCGATCCATTGTAAATGGCTTTAACAAAAACAAAAAGAGAGAATTTTTGTATATTTGTAACCGGGGAATAGTCCTGCTATTGTGGGGAACTTTCCTGGCTTCTGCATTACCCCAGTGAAATGGGCTAGCTACTGGAAGGATCTGAGTCCTCGCTCCCACTTCCTTTACCCAGAGGCCTCCTTGCCCTCGAGGACTTCCCTTGTACTTTCCTGTCTTGCAGAGTCCTCATAACCCCAGCAAGGCTGGGCACAGAATTCTTGAGGGAGCACGACCCCCAACCTTGCTGCGGTCACCTAGCTCAGGGGCAAGGGTGTCCCCAATCTGGGGTACTATCTCTCTCTACTGGATGGTTCCCTGACCCACTGATCACTGCATACAATTTAAAGCAAACACAAATTATTTAATCAACAATTAATTTAAAATGAAAAAGAAAAAATGAGAAAGGTTAAAGGAAACACATCACCCTGCTCTGTGGCAGGGAACATCACAAACACTGTCTCTGCAATGTCAGGGCAATTCACAGTCTGTTCCTTGTAGGTCCCAGGCCCCTTCTCAGGCCCTGGCTGTGCTGCAGGGATGCTGTAGCTTGGACACTTGCTCTGGTGGTGATCACACACTCTCAGACTCTGGACTGCTCCAGCCCCAGCTCCACTGCTCTGTCTCAACTCCACGCTGCCTCAGCACGGCTGCTGCTGCTCTGCCTCCAACCCTGGGGATGCTGCCCTGGCCCTCTGGCTCTGGCTGCAAGCTGCTTCTGTTTTTCTGCTCCCAGCACTGACCTGCTTCATGGGCTGTTTTCCTGGCTGCTCTGGCTCTGGTTGCTGCAGCTCTGCTCCCAGCACAGGATCTGTTTCTCTGGGCTGCTTTTCTGGCCCCCTCTGCATCTGGCACAGCTCTGATCCTCAATTCAGCTTGGGCCCCTGCTCTCTCCTTAGCTCAGCCCCATTCTGTCTGATCCCGGCAATTCCAGCTCACACAGAGAACGGGACCCACCCTGTACTCCTGACTCCTTGATTAGGCTACCCGCCCTGTCAATCAGGCTGATCTGGAGTGTTGGTCTCTCCCCATTGCCCCAGGGGACTGTCAGTCTCAGGGTCTTGATTTCCCATGGAGCCTTCCCCTTTTGGTACTGGGAACTAGCAACCAAAACACCTCCACTGAATCTTAGTAAGGGGATAACAGTCCACTTACATATTAATACACACCAGGGATGTACTTGCTATGATCTTTAGATTACTAAGAGTAGTTATTCACTTTTATCTTTTATCTGTCAGTATGACTTCTGCGCATGCCACTGTATTGCCCGAGCCACGGTAACACACATGCATGGTTTGCGTCGACTCTGCTGTGCTATTAGATGTTATGTTATCATATTAGTTACAATGTAAACCTGTGTGTATTTCCATTGAACAAGTGTACACCATTCTTATATATTAAATTTTAGTGAATTGTTTTCTGTGCTAAAAAAAAACAATCTATGATAAAGTAAGATAAAAAATTCTGCCGCATACCCCTTAAAACCCTTTTGCGTACCACCAGGGGTACATGTACCCCACTTTGGGAAACACTGCATTAGACAAAGCAAGCTGAAACCTTGACTTGTGTGCCACTCCCTGATTTTCCTGTGCACTTCAGACAGTGCTACTTTGGCTCACATTTCTAGAGTTTTCTTCACATGCATGAGAGCTAGATGCATGATTTATTTTTTTATGGTGAAAGCTGAGATTCTGCAATGCAGTTCTGTGTCAGTTTGGATACTGTGGTCAGAGAACCATGGAATACACAGGGTTTTAGGCAAAGATAGTGGGAAACAAAAGTTCTCCTAGTGGGAGAAGTTGGGCTCTGAGTTTGCCCCAACCCCCAGAACAGCAATTAAGAAAGGGCAAAAAGTAGACCCCTCCCAGCAACCACAAGGGGGGCGGGGAGAGAGGAGACCAGAAGGCAGAAGAGTGAGGAAAGATAGTGTAGTGCCTGCCATTCCAGGAGTCAGAAGGTGCATGGTGCTCTGACCTGTCTCTGTTCGCAGACTGATTAGTAGGTGTCTGGCGTATCTTTAAAGCTTTTGGGGCAGATCCTCCAAAAATGGTGCAGGGAGGCCAGATTAACTAAACCTGCTCCATAGAAGGGACTAACCCCAAGCTGTCACTCTCCTGCAATACACATACCTTTCTCAAAGGGCCAGGTCCAATGGAAGGGTTATCTCCAGCTTCCAATCAACTAGCATGTATGCTGTTATCAGCCCCACCCTTGAGTTTGCTGTAAATAAAAAAAACAAATTCTGCCTTGTGTTAGGAGGATTCATTTACAGAGGATGCATCTGCTAGTTTACCTGCTCCAGACTACGGTGCTAGCTGCTTCCACCAAGGACAGGACTAAGTCCTTAGGGCATCACGATGACTTTTGGGGTGGGGGAAGTAACCCCCCACCCCATGGCTTCTCTCTATACACAAATTTAACTCATCATACATTATTCGAGCACCACACTTAGAACATATAATCTGAAGATTAAAATTCTGTACCAAATGTCCTTTACTCTCCTGGACAGTGTGCCTGTAGGTAACTCCTAAAGCTGTTTGTAAAAGAATTGGTATCACAGGGGAAGATGACTTTTATATTTGCTCTTTGCTATCAAGACAATGATGGATCAGCTAATGGTTACAATGTAGTGGTGAGATATCAAATGCTAGTAAATTAGTCACCAAACAAATGACTGAATTTCTTTCCCACCCTGATGACAGGCTGAAGTACCATGAGAGGGGTTTTTTTTCTTTTCTTACTTTAAAAATCAAATATTATGTCCAAGATCCTGATCCAAAGTCCATTGGAGTCAATGGGAAGGGCACTAAATGACAGCTGCGGAAGACAGCCTTCTGATTCTTAGTCCTTCGTTGACTATTTGCTAGGTGGCAGTGGAATTTTTTGCTATAGTTAAATATTTTAAATCCTTTCCATCTTTCGGAGGGTGAAATTGCACAAATGACAGGCTTTGCAATGGGCAATCTTAAGATGTTTTCTAGAACTCTCCAAGGGTATGTCTTCACTGCAGCTGGGAGTGAGTCTTCAACCCTGGATAGACAGACTCTTTTTAGCATGCTAAAAATAGCAGTGTGAACATTGGGGCTCAGGCTCTCCAGTTCCAGCCATTGTGTCCACACTGCTATTTTCAGCCTGCTAGCTCAAGCCCCAGTTGTGTGAGGCTGTCTGTGTGGGCAGGGAGGCTTGCTCCCACCTACAGCATACATGTATCCTGAGAGCTCCCACAAAGCCCAACAAAAAGTTCTCAGCTTGTTTTTGATAGTGTCCTTTACATACATAGTAGATGCATACTTGGGTTTGTATTTGAAGTTTATGGGCCTATTCCAATGTCCATTTAAGTTAATGGAAAGCCTCCAATTGACTAAAATGGGCTTTCTATCAAGCCCATGATCTCTGTGATCTTTAACATAAGGCAGTGTATGCAATTATCTTGGATGACAACACATTTACAGTGCATTTTGAGGTACAAGGCTGAAAGCAGATATCTAATGCAACTATATTTCAAGTATTATTGCTTTTGGTCTTGATTCAGCAAGGTATTTAAGCAAATGGCTAACTTTAAGACCAGTAGTTCTGTTGTCTTCAGTGAAATGACTTATGTGCTTTGTTAGGCACATGCTTAAGTATCTTATTAAATCAGGCTCTTTATGATGTGGATTGTTACCTTGCTTTATATAGTTACCTAATGAGTTCTAACCACTGCAGTTATATCAGAAATCAACACAGATGCTACATTTGTCTACCAATCAGAATTATCTTTTCTATGTGAATATTATGTCTCAGTGCTTTTGTGTTCAGGTCTATTTTTTCATGAATATATCCAGAAGGAAAATTCCTTGGAATATTCATCTAACATTCTAAGAGAAATATTGCTGAGAGGGAGATGTTTCACTGCAATTTCCTGGGTGCTAACAGTGTTCAAACTTAGAATCTTCAATTTGTTCAGATTTGTAGAAGTTTCATAAAATTAAATATTCAGGGAACAAGTGGAAGAAAACATGAGAGAGAGAGAGAGAAAAATCCAGAGTAACCAAGATAAAATTGCAAAGAAGGACTAAAAATCTATGTAAATGCACATGGATAAAATATAAGTGAAAATACATAAACTGGATGTTCATGGAATTTCTAAAAGACTTAGGCTAAATTCAGGTAATCACTTTTGTGTTTGAAAAGAGCCATTGATTTTTAATCTGAATGCAAAGGGAAACAATTGCATTTTATTTAATAAAGAACAGGATGCTTCACAGTAGGTGTGACTGAGAAAGCTACTTTGTGTTGATGGAAAACAGACAAGCCTTTAATACAACTTTTGAAGAAAGATAATCTGCCAAATGCCAAATCCATACCTATGGAGTATACGATTGTTCCATAAATTGGACTTTGTTAGAAACCTGACAGCTTCCTTTCTCTCAGCTTTACATTTAAGTGAAATGTCATTTATCTCACCCAGCAACATTTCTTAATATCTTTAGCTTAAAAGATTAAATCAGTTTGTTCAGTTGAACCACCAACATTTTGGTTGTATTAAATAACTCTGTTCATACTACAGTTAGAACTGTGCTAACTACAATCCTTTAAGTACAATTGTTGCTAGCAGTTATACGATAGGGTTCTCTGTAACATGGATTGACTAGTATAGTTCTCAGAAAAGTAAAAAAAAGACATGGAGAAAAAGTTATTACTATCTTCTTTATAACTGCCCTTAATATATTTTAAGATTGTTATCAGGCCCCCCTCAGTCTTCTTTTCCCAAGACTAAACATGCCCATTTTTTTAAATCTTTCCTCATTCGTCAGGTTTTCTAAACCTTTTATCATTTTTGTTATTCTTCTCTGGACTATTTCCAATTTGTCCACGTCTTTCTTAAAATGTGATGCCCAAAGCTGGACATAATACTTCAGCTGAGGCCTAACCAGTGTAGTTTAGAGCAGGACAATTACCTCATCTTATATACAGCTCTGTTGTTAATACACTCCAGAATGTTATTAGATTTTTTTGCATCTGCATCACGTTGGGTCATATTCAATTTGTGATCTGTTATAAATCCCCAGATCCTTCTCTGCAGTTGTATTACCTAGTCATTTATTCTCCATTTTATATTTGTGCATTTGATTTTTTTTTCCTCCCTAAGTGTAATGGTTTGCACTTGCCTTTATTAAATTTAATCTTGTTGATTTCAGACCAACTCTTTAGTTTATCAAGGTCCTTTTTGAATTGTAATCCTATCCTCCAAGTGCTTGCAAACCCTCCCTGTTTGGTGTCATCTGCAAATGTTATAAGCACTCCCTTTGTTCAAATCATTAATAAAAATATTGCGTAGTATTGGACCCAGGACAGACCTTCCCAGTTTGACAGCCAACCATTGATAACTACTCACTAAATATAGTCTTTCAATTTGCTATGAAAACATCTGATAAGTAATTTAATCTAGACCACATTTCCCTAGTTTGTTTATGAGAATATCTGTGGGACTGTGTCAAAAGCCATATTAGACTCAAGATATATCACACATACAGCTTCCCCTCTATCTATGAAGCCTGTAACCCTATCAAAGAAGAAAATTAGGTTGTTTTGGCATGATTTGTTCTTGACAAATCCATGTTGGCTAATACCCTATAACTCTAGGTGCTTGTAAATTGATAATTTGATCATTTGTTCCAATATCTTTCCAGGAATTGAGGTTAGGATGATTGGTCTATAATTTCCTGGGTCCTCTTTGTTTCCCTTTTAAAAGATAGATACTGTTTGCTCTTGTCTGGTCCTCTGGTACCTCACTTGTCCTCTATGAGTTCTCAAAAGATAATGGCTAACAGGCCTGAGATTGCTTCGGCTAGTTCCTTAAGTATGCTAGGGTGAATTTCATCAGGCCCTGCCAACTTGAATGCATCTAACTTATCTAAATAGCTGTATCTAGTGTATTTCTGTTCCCAGTGGCCTCACACTAGCTTAGAGAAAGCAACGAACAAACCACACACATGCCTTTCTACAAGGAGTTCAGAAACAACTTTATTTATAGCTCACACTTTTTTGCTAAAAGTGCATAGTAATTATGTATACAGTAGTCAGCATCCAAGACTTTACAGAGAGCAAATTCCTCAAAAAACAAACACAATCAAATTGAAATGAAGATCACGCTATTTTATTCAGCTGCATGCAGAGACCCTTAAAGAAGATATCGCCTTTATACTGAAATGTGCTTGAATCACTAGCTGATAAAAAGATGCAACTGTTGCTGTATTTTCTTTATACTTCTCCATACTATTGACTCCCCATTTGCAACTGCAAGCCTTAAGGCATTCACCTACAGCAGGAATGTGCAATAGGTGGCAGGGCCAGCGCTACCCATTCTACTGGTGGCAGGGCTGGCGCTACCCATTAGGCGACCTAGGCAGTCACCTGGAGCAGCAGAATTTGGAGGGAGGCTTTTTGCCCCTTTGGCAGCAATTTGGCGGCAGCTCAACAGCTTGTCCGCTGTCCTAGTGTCTGCCGAACTGCCGCCAAGATGACAGCGGTGTGGAGAGCTGGCGCTGAATAGCCGCCAACCCTTCGGCGGCAGCTCAACAACTCGGTGGACGCTAGAAGGCCCCCGGCACCCACTCCTGCGCTTGCAGCAAAATACCTGGCACTGGCCCTGACTGGTGGTCTTTCTTCTTAAATAATTATGGGCATAAACTTGCTCCCATTTGAGTCAATTGCTAAATTTCCATTGATTTCAGTGAAGCAGAGTAGGCCCTACTTTAGCAAACTGTAAGGGGAAGAACTCATTTAACTTCTTTCTGCTCCCAGCCCCAACAGAAATAAACATACTGAAAGGAGGTCTGTATTTTCTGATCCATGTAAAACCTTCTTATCTTCTTACATGTCACCTGAGTATATAAAGGATGTGCCCCATATTTCATACCCTTAGCTTTAAATTGTGCCTTAAAAGTTATGCAGCTGTGCTGCTTGTAGCTATGATTCATAGAGGATTTCTAGGAAGAAGGGCAAAATGAATGAAGAGACAAATCAGATGCGTTATGTTCAGTTTTGATGCATGTAAAGAGCAAGGCCTAAGTTGGCTGAAGTCATTGGGGTGTATGTATGTTAGATCAATCCAACAAATGAACAAAGTTTACTCTTCCCTAAATATTACTTATTTAATCAAGACTGGTGCAGGAGGTCTTTATCACTGAGATAAGACATGGCAGAGCACAAAGGCCATGAGGGCATTTGAGGCCAGATCCTACTCCCATGTATACCAATGGAAATCTTTTCCCATTGTCATCACAATAATTGGGAATGGGATCAAGCCCCAAATAAACAGCCAGGACTCAGGAGTGTTAAAGGGCTGCTCTGTACAAATGAATCACTTAGCTAGCATTTATAAAAGAAAGGCAAACATCTTTTGCTTTCCTCCCTGCTTCTCCACTGACTCTTTTGCATTTAGCTGGCTGGTAAAAAGGTGTACTGTTCATTTGAGGCCTTCAGGTCCACACCAAAGTCAGTGGGAGTTTTGCCATTGATCTCAAAGAGAGCAGAATCAGGCTCTTTTAGAGGTAGGACTATGAGGAGAATAGATAAGGTACATTGCGCAGTTGTTTGTCCAGGAGTTCCTGATTTTA
The DNA here is from genome assembly GCA_007922305.1 of Dermatemys mawii. NCBI lineage: Eukaryota > Metazoa > Chordata > Testudines > Dermatemydidae > Dermatemys > Dermatemys mawii. The sequence continues at coordinate 16,245,440 of ML677363.1, forward strand.
GAAAGAGACATGGCCCTTTCTCAGGGAGATTACAAGCCCCTTCGAATATGACATTCCTTGTGCCAAAGATCAATGAATATTTCTTAACACCTACAGAGTTCTTTGCATTTTATTAAGTGCTTTACAAACATTAGCTAATCCTCAGAACACTCCTGTGAGGTAGGTAAGGTTTATTATTCCCATTTTACAGATGGGGAAACTGAGACAGGGGGGCCAAATACATCCGTGGTGTGTTTCCACTGACTTACATCAATTTGCCCCAGAATGTTTAAATAACTTGCCCAAGGTCACAGACCATGTAGTGGCAGAGTTAGAGTCAGAAGGCAGGAGCTCCTGCTTCTCAGGCCTCTGTTCAGACCACTTGATCATGTTGACTGTTATAGGCAATAAGACATGCTGTGGATTTCTGGGTTATTACTGTATGCATTATTTGGTGCTATAAGGCATGTAGATGTCAATCCAATGACTTTAACCAGTCATGAAGTGCAATAATTCCTTACAATTGCACTGCCTGGAATATTGTACCACAATGGAATTTATACATAAAGATAAAGCAAACTGTCAGACTCACACTTTTGTTGGGTACTCTTGATATAAACATGATAAATGAGACTGAATTCAGCACCGACACAATGAACAGGAAACTTTAAACGAATAATCAACTCTCATATGAGAAAACATAGTAACGATTCTAGTTCTAATTGCCAAATCTCTCCCCTGGCATGCAGACTAGAACTCTGTGTACCCATACCCTTTCACCTTGTTTCCAGAGCTCAGATGCTAGCCTTGCTATGAAACAGCTGTGAGCTGGCTCAGCATTCTAGATTCTAACATTCAAATAGATATGCCAAGCTTCCCATGTGAAGAATTCCAGTATTGCCATAGCACTATATAGGAGAGTTTCTACAGGCCAGCTGTGTAACTCACAGGAGTAATTTCTACTCTAGTTCCCATGCTAAGTTGGGAAGCTTGTCATTCCTCAGGAGCATGTCAATGTCTAGGCTATGGTGTTGGGCACACATTCATTACAAAGTAATGTGCACCAACATGCTGTGTAACAGCAGCCCCCCATGTCGTCTGTGCACACCTGCACAAGTGTGTTAGGATGGAGATCATTGCTGGACCAAGAAAAGAAAAGAATATAGAAAGCATAGGTCATGCTTCTGAGCCCTAGACCCCATCCCTCCATGACTCCTTTCACAAAAGGTCTGAAAAGTACCCGCTCTTCATGACTGGAGTGGAAATCTCTCTCTCTCTCTCTCTCTCTCTCTGTGCTAGGTGTGAGTTTTCTGGCAGGTGCCTATACAATGCCCTGCAAGATTTTGTCCCTTAATATGCCTCTCAATCTCATAGCTAGTAGAGAGCAGACATGGTGTCTAAGCTCTGGACATGACTGTGGATGCACTGAATTCTCTTCGGTATGCTTGCAAGCCAAGGAATGGTTCCTACTCCACTTAAGCCAATAGGAGTTTTGCCATTCATTTCAGTGAGAGCAGAAATGGGTTCCATAACTGAGGATGGCTTGTCCCACTTCTGGCCTCCCTAATTCAATTATATTTTGTCTATATTCATTAAAAACTGGCCATCAAATATATCAGCTTGTGGTACTATCCACATATGTGCCCTTTAACAAATAAATATAGACGTTCAAATACCATCTCCCTAGAAATTCTGTAGAGAAATGTGGCAATTATCACTGTAATAATTTAATATTAATCTGCATTTAAAACAAAAAAAAAATATTAGTTACAATTCTGGAAACCTAGGCAGACCCACCTGTCCTCATTCAGCCTTTGATACATCCAGTGCATTGACAATATAGTAAATCAGAAAGCTGCGCTTGCAATCAGCATTCATAAATCATTGTACAGATGGACTTATATGTTAAATACACCTCAAAACTTTCCTGAAATAGAAATGTTCAGAATGAAGCAATGTCCTGAATATTACCTAGTGGTGCCTTATTGAGCACAAATCTGTAAATCAGGTGGGATTTACAGCCACCATTTATGAATGGAAATAAGATTCCAGTTATATTTGCAACCATAGATAATCCAACCCCATATACTGTTGTTGGAAATTGGGATATATATAGATGCTCTCACATGGCCTAACTGCAAATATCAAATGTATTTTTACAAGTTAGCCATGGCCTTTCTGACATTGCTTCTCAAGATGCCCTCTACATTGTTACTGACAAGCACAAATAAAACTCATTATGTAATATGGTTTAAAGACTTTCTCTACATTTGGCTTATACTCTCAGCTGTTTCTGAGCTGTCTTTTAGCATTGAGAGTTGTTCTTCCTGGTCTTTCTGATTTCTCCTACATTTCTTAATTGCTGGTTGGATGCTTTAATGCCATCTCTTAAAAATAATAATATAAATATGTTTTAAAAAATCCTTGTATTATTTTTTAAAAATCTTAAAAAGAAATAATTTATTTTGAAGCATGGATGACCCATCTAACCACTAAAAATGTCTTCTTTTAATGTGGGTGCATCACACCTGAAACATCAGCTTTGTTCTTAATACATTAATTTCAAACTCATTGCATATGTGCATAATAGATGTAGCTGTTCTAACAGTGTCATGGGTCAGATCCTGCAATGGCTCCACACTCAGAACTCCCTTGGAAGTCGGGGAGTTTGGAACATGGTGCAGCTGCAGGAGCTGACTCTGTATTTGTTTATCTCAAGGACTTTCCAAACTTTTCAGTATGAACCACATCTTAATAGAGAGATTGTCTCAAGGATCAATCTCCCCTCCTGACGACTGTGCAGACCATCTCCTATCTTACTGGCAATTGAGTAACACCACTGGGGCAACTATAATGATTTATATGGATAAGTAATATCAGGAAAGTGTTTAATGTAGTTTTAACATCTTTTACTGCAATTTAGCAGCTGGAAACAAGGAGACAGGCACATGGGACCAGCCTGCTCTCTACAGACCATCAATAAATACTCATGGACCACAGTTCGGGAACAACGGATGTACACAATTTATATGCTTAATGACTCTACAAGTGGCTCTTCCACCAGTTGTGTGTTAGCAGCCCCATGGCTGACAAAGAATGAATGCAATATATTTGTGTTGGGTCATTTCCTATTAAAGACTGTAGCTCAATAAAACCAAAACCACAATACTGTAAAAAATATGTAGGGAAAGAAGGTGAAGTGGGCCTCCTTTTTCTTCTATTATCCACCTTTTGGGTCATGAGAAAAAAACCCATCTCATTGGGCCCCAATATGCCTCAATAATCACCAGATATCATGGGATGTGGAAGGATGCATTCTCTTCTTTAAACAACCCCAAAAGTAGGCAGTGAAGAGGAAAATTTATCTATGGATTCAAGCAGCCCTAACTCATGATAGCATAATCCTCCTTGCCAGACTAAAACTCTCTCTGACTTTAGTGAAAGTTTTGGGTGCACAAAGACTGCCAACTGAGTCCTATCCGAAAAGAGTGGAAAAAGTCATTGGACCAAGGGGTCTTAATGACAGTCACAATGGAAAATGTCTGCTTCTGATCAGGTATAAAGGACCCTAGTGATAAGCATTCTGGGGAATATGTGCAAAGGCATAAATGGGAGGTTAGATGCTCCACTTCCACTGATTTTCAGTGGAAGTGGAGCATCTAAAGGCTTTTTGTGTCTTTGAAAATCTCCCCCTGTGTAATGAAAGTGGTGGTGTTTGGAGTGACCCAAGCCCTCCTCAATGCCAACTGGCAAGGGGGGGTTACAATATTATCCTGATTCTAATGTGTACATTCTGGTTCACCAAAGAATGTTACATGAGGTCTTAAATGAAAAGTTGGATCCCATTGCTCATTATCATTGTTGTGAAATGTACGTATAAACACTATGTAAGGAGTTCTGTATGTACAGTATACTGAAAAAAAGGTTTTTAGAGTCTGTATTGCAGCAGGGGTGGATACAAATTTCCTTTCAGACAAGGGATGTTTATTTACTTATTCTCTGTTGAAATGTAAATGAAGTATTGTCTCATTCACAGTGGGTTTTCCATCACCTAACTAAGATGAATGCAGATGAAGGCTTATACGAATTTCCAGAAGAAACTAACAGAAACACAGCAGGGGAAAGAAACTTATCTTCACATATACTTCAAAGGTTTGCTGGACTATATTTGGGGAACACAGTCAATACCCTACCATCCTGCATTTAGGAAGTAAATGGGCAGTGTGTTTACATTAATGAAAATGGGATCACAACCAGCCTTCATTGAAGATGTTGAAAAAGGCTTTGGGTGAGAAACTTCATTAGACATGGAAGCTAAGACAGTAATTGAGTTTAGTCTCTAGAAAGTGTGGTATGATTTTGTTTTATATGTAACCTTTGTGTTTCCATTACTCTTACTTGCTATCTCTTGAATCTTCGATAGTAAACTTATGGTTGTTTATCACTATAAATATATCTCAGTGCTATGGTATTAAGCAAGGTGTTGCTCATGTGTTGAGTCATATAAGCTGGTGTGTACACTGTTCCGTTGGGGGCAGAAGACCTGGTATTTCTGTGAGATGGTATTTAGTGGGTAAAGGGTTGGACATTACAAGGGAACACTTCAAAAGTGGTTTGGGGACTGGGTTGCTCCTACTGTTAACCTGCAAGGTAAAGTAAGGGCTGGGATACCTAGAAGAAAGTGCCTGTATGGCCAATAGGCTGACACCCAGTTAAACACAAGCAAGTTTCCCTCTCTCTGGAGACAGGCAAATAACATTCTATCCTGGGTACCTTGAGAACCATCACAGGAGCTCCCTCTATATAAGATAGTCACCGATGCTTTCAGTCTTCAAAATCAGGTTTCTGTGAAGACTCCAACCTCAAATTAAGGGCCTGATCCTGCACAACCTACTCAACCACAACTCCCATTGATAGCAATGGGAGTTCTTTCCTAAATCAGGACTACAAGATCGGACCCCAAATACTTAATTAGGGTTTGATACATCATATCTGAAAACAAATGTATAGGCAGAAATGTATTTCCATAGGTAGAGATGAATCTGCCCTGTATAAAGAGTAGTTAAGTTGTTGTGCAATATAAGACTAGAGTTCCAGTAAGGAGCACATCATACATTTTGAAAATGGAGCATAACAAGTAGTTTGCTACCTGAACTTTGACTGTAATTTCCTTGTGTTTATATTATTGCATGCTTGTTGTTTGTCCAGTCATATAACTTTAAAAAATTTCTGTTTAAAACCCCCTCCATTTATAATCTACAAAATCTTTATTAGTATCAATAGTATGTTGTTAATAATTAAGTCATCTCTTTGCTGATAACACCTGGGTAACTGTGCAAAGACACTGCACATTTGTATTTTTTTTAAAAATCTCTTCATAGGTGTGGTGGTGTTAGCCTGTAAACTGGAAGAATCACCTGATTAAAAGTTCTGCCCTCTGAAACATCCACAGCACAACCACTTAGGTAGGGCTTTAAAATGTCCAGCTGCCACAGGAGGTAAACTGTATTACGAAGCAGCAGGGGAAGGATGTCAAAATATAAAACGGAGTACTTATCTAGAGCCAGATTCTGCCTCCTATAGCACGTTCAGTAGTTCCTATGTATATTCAGTAGTATCTTATTCTACAGTAGTCTAAGGGTGACAGAATCTGGCCCTAACTAACTAAAGAGCAGTAGAAAAGGGGAAGCAGAAATCAGGTCAATATACTTCATAACTTTAAAAAATAAATCAGATGTTGGATTAGGGTCTTTGGGTGAAATCGTGTTCTCCGCTTCACAAACCTCCTACTGAAGTCAATGGGAGCTTTGTGTGAGAAGGGAATTAGGTTTTGCTTCTCTGGGCTTGATCCTCTGCTGGTCCAATGGCTTCAATAGAACTGTGCCAATTTACACCAGCTAAGAATCTGGCTCTGTATTTCTATTTTGCCTTGGAATGACTATGCCAATCATTCAAGGCAACCATTCAAGCATAGTCATTCCAAGGTGCAATGTGACCAAAATCCCTTGATCGAATTATAGCTCCCTAATAGTTTGCAGGGTTTCTTTATTATCTTTCTCTCTAAAATCTTAAGCTTGGTTGCCACAAAGGCTGTAACACTGGGGGGTGGAGTGGGGACTATGGACAGCTGTCAGCTTGTTTGCATTTAAAATCCAGTTCCAGTGCATGTGACCTCAAAGGCCTAATACAGCATAATCTGCTAGCAAATTGATTAAAAATCTGGTGTTGGTGCATATATTGCTGATTTAAATAATCTCCTAAACAGTCTAGAGTTAGTAAAGGGGCCTTCACAGTTCATGCATTTTTTTTCTAGCAGATTAAACAGTAGTGCTAAATGGTTTCACCTTGTGTCCTAAACAACAATGTAGGAGTAGTTATAAACAATGGTGCTTGATTTCTTCCCTTGGGAGCCTAGTAGTTTTAAGAGTAATAGTAGTATTCTTGCAGTTCAGTGATTTGCAAGAGGAAACAACCACTTTCAATAGAAAGGCACCAGGCTCCTTTGTAGACTTCACTTAAATTTTGCAGCATCCTCTAAAAAAGAATAAGAACAGGAATCACAATAGGAATAAATATACCTGGCTGCCTAGTCCTGTTTGCAGAGATCTGCAACGTTCAAAAATTTCTTTATGACCATTCCCAGGCAAAGCATTAAGAGCATCATGTACCCGATGGTACCTAGGAAGGTAGGGGAGGCCGGTGGGGATTTGAGGAACTGCAGCAGCCCTTCTTCTAGATAGTACATCTGGTCATAGATGCTGAGGAAAGTGAAGATGTGGAAGAGCTGGTGGCTGTGCCCGATGATGTCAAACAGCCCCGGCTGGATCCTCTCGGGGATCTTGCTGATGTTGAAGAAGGCGGCCACCAGGAGCCAGAAGTAGCGCCTGTAGAAGTAGACGAAGAGGGTGGGGTTCTGGCCCCGCAGGTCGAAGAGGAAGCTCTCCAGCATGATGGGGCAGGCCATGCTGAGGGGCATGGCGAAGACGAAGGTCCGGATGGCGAAGGGGTACGCGCACCACTCGGAGCGGCTCTTGCAGCACGCCACGGTGCAGGTGACGGCCAGCGCGAAGGCCACCGGCAGCACCAGGGCGCTGTAGAGGGCGATGGGGAGGCTGCAGTCCAGCTGCCAGCCCAGGCGCTGCTGCAGGTAGCGGCTCAGGGCCCGCGCGTCCAGCAGGCGCAGGCCGGGCAGCAGGTAGTAGGAATAAGCCACGGTGCTGGCGAAGCCGTAGTAGCTGATGGAGGCGTAGTCCAGGTAGAAGAAGGCGGCGCGCAGGCGCAGCGAGAGGCAGCTGAACACATGGGCCGTGCAGCTCATGGCAAACGTGAGCAGGACGCCCGAGGCGTAGCACCAGAGGGGCAGCAGGAAGGGGTGGTGGAAGGGCAGCTCGCCGGCGCCGCTCAGGAAGAAGAGCCGGCAGAACTTGCTCAGGAAGAGGAGCAGGGGGATGAAGTGGGTCCAGAAGTTGAGCGTCTCGTTGGTGGGCTGCAGCACCGAGGCCAGGCACTCCTGGGCGCTGCAGTGCAGCCGCCGGTAGCCCGACAGGATGAAGCACTCCACGAAGTCATCGGGCACCTCGTCCCAGCGCAGCAGGGAGGCGGAGGGGGGAGCGGGAGGCGCCTGGTCCTTCGCCGCCCGGCCTCCAGGCATGGTGCCCCCCTCCCCAGCCCCCTCGGCCAGCCGCGGCGCTGCTCCTCGGCGAGGGTGGCGGTGGGGGGAGGAGAGGGCGCCTGGGGGCCGCGGAGCCGAAGCGGGGCCGGCGCTGTCAGCCGGCGGAGGAAAAGCCGCGTTCCCCGCTGCCGCCGGAGGAGGAATTGCGGTGGATTTGTGCTTCTCCTCCTCCTCCTCCCCCCGCCAGCATCACTCATTGCAGCAGCGGCAGCATCGCCCCAGCCGACGCGCGGCGGCGGCTCCTCCTGCAGAGGAGCCCAGCCTCGCGGTAATTCAGCCCCTGCCGCTGGAGGAGACCGAGACCCTGCCCGGCGTGGGGCCCCGAGTGCCCCCGGGAGACCCGTACGCCGGCTCCGGCCCCTGCTCCGTGCACCCTCCCCAGCCGCGCCGGTTAATGATTGATGCGCCGCGAGCGCAGCCGGCTTGGGCGGGCGGAGGGGGGGGGGGATTGATTTGTAAGGCCTGGGACAGTTCGCCCGGCTCTGAACACCCGACACATTGTCAGCCGGGGCCTGCATTTTCCACTCCCCCCGCGGCGCTGTGAGTTGCATGTCGCTGTCAGCGCGGTCTCTCCCCCTCGCCCAGCCCGCGGCTCCTTCTAGGAAATCCACAAAGCAGCCCCTTTGGGGAGGGGAGGCTAAGGGGCGAGCGACTGGGGGAGAAATACACACAACAGTGGGTGCTTTGAATGGCGCATGCCATTGCATTGTCTCTCTTTTTTTTTCCATTGGACACACTGGGAGTATAACGGACACAAGTGGAACATTAGAAAACCTGACACGTTTCCCTGTGTTAAATGCAGAGTCATACTAAATGCATCCGATCAGACGCGTAGGAATCCCTGACAACAGTGAGAAGGGGGTCCGGTGAGAGAAGAGACAGCAGTGCCAAAATCGGGAATCGCTGACCAAACAAAACGAAGACTTGGCACCCCCCCCCCCCCCCATTCCCTAGGCGAGATAACCGGTTACACTTTAATTCATCTGATCTTTACACTCTATAGTTCAATGAGTATGTTAAAGTACCATGCGGATCCAGTTTTCTTTTGGTGACATGGTATTATGAAAAAGATACCAATCTATGTAAAAGACTTGCGGTGAAATCTTTATTCCGTGTGCCTGGGAAGAGTACAGATACTCTCCTTATGGTATGTAATGTGAACAGCAGCTTTCTGTCTGCTGAGGGATAGTGAGAATCTGCAATGGGCTTGACAGCAGAGGCTCTGTGTTGATCCTTAGATAAATCCTACATTTATCAACTCTACAGTTATGTAATTGGTACAGTTACATAATCAGAATATAAAAAGTGATACAGAGAAAAATGCGCTATAGGCATGTAACGACACTGAAAGATAGTAAATATAAGACAGTACAGAAAGTTTGCTAAGGGGCTGCAGGCTCAGGGTAATGGTCTAATGCAGGGGTCTCCAAACTTTTTGAGACGAGGGCCATATTAGATTTTTGAAGGGGCTTTGCGGGCTGCTGCTGCCCCCCACCTTTGCTCCTCCAGCCACAGTGCTGCCGCGACCCCCCTTTGCTCCTCCGGCCGTGCTGCAGGGGCACTCACCCTTTTGCTCCTCCAGCCATGCCACTGCTGTGCCCCCTCCCTTGCTCTTCCAGCCGCACCGCGGGGGCACTCACCCCTTCATACATGGGGCTGCCGGCAGCAGCTCGCGCAGGGGGGCAGCCACGACTTCTTCATGTGCCTGCTCAGCTGGGGGGCTGAACAAATCAATGCCGTGGGCTGGATTTGGCCCCCCGGCTGTAGTTTGGAGACTCCTGGTCCAATGGATAGGATGTTCTTTGCTGTTCTGGTGTATTTCCTCTTATTGTTTGTAATTTGAACATATCTTTCAAAAACACTAGGCAACAGTAGATCATTCTAAAATAATGTCTTTATCACATTGTCATACATAAAGAACAAATTCGGTACATTATAGTCATGTATAGTCATAGTCCTTTTTATATAATCTCTTAACATATTTTAGGTCCCTCCCATAGTCTTCAGATCTTCCCCTAGTCTTCTTTTCTCAAAACTCAACATGCCCAATTCTAACCATTCCTCAGAGGTCAGGACAGGTTTTTATCATTTTTGTTGCTGTCCTCTGGACTCTCTCCAGTTTGTCCTCATCTTTTCTAAACTGTAGCACCCAGTATTGAATACAGTGCTCCAGCTGAGGCCTCACTAGTGCAGAGTAGAGCTGGACAGTTACCTCCTTTCTTACACTCCTGCTAATACACCTCAGAATGATCTTAGCCTTTTTCACAGATGCTCACATTGTTGACTCATATTCACTATAAACCCCAGATCCTTTTCAGGAGTATTATCACCTAGCCTTTTATTCTTCATTTTGTAGTTTTGCATTTGATTTTTCCTTCCTAAGTGAAGTATTTTACACTTGTTTTTATTGAATATCATCTTGTTGGTTTCAGAGCAATTCTCTGATTTGTCAAGGTCTTTTTGAATTCTAATCCTGTCCTCCAAATTATTTGCAACCTCTCCAACCTTGGTGTTATCTGCCCACATATATAGTTTATATTAATTGTGGGAACTTCTGCAAGATATAATCTACTCCTAATGCCTCAACCCACTTAGTCTATACACTAGCACAGATCAAACTTACAGCTCTCACCTGGCCTATTCTCTTATGACACAACTCTACCCTTCCCTCCTCTGTCATCCTTCCCATCTTCTGACCTTCAGGTCTGATCCTGAAAATCATTCATTTTGTGGGCAGTTTTGCTGGAATGAGGACATTTGTCTACTCTTCCCTTTTTGTTAACTCCTCATTTCTGTTTTTCCTCAGCAGAACCTCTTGGGTGTAGATTCTATCCTGACATATTCTGTACATCCACATTGACTTAATAGTGTAAGTCTGGGCAGAATTTGACTTTACTACAGTAAGGTTAGATCTAAATTCCTACCCAGACTTTTCTTCCTATCTGACTTCAGAGTTAGGATCTCACTACCTAGAAGATCAATTAACTATTCCCAATCAGCCAAAATGGTCACACAGGTTAACCTGCAGCTGGTTAACCTGATTCAGATTGGAATAAGAGCATATTTGGTGATAGGACCCTGACACTGAACCTCCTTACTAAAGCAGAAGCAGAGTCCAGACATGAGCACACTCAGCTCAGAATTCCATACCCACTTGTTTTGTAATGCCTTCCTTCAGTAATGTCTTCTCTCTTCTAGACAATATTTTTAAATTAAAATGATAAGTAATTCTCTCCTAGCCAGTATTCAGTGGAAATAAGGGATACAAGGAGAGTAAAGAAAGAGAGAAGAAAAAGTGAGGGGAAAAAAAAGTAAGTTAGATTCATGGAGACAAAGTTCTCCGAGTTCCTTTTGTGATGTTCTAGGTGAAAGTCTTTCCTGTGGAGAGGGCCAGTGCACCTCTTATGCCCTCAAAAAGGGGTTTAAATGAGTCTTAAAAGTGGTGCATTGGCTTTGTTCTTCTGTCCTTCTGCTGCGGGGTAGGGTACGTCTTCACTACCCGCCGGATCGGCAGGTAGCAATCGATCTGTTAGCGAGCGATTTCTCGCGTCTGGTGAAGACGCGAGAAATCAATTGCTTGCGGCACCCTGTTGACTCCCGTAACTCCTGCTTGTTGTGAGGCACAAGCCAGAGTCGATGGGGGAGCATGCTGCCGCCTGCCGCTGCCATGAGGACGGCAGGTAAATCGGCTGAAGATATGCAGACTTCAGCTACGTGATTCACGTAGCTGAAGTTGCATATCTTCAGTTGATTCCCCCCACCAGTGAAGACCAGCCCACAAGGTCAGACTCTACCTGTACCCTTTCCAAAAGTCTGATAGCAGCCTGTCTGTGCACACCTCTTTGGTGTGGCATAGGGGATTCCCACACACCTTTCTCAGTGGGCAATATCCTTAAGTAGGCAGAAAGTAGTTTTTCTTGAGTAAACATCTGTGCTGATGTTTAATCATACAAACATGCATCATTCTGATAATTTGATTACTGTTTCATATGAGCTCTTATCCCTTGTCATGTTCATAGCAACTCCGTATTAAACATATCCTAACAGGTAATTTTACAGTGCAGTGATTATTATTTCTCATAATAAATCAGTACACAAAATGATGTAATTTAGCAACCAGGATAACTTGCCCCCCCAGAGTTCCTTTTAGACTGGATAAACGGGAATCCTTGCATAATTTTCAGTTTTATCTCTCTGGTGTGACTAATTAGAGCCAGCAATATCTTTCTAAACAGATTTTTATTATGACACAAATGAAATGTGAACAAGGGTCTCTTGGACCATGGATGTGCCAAGACGCCACTTGCTCTTGAAGTCTATTTTTTAGTTCAAGCTTAGAAAAGACAGACATTATAAGGGCATGGAAATGACTGAGCTAATTAAGGTTGCTTGATAGTTTTCATTCTAATCCCTTACATTCAGAAGCTTTTTAGTTTCTGACCATTTCATCTTCTGAGGTCAGTTTTGCCAGACTTGGTCTGTGCCTGAAGTTATTTTTTCTTTTTAAAGTTTGATCAGAAATGGTTGGATTAATTATGCCTGCAAGCAGACTGGAAAAATATACTTTTTACCTTCTAAAAAGATTATAAATCTTGTAATGGTTTGCTTGAACAACTCACCAGAATAGCTGGCAGTAGAAATTTGATGGGGAAATAGCCTACTCTCAGGACAAATATTATGTTGAAATTAGGTTTATTTTGACTGAGCTATGAGTCTTTTAAAATGGCATTAGATTTATGTGTGCTTTCTTGCTCTAGGACCGAGTTCTGTCACTTTAACTAATAATGATCCCAATTCATTTCTCTCAGAGGAGAACACTGCTTGTCCTCATTTAGGGTGGCAGAACTGGACCTTCTGCTTGTAAAGCGTGTGGCTAAGGAAGGCTGTGTTCTTCATGCATGCATGGCTAACTCAACTTCATAGAGAGGGTAGTTCAGGAGCACGAACAACAGCTGTAATAAACCTTATTGTGTGTGGGCGGATAGAAGGGGAGCCCTGACCAACGTGTGGGAATGGTTCTGTGTAACCTGTTCTCGCTGGTTTTGAATATTCACACTTCCAAATAGATATTGAAAGTGCACACACAGGTTCCAGTACAGAGATGGGCAAACAATGACCCATGGGCCACATCTGTTCTGTGGGACCATCCTGCCCGGCCCTTGAACTCCTGGCTGAGGAGTCTAGCCCCTGGTCCCTTCCCTGCTGTCCTGCCTTCCCCACAGCCTCAGCTTGCTGTGCCACCAGTGCTCTGGGCAGTGAGCTCCTGCTAAGCAGCATGGTGGCATGGCTGGCTCCGGCTGGGTGGCATGACTGCCAGACATGCTGCTCTGAGCAGCATGGTAAGGGGGAGAGGAGTTGGATAAAGGGCAGGGAGAGGTTGGATGGGGTGGAGATTTTGGTGGGGGAGTGGTCAGGGGATGGGGAATGGAGGGTTGGATGGATAGGTGTGGGAGTCCTGGGAGGTCTGTCAAGGGGCAGGGGTGTGGATACAGGTTGGGGCAGTCAGGCACAGGGAGAAGGGCAGGTTGGATGGGGAGTGAGGTCCTGGGGGTAGTGGTCAGGGGACAAGGAGCTGTGGGGGTTAGATGTGTATGGAGTTCTGAGGAGGGCAGTAAGTGGGAAGGGGTACATAGGGGGTGGGGGCCAGGTTGTTTGGGGAGGCACAGTCTTCCCTACCTGGCCATCTGTACAGTTTTGGAACCCCAATGTGGTCCTCAGACCAAAAAGTTTGCCCACCCCTGTTCCAGCCCTGTAGTAAAGAAAACTCTCCCCAAAGACAAGTCATACTAAGGACTGCAGGACTTGACCCTTGTTGTAGGAGCAGCAGTGATCTGTATCCTATGTATACCTGTATGCTCAAAAAATCTGTTATACCCCCCCGCCCCGCCGCAACTTGTCTCCTCTCCCTCTTTGAATACCTGTGAAGTGGCTTTTCCCCACCCCTCCCTTCTGGAGTGCCTGGGAGATGAATGGGCTGTTTAAACAGCTAGAAGACAGAACAACTCCAATGGTAAAGAAGGTGTCTGTGACTCTTAATTGGGCAGCAATCACATACCCAAAGCATGGATACTGCATGGACCCTGCCTGAGCTGGGGTGTGACCAACCAGATGCAGTGAAGTCATCTCTAGTCGCAGGCCTGGAGCTGGTCCTTAAAAGGGGAAGGTGTCATGTGCTCTCTCTCTCTCTCAAGCTTGTACCTCCCAAGAAGGCCCTTCGCCCAGACCAACTGAGTTGCATTCCATCTGCCATGGGAAGATTTACCCTCATCACACCATCCATTGCTGTGCTGTTGGACACTTACCCTGAAAGATCCTGACACCTCCAGTGCTATGCCTGTCCTGGGAGCGTGAGTATGTGGGTGTGAGCGTGACCTGACCCCCACCCTCCTCCTGCCCCCCTCTCTTTGGAACTTAGATATCAGTGTAATAAAGGTGCTGCTTTCTGCCAAACTCTGGTGGGTCATTAATCCTCCCTTAGCTTAGTAGCTGGCCCAAATTTGGAGTAACATTAATGTCCAACAGGACTGATATCCTCTTCCCCCCAACAACTGATGAGGTCAAGCACCTTGCTATTGGTTCACGCTGGGGATCGCCTATTGCGAGGAGGCATGGCGCGTGGAGTCATGGCGAAGCAAAACAGTCATCTACCAAGATTCCCTGAAGAGCACTCCACGCCTGGCTGGAGCAAACAGGAAGAGGACTTTTCAAATTTCCCTGGAAATTTAAAGGGTGGGTCTGAAATGTGGTCACCTGAGAACAGGACAAAAGAGTTTGCAAGTGATGACCAGAGTGGCTCGAACGGGAATTATGGGACGGGCTGGAGGCCAATTAATGCGCAGTGGGTGTCCACATTCCCGCCGTAGCGCTACAGCAGCAGCACTACAGCCCTTATTCCCCGTGCGGAAGTGGATTACCAGTAGCGCTATAACTCCGAGGTTATAGCGCTCTATGTGCCTTGCCAGTGTGGACAGGTAGGAGGTTATAGCGCTCCTGGCGGCTTTACAGCGCTATAAAGTGCCAGTGTAACCAAGGCCTAAATGTTGTACATGTGTTTGGGTGTAGGAAGCCTCTGTGGCTCTCCAAATTCTTCCTCTTCCCCTCCTGTGCACTGGAATAGTAGCAGTTCTGCAGCGTTCAGGCCCAACCATGCCCAGGGAGGAGAGTGGGGTGGAAGAATCTGCCCCTTAGTGAACAAAGACAGTAAGAAAAACAAGGATAATGCATCACAGAATGTGGTTTGCTCAGTGCAGTTTAATATTAATTATTTATGATACTTCGAAATTTTCTAGTAACTATTCTGTAGTATACTGCATAATGTTACCTATCAGCTCTGTGTTCTTCGGGAACCAAGGCACAGTACCCAGCCTGTCTGATTCCCCTCCAGAATGCAGCCTGTACTTGAACCAAAACTGATCAGAAGAAAGACTTACAAAAAGCAATGAAAAGGCAGTGGGAGACACACCTAAATCTCTGGGACAAGGGTGACAGGTTTAAGGAAACTCCCCTAGCCTCATTTGCATTGAAGGTGGGACAGGGAGGCATCTCTATTAGCATACAGAATGGAGAACAGAGATTCCAAGGCAAGAACCGCATGGAACTCTGGGACCAGAAAAGCAGGGAAGCACTGCATGACGGGGGAATCTCTGCTCCAGATGTTAATGAACCCCCACGTGGATACACCCAGCTCAGCAGTTATCAGACCAATTCTAGTAATAAATCCTTTATTCGTATCCAAAATAGTGAAGCTCCCTAATTGCATTGTGAGCTCCCTCCAAGGGACACTGCCCATAGCCAGTTCCTACTGTCTAGTCTGAACAAAACAACTTTGATATACTCCCTCGAGCCATCAGTTTACCCATAAACAAATCTAGTGTACTCACCAGAACCATTGTTGTTTCCCTATAAAAAACCCCTACCCATGCTCAAGTAAGTGTTTTGATGCCTGGATCCAAAATCTACATCAGTTCCATTTGGACTTCACCTTCTCCTGGCTGATCATGCTGGGGGCTCTCCTTGTCTCCAGCATGCACTTTACTAATCTCTGCCTCACACTTCTGATTGCCTGCTGCTGCCTTGGCTGTCTTATTCTCATCTACAAGGAAGCTAGTTTCTGCTCTCACTTCTCTTAACAAAATTTTTGTGTGTGTTAACTCTTTCCTGTACTGTTCTGCGTTCCTGCTGGCCTTGTCTCTCTCCTCTTGCATAACACCACCATCTGGGACCCTAGATTGATTCAAGCTTCATGGAGTGGTAAGAATCTAGATCTCTCTCTCTCTCTCTCTCTCTCTCTCTTTTTCTCGGTATAGCCTTCTGACCCTGACTTGTGTGATCAGTTATTGTTTTCTAAACCTGACTTTTAAAATCAAAGTTGTTAGATTTAATATTCTAACTGTTTTGTTTGTGTGGCTCCCCATGGTTATTACCTGGCAATAAATAACTTTCATGGTTAAGCTGGTTGCTTTGCTCTCTCTCTAACTCTCTCTCCTTCTCAGTCTCTCTCTTTCATTGGTGTTTTTTGGCTTACTCATTCATTCTGCAGCAATGCTCCTTGTACCTAAGCTAAAGATCCCTGCAGTGCCCAAAAATCCTGTGGGGTTTGCTCATCACATGGGTTACCAGAACAAGTGTAATGTGAAAGTGGGAATAGGGACGTGGAAGTGCTGCTCGACCCAGCCTATTGAGTTCAGGGACATATAAGAGGTCAGCTTGGGAGTGCTGATTAACCCGGTCCCCTCAGACCAGCTCTGTTAATGTGTGTGTGTGTGTTCATCTGATTCTTGGGCTGGAAGAACCCAGCTCTAGGTCCTGCAAGATAGCTTCATTGGGAGGGAACTTGCAGCAGGGAGAAGTAGAGCTCCGTATGAGAACAGAAGGGACACAAGCAGAACACTGATAGAAATACAGACACCTCTCACCCCCAGAAGAGAAACCCTGATAAATGAGCATATCCCAAAATAACGGGTAAATCTGGTAACACTAATGATGGTTATTGGTGTGATAACAATAACTGAGGCGCTCCAATACCCGCATCCTTCCAGACCTGCTATATTTTACTGAAAATATGTACAAGTGCCAAATATTATTTTTATGAATCTTTTTTATTAGTTCATCCCTCCTAATAGTACTCCTCTGTTGGTGTCTGCATCTCTGTAATGCCTCACTTAAGTCCAAGAGATGGCATGATATTTTCATTCACTCACTGTATGCTGGGTACTACTGTATTACAGGGCTGCTGCATTGCTTTATAAATATCATGGATTCAGGAATACACTTGAATATGAAATGTATTGTTAGAGATGACCTTTAAAAGGCCAGCTATGGCTTTGTCACCCCTCTCTTTCTCAGCATACTCTGGATCATATTGCTCTTACTTTGGTACAATTTATTAATTACATGTGCCCGGAAGCTGAGTAGTAAGCAGCTAGATTGAGACAATAAGATGAGTTTAAAGAATTAATTAAGTGATAATTAAAATAAGTAATGAAGTTGATTAAATTAATGGATTAAAGCCAAAATGGGGCATTCAATCCCCAAAATGGTAGGGCTCCCCCAAAATGCTGGTATTCCCACAAAATACTCACCCTTCCAGCTGGACATTTGTCTTTATCCAGAGTCCTTGATCTTCCTTCAAATCCAGGTATCTAGAAGCATCTTGCATCCCCTACTATTGCATCACTTCCTGAATCTCTATGGGTACTTTCTACATATTTCATATTCTCCTGCTGCTCTGCCTCTAACTCAGGGCTCTATCTGGGCTCAGAGCCACATAATAAAAGATGGCAGGGAGTAGGTTACAATGCATATTAATCCTGTATCAAATGGGTAGGCCATCAAGAGAACACTACGAAGCTGGGGAGATTCCATCACTGTTGTTGTTCAAACCACAAAAATACAAGGATCCTTCTTTATCCACCCCTAAAGATTCACTAGCCCAGATCACCCCTTCCAGTGGCAACTCTTGTATGACCTGGTTTGGAGGGATGTAAAGACTCCCTGACTGAGTTTTTCCTAAATCTTCTTCTCAGAGGAAGGAATTATCTTCCTCCCACTTCTCCCCTCAGAACTGACAGTGGTTTCACTCCAAAACTCGGAATGGATCCCAGTGGATTTGTAGGAGGCTCATGCCCTTCCTGTGTGGAGCAGGTGATGTATAAGGAGGTAGTAGGTCTGGCTGGGGAGATCAAAACTCATTCAGCATGGAAGGTGGAGTTGTGAATAGTAGGGAGCAGAATGGACTGCAGCAGGCTGTAGTTTACAGCAGGGTTTGGTTGCTGTGTTATGTAATATTTAAATAAAATCAATAGAGTTGTTAGTTATAAGCTCTCTGTGCCCTTAATAAGAACAACACACTCCCTAGGGAGGATCTGTGGCTCCATATCAGTTGAAGGGACTCCTACTGCTGTCCCCAGCTTCTTAGTTACACTGCCAGGGAGTTGTTCTGCATGGAGGTGTGTGTGAGTGGTGTGTCTGTGCATGAGTGTGGTTACTGAAAGTATGGAGGGGCAGAGAGAAATGGGCATTCCCCCACATGCCTCCTCTGTGTCCAGTCACCCTCTCTTCAGCCATACTAGTGCCACCCTTCCACACCCCTACTATATGGGAAAGTAATCTTTGTTTTGCTAAATTTCCTTTGTTCAAGTTTATTTCCCGTGAATCAGAAATCATACTCGTAAAATGTAAAATCAACATCCATTCCAAATTTAAAATAAGCTATTTTATGTTTGGAATTTACTCCATAAATGTAACAGATTTCCTTATAAGTGGTCTCAGGCTATTTTCTATTGTGAATAACTTGCATTTCCTCTTTTTCTTCTTTTAAACATCCTCATGGAGATAACTGACATGTAATTTGAAATTTGGGCCCATAGTCAATCCACTGCCTGTGCCTGCAGTATCAATGCATTCATAATCTCCCAATGTAGACCAGAAATAACACACAGTGGGGACAAATACATCCCTGGAGTAACTCAGCTGAAGTTAACGAACTACATGAAGGACAAATTTAGGCCAAGATGATCACTAACAAAGCAGGTGCACTTAGGTATAGAGATGTAGCCGTATGGAAATAAATGCTTGACAAAGAAACCTGCCAGTATTCTAGAATAATGCTGCCTCCAGGAATTAAAATCTGCATCCTGTGGTGTACACCACATATGCTTGCTTACACCCACGGCTGTATGTAATTTTGTTTTCTTTTTGAAAATCAGTTGTGCCATATGTGCCCTCTAGTGGGACTGGATAATAACACAAAGTGTGTTCTGCTCTGAAAAGCATCTTTTTACTCAACAGATTAACTCCCTGTGTGTATTCAGAGTCAGACTCACATTAGGCTCCAGAAAATTTTGTACAGTTTTTCAATCTTCCTGCAAAGCCAATGCAATAATGAGCAAGTGAGCTGGATTTTATTTTTGCTGTGCATCAACAAATTCCAATTGCAGGACCAGATTCTGTGCTCAGTTACACTTGTGTTACCCACTGAAGACTTAGAATGTATACAGTGGTAATTGAGGGCAGAACTGGAAGATAATGGAATTGAATAGGTGTAACTCTGGAGAATTTGGCCTGCAGAATCTTCATTACTTGCAAAGATGATTGAGTCAGAAAAAAATCCTTCCTGACTTTCAAAAATGAGACTGAGTCTGCTGGGTTGGCAGTTAGAAAATATCCATTTCTTTAGCTGTAAGCTAAACAAATTTGGTATGGTGTCATTGAGACACAATAGACATAGAACCCCAGGACGCTATTAGAATGAGTTATCTCTGAGGGGCTTTTTACTAACCAGCTGTAAATTTTCTGTTCTCATAAAATAAGAAAACAGAAAACAAATCAATTACCACATTAACACAAATGATAATTTTAATAAGAATTCGCTATGGAAATTCAATTTCCACTGTTAACAAGTTATTTTTACCAGAAGTCCTGACGTGTAGATTACAAAAAAGATTAATTTAATCCATGCAAGATGATTGTTTGAAAAATGAAAGAGAAACAATTAATATCTGTATTATTTAGTATGTGTATGTATGCATGCGAGAGAAAGAGACGGGGGAAGAGGGTTGCTACGTCTCCTAAATAAAGTCGGCCTCCACAAAGTAGGAGTGGGAAACCTATATTGGTAGCTTCACCAGGCTGGTCATCTTGACACTGTGGATCATACTCTTCTTCTCAAAATCATATCATTCTTGGATTTTGTGAACATGCTTGACTGCTCTCATGCACTGCCCCCCAATCTTCTCCCTTTAATTAACCATACAACCCAATCTTCCTCACCATAATCATCCTGGCAACAAGTTACTGGTCCTTTACCCCATCTTTAGGAACAGGCTATCTTTGGCTGGCATTTCATCTTATCAAAGTTCTGTAATATAACATGGCACCCTCATGACAGCAATTGTGTATATAGCTGTAGCATGTCCATTGACTTAAACGGGACCTAACTACAAGGGTGCTTCATTTTTTTGCTGATGATAACCAGTACCTAAACCTTCACCCAACCCGTGCAGTATGGAGCAGTAATGTAAAATGCTTTCACCAGCTCACCTTGCTCAGAAGCTGGGCAACCATATTCAGCACTAGCTGATGCTTCCTAGAGTATGTCTAAACTATGATAAGAAACTCACTGAATCACAGGACACAGGTCAACTAACTTGAGCTAGCAGGGCTTGGGCCGTGGGCCTAAAAATAGCACTGTTGGCAGTCAGGCTGGAGGACCCAGGCTCTGAGATGACCCCCTCCCCCACTCATGGTGCCTGAAAGGCCAGGCTCCTCCAACCTGACCTTGAACATCTGCAGTGCTATTTTATTGTCCCACAGCCTGAGCCCTGCAAACCCAAATCAGCTAACCCAGGCCAACTGCAGCTGTGCCACAGGCCTTTTATTGCAATGTAGACATATCTCTAGTGGCCTTTGTAGTCTGCCAGCTAGAGCTGGTTGCAGTAATCAAATCTAGAGGTAATAAAGGCATACATGTATTTTTTCTCCTGCCTGCACTGAAGTCCAGATTCAGCAAGACAATGCTTAGCATTAAGCACCTACATAGTTCTACTGAAGTCAATAGGCTATTCATATGCTTAAGTACCTTGCTGTTTCAGAGTCTGTCTTTCCCCTCATTTATTTCCCTCCCCTTCTCAGTCTATTCGTTGTCCATACCGAGAGCAGCTCCCAAAACTGAGAGCAGGATCAGGAAGGGAATTATCATTTGAGCACCGTACAAGACAGAACATAAAAACATAAGAATGATTGTACTGGTGAGCCCAATGGCCCACCTAGCCAGGGATCCTGTCTTCAGACACTGGCCAGTGCCACTCCTCTGCCTAATCCTCCCCTCTGTTACACCCCCACCAGCCCACTACTGTCCTGAGGCCTCATTCACCGCTCTCGGACACCAGGGTTAAGTTGGGTGACTCCAGTGGAGTCACACCGGGGTAGAACGTGCGCAGGTGGCGGGAGAACCAGGCCCCCTGCGCAGCATGTTCACACGCAGCCAGCGACCCGGCGCGGGGCTCGCCGCGCGCACCGCACGCTCCCTGGCGCGCGCTCTTCCGGCCCAGCCAGGCCCGCCGCCGCAACCCGGCCGTCCGCATCGCTAGCTCGGCCATCGATTCGCCGCACTCCCCCCCTCCCCGAGCGCGGCCAGTCCCCTTCCCTCTTCAATCGGTGCTCGATTCCTTGCCGCCAGGGCTGAGCCAGGGAGAGAATCAAGATGGCGGACAAAACGCCAGGCGGGTCGCAGAAAACCAGTGCGAAGGTGAGGCCGCCCCGCGGGTCCTATAAGCGGCGCCGCTGGCCGGGGCCCGTTCGGGGCAGGGAGGGTAGCGACATCCGTCCCCGGGGGCAGGGGAGCCAGGGCGTGCGGGACGCACAGACCCAGGTGCGCAGGCCGTGCGGCCTGCTCCGTCCCTCCCCTCCGCGGCGTTACTGCGGCTTGCTGGCGGCGGGGTGGATGGGGCGGTGGGGGAAGGGCTGGGGCAGAGAGGGGAGCAGGGAGGTCGGGATCCAGGGTTTCTCCTACTGCTTAGCCAGCATCGGGGAGTCTAAAGCCTGCGGGAAGCGCCCCCCCCTGCACTATCAGCTCGCGGGGCCCCTCCCGGCCCCCACTGCTGGCACCACGTTCTCCCGGGGCGGGGGTTATGTTGGGGCAGAGCGGGATGCATCTGCAGCCTTTCTCCTCTGGGCTTGTCCCATCCCAGCGCTGTGTTTTTTGGCGGTGGGATCGATGCCCCCCGTTAACTGGATTCGCGTTAAAATAGTCTCTTGCTCATTTGAGGTGGATTTTGCCCCATCTTTGTTTTGCTGAAACGTTCACAGTAGCTCTACAGGGCCTTGTTTGAAGGCCTTAATTTTAAAGCTTCTTGCTCTGGTGATGAACAGTTTTGTTGTAAATTTCAATTCTAGATTGAAAACATTTCCCCTTTGCTTTCTGTTTTATGCCTAAATTATTTGTTATAGCATCTCTGTTAGGGTGGGGGGCAACTCAGGTATTCTTAGGCTGTGTTTACATTACCATTTCTGTTACTAAAACTTATATCGCTCAAGGACATGAATGGAACACCTTATGAGGGATATAAGCTTTGCCAGCATAAATGATAGTGTGCACAGCACTATGTTGGTGGGAGAGCGTCTCCTGCTGACATAGCTACTGCCGCTCATTGAGGTGGTTATATGTCAACCAGAGAGAACACTCTCCCTTTGGCATAGAGTGGCTAAATGAGCAATCGTACAGCCTCACAGCTGCATCTGAATAGCTGTGCATCTGTAAGATCACTAATGTAGATGTGGCCAGTGACTCTGAAGAAGCAGAGAAGTGTCCAAAATCACATGGCAAATCAGCATTTTCTAGTGTCTGATTCCTAGTCCTGTGCTCAGACTGCTAAGCATTTTTCAGATGTTTTTGGCCAGACAACTTTGCAGCCTCATGGAATGCATTTTCTCTGTGTTCCCAATTCCCATGTCTGGCATTATTTCCTATAATAATGGCATAATCCAATATTCCTACAGTCCCGCAGCAGCATTTGCACAGCTCCTGTGTCTCCATGGAGTTCTATTGCAGTTGTAGGATTGGGGCCTATGAACCGTATCCTCTTGACTCAAAAGTCTATAAATGTTGGGAGTTTATATTTTTGTGGTAATGAGTGGAAATGAGGACGAGGTTGTTATAATAATCAAAGGCCCCAATCCGGCAGACATGTGCATGTGTTTAACTTGGTTCACACAGGTATTCCCATTTTCTACTTTGGAAATATTTAAACCTGTTTAGGGATTGTTTCGCAATTGTGGATTAGGAATTTGTAGTTAATTTGAGATTGACTTTTCTGTTTCCATCTTCTGCTTCTTACTTCTGTTTGAAAATGTTGGTGTTTTCCCTCAGTGAGCCAGCCTTATTGTCCATAATTAACGCTGCTGAGGATTGAGAGGCTCGAGTCAAAACTATATGGTAGCCACTGGCTGGCTTGTTTAAAGCCACACTGGAAATCTGAATTTGATCAGGATGGATGCTTAAGAGTAATACTCAAGAGTGGGAGTATTGTTTATTGCCTGAATCTGTCACAAAAGTGAGGAATCAGTAAGGACTATAGTTTGCTCCAGGGGTCTCCACACAACGGCCCGGGGGCTGGATCTGGCCCACGGCTTCAATTTGTCTTGCCCTCCAGCTGAGCAGTCACGTCCAACAGGCATGTGGAGAAGCCGCCGCTGCCCCCTCTCTCTGCGAGCTGCTGCCAGTGGCCCCATGTCCGGAGGGGTGAGTGCCCCCCGAGGAGCGGCCAGAGGAGTAAAGGGGGGGATTTGCATATATTTACTTTTTTCACAGTTGCTTCGGCCCGCGAAAGCCCCTTCAAAAATCTAATATGGCCCTCGCCTCATAAAGTATGGAGACCCCTGGTCTACTCCAATGGCTAGGTGCTCTTCAGCACCTGGCAATGAACCTAGGGATAGTGAAGCCATAAATTTGGCTCCACTCAATCCCATTGCAGGTATTAAGCTATGTCTACACTATGGACCTTACAACAGCATAGCTACACTGCTGCAGCTGCACTGCTGTCAGGTCTCCCTTGTAGCTGCTCTATGCGGCGGGAGATTAAAGCACTCCCAATGAGTGGCAGTAGCTATGTCAGTGTAAGAGCATCTCCCACCAACATAGAGCTGTCCACACCAGCGCTTTTGTTGGTGAAATTTATGTTGGTCTGGTGTGTGGTTTTTTTTACACCTGTGACCAACAAAAGTGCTATTGTAGACAAAGCCTTAGAGTGTCCAGACAGTGACAGTATGTAGTTCTTCCTAGCAGCTGGCTATTCAGTTTTCCCGAGCAGAAGGGTCATGGGCCAGGAATAGGATATGAGATTTGAAGAACCAGGATTCTCTTTTTGTTGCTACTCAATATGTAAAATATTTAACCTCTTACTCAACTTTTCCTTTTACCAACATGGAGATAACTTATCCTGCTCAGAAGAAATTAAATAAATATTAAATATATAAATATCCCCCATTGATCTATTTCAAGTATGGTCAGAAAGGCTTATTTCCCCAGCCACTGTCTTCAACCAGGAAGTAGATCCAGAGTCTGGGAAGGGAAAATATATTCTCAGGCTAAGATTTATATATGGGGATTTAGGAGATGAAGTGTTTTGTGTTGAAAACTGTTCTTGTATTTAATAGTAATTAGGATGAGGTACATTGACCTGAACCAATATTTTGCCTTCCTCTGCCACATTGGGCATGGGTCATTAAACAGTGGATTCCCTGTAACTTGAAGTCAAAAATTGACATCTTCATCACTTAGCAGTGCAAAGAATGCACACTCTGCATTGCTTTAAGTGAGGCAGTGTATTAATAAAAACTGGGAAATAACACTCACCTACTTATGAGTGGGCAGCTTTCTCTGGTGAGTTACTATATGTCACGAACAATGAAATAAAATCTACAAAAATGTGTTGAGTTCCAGTGTGGTTGCTGTCCATAAGATTTGAAGGGGCAGTGGTGTTAACTTTCAGGTGGTATTTTAATTTTCATTGTGTTGCTTCTTCAACTTGTAAGCGGGAATAAGAGAGGCACTCTCTCCTTGGCAGGTGGAAAAATATAAAAGAAGTATGTGCCCTTCTCTTTTTTCCTTTGCTTTCCAGCAGGGATGGATTGAATACCAGTTGCACATGGCTTTACAAGTTTAGCAGTGTAGTAATAAATTCAAATGTTATGCGCTTCAGAAGAAGCGACTTCTAATTCTTTATTCTGGTCTACAAATGATATGGATTTCAATAATGAAATAGTAAATACTCTTAGGCATAAAATTTAATTGCCAGAATTTTTTGCTTATTTTGCTATAAATATATTGTAGACAGGCATGTTAAGAGGAGGAGTGAAGACAGTAGTGGACCTTGCAAAATACACTTGCTCTTAGTGAATGGGAAGATTTCCCTTTTGAGCACTGGAACTTAAACTATTAGTTTCTACTGAGTTAAAGCTTATGTATGAGTATAAACTTGTAGCCCTTAAAATTTCAAGATAACCCTTATAATATGGGCAGATACAATATTGTCTTTCTGATGTTTTAGGCAGCCATTTCTTCGGCTACTTTTCGTAGTCTTACCCAGCAGAACAATATGAAATTAACAAAACTCCGTTTCAGTGCTGCTGTACAGAATACTGTGAGCAGGAGTAAAACTATCAAGAATCCTGTCAATTTGACCCTAGGAGTTGCATTTTAAAAACCTATGGAGAGCAGTAGTGGCAGGTTCTGGAACTTTTTACGGAGAAGAGGGCTCAAAATAAGAGGTTGGATGGAGGCCTCTCTTCTTCCCCACCCTTTATTTGTAGAAGCCACTTTTCTAAGCCTGGTTTACCCTTAAAAATTAGATCAACCTGGCTGCTTTGGCTCATGGAAAAATTTTGTGCCCTGAGTGCTGAAGTTTGGTCGACTGAACTGCTGGAATAGATGTGTCTGTGTCAGTGGTTCTCAAACTTTTGTATTGGTGACCCCTTTCACATTGCAGTTTTCTGAGTGTGACCCGCCCCCTTTAAATTAAAAATACATTTTAAATATTTAACACTATTATGAATGTTGGAGACAAAGCAGGGTTTGAGGGTGGAGGCTGACAGCTTGTGACCATCATGTAATAACCTTGTGACCCTCCTGAGGGGTCACAACCCTCAGTTTCAGAACTCTTGGTCTATGTCAGTGGAAGATGCGTCTATGCTATGGTGCTGCAGCTGTAGTATAGATGTGGTCGAAGTATGAAGGTGTGGTGGAGTGTCCTTATGCCTCAGTGATTCCCAGCTTCCAAAATAGATCCATGGGAGTTGTTGGCCATTGATGCAACTTAGAGATGCTTCAACTTGTGCCTTGAAATCCTTTCAGCAGCTTCATGATCAAATGGTTTCAATCTGTAAGAATCTGCATCTTTGTACCATTCAGGGGGTTCTCCAGGAGGACAAAGATATGCTTCTTCCTTTGAGGAGTTAGAGCGGAGATAGAGCTCAAATGTACTAGAAGCTACTAGCTAGAGCTGATAGGAATGATAGAGTTTCAAGAAGTGGCTTTGGATGGCATCTCGAAAATAAATTCTAGTGTCTGGTGGAGTGGAGGCTCAGTTTATTTCCAGTACAGTGACCCTCACCTATGGGCCCTCTTGTCTTTTGTATCTACTTCTGTCTAGTAGGCTGAGTTTTCTGGGTAACAATTTTGTGTGTGTGTGTGTTTTTTTGGCAGCCCAGCTTGACACTTTAAATGGACCTGACTTTTCAAAAGTGCCAAGCACGTGCCTTCTGAAAATTGGGACCATACAACGTTTTTTAAGTTGGGCACCCAAAAGTAGTAGCTTCTGAAAATCTTGACCTTTACCTAATTTTGTTCGTAGGTACTGTTACCGTAGTTTATAAAATTATGGGTTTATTAAAGGAACTATGGGCTACATAGGTCAAAACAATATATAGGCTATCAGTGTTCCCTCTCATTTTTCCCACCAATGTGAGGAATGAATTTTGTTATGTTCACCAATGTAGAGGTGATGTATGACACATCACCTTCATATTGGTGCACATAACAAAATTCATGTGGTAGGGGTGGAGCTGAGAGGTTCGAAGTGTGGAAGGGGGCTCAGGACTGGGATAGAGGTGTGAAGGCTCTGGCTGGGGGTGCAGGCTCTGGGATGAGGCTGGGGATCAGAGTTAGGGCAGAGGGTTGGTGTGCAGGGGTGTGAGGGCTCTATCTGGGCATGCAGGGTCTGGGGTGGGGATGGAGATGAGGTGCTCAGGGCTGGAGCAGAGGGGTGGAGGGCTGTGAGGGCTCTGGCTGGGGGTGTGGACTCTGGGGTGGGGCTAGGAATGAGGGGCTAAAGGTTGGGGCAGAGGATTGGGGTGCAGGGGGTGAGCGCTCTGGGGTAGGTCTGGACATAAGGGGTTGGGGTGCAGGAGGGTGCTCAGGGGCTATGAAGGGGAGAGAGGATTCCCCTCAGTGCTCTCTCCCTGCAGCAGCAGCAGCACCTGGGCTGGCGAGGGAGAGGTGCTTTTGCCTGCTGTGACAGCTCTGGCATTGGGGCTGCAGGATCGGTGCCCCTTCCCCATCCCAAGCAGGTCTGGGCCAGTAGAGGGCTGTGCCTGAGTCAGGCTTCTCTGGCCACAGCTGGGGCCGGGCTGCCCAGCCCCGACCATGGCTGGTCCTGATCCAGCCATGTCACCCCAGCAGATCTGGGTGATCCATACGTGTCTGGGTCAGGGTTGGTCTGGCCACCCTCGAGGCCGGCTTGGGCTGTATCGCAGCAGAGTTGGGCCCCTCCCCTGCCTGTGCAGATCCACAAATGGGTTCTTTGAGTGCCTGTGTGGCATTAAATAGGCTGCTGCATGGCTGTGCAGCTTGCTGGGAATTTAGTTGGCTATGTTCCCAAATTAAGGATTGTGAAGTATTTTGAAAATAATGTTCTCAGTATGTGTTTTGAAATGTTTTTTCATGTTTTACTGTAGAAGTGATATGACTCTTATAATCTGACTATATTAGGGAATTTTAAATAAAAAAATTAAAATCAGAACATAAGAACGGCCATAGTGGTCAGACCAAAGGTCGATTTAGCCCAGTATTCTGTCTTCCGACAGTGGCCAATGCCAGGTGCCCCAAAGGGAATGAATGGAATAGGTAATCATCAAATGATCCACCCCTTATCACTCATTCCCAGCTTCTGGCAAACAGGCTAGGGACACCATCCCTGCCTGTTCTGGCTGATGGCCATTGATGGACTTAAATTCATGGAAGATATCTAGTTAATTTTTGATCCCTGTTATGGTCTTGGCCTTCACAACATCCACTGGCAGAGAGTTCCACAGATTGACTGTGCTTTTTATGAAAAAATACTTCCTTTTATTTGTTTTAAACCTGCTGCCTATTAATTTCATTTGGAGACCCCTAGTTCTTGTGTTATGAGAAGCAGTAAATAATACTTCCTTATTTACTTTCTTCACACCTGTCATGATTTATAGACCTCAATCATATCCCCCCTTAGTCGTCTCTTTTCCAAGCTGAAAAGTCCAAGTTTTTTTATTTCTCCTCATGTGGTAGCCATTCCTTACCCCAATCATTTTTGTTGCCCTTTTCTGAACCTTTTCCAATTCCAATATATCTTTTTTTGAGATGGGGTGATCACATCTGCATGTAGCATTCAAGATGTGGGCATGGCATGGATTTGTATAGAGGAAATATGATATTTTTTGTCTTATCTATTCCTTTCTTAGTAATTCCCAACGTTCTGTCTGCTTTTTTGACTGCTGCTGCACATTGAGTTTTCAGAGAACTATCCACAATAACGCCAAGATTTCTTTCTTTAGTGGTAACAGCTATTCTAGAGCCCATCACTTTTTTTTTGTAGTTGGGATGATGCCTTTTATGCTTATCAACATTGAATTTCATGTGCCATTTTCTTGTCCAGTCACCCAGTCTTGTGAGATTGGACTTGAATAATTTAGTATCATTTGCAAACTTTGCCATCTCACTGTTTACTCCTTTTTTCAGATAATTTAGGAATATGCTGAATGGCACTGGTCCCACTGCAGATTCTTGAGGGATGCCCACTGTTTATTTCTTTCCATTTTGAAAACTGACCATTTATTTCTACCATTTGTTTCCTATCTTTGACCAGCTACTGATGTGTGAGAAGACCTTTCGTCTTCTCCCATGCTTGCTTAAGAGCCTTTTGTGTGGGACCTTGTGAAAGGCTTTCTGAAAGTTGAAGTACACAATATCCACTCGATCTCCCTTGACAACATGTTTTTTGACCCCCTCAAAGAATTCTAATAGATTAGCGAGGGATGATTTCCCTTTACAAAAGCCATGTTGACTCTTTCCCAACATATTGTGTTGATTTATGTGCCTGATAATTTTGTTTTTTTACTTTTGTTTCAACCAATTTGCCTGGTACTGAAGTTAGACTTAGCCTGTAATTGTCAGGATTGTCTGTGGAGTCTCTCAAAAATTGGCATTGTGTTATATCCTCCAGTTCTCTGCAACAAAAGATGATTTAAATGATGGGTTACGTACCATCATTAATATTTCTGCAATTTCATATTTGAGTTACTTCAGAATTCTTGGATGAATACCATCAGGTTCTGGTCATTTATTACTGTTTAATTTATCAGTTTTGGAATAAACTTAATCTATTGATGCCTTAATCTGTGGCAGATTTTTCCCCTAAAAATAGCGCAAGTGTTGAGATTTGCTCACATCTGGTGCAATGAAAATTATTGCAGAGAATTCATTTAGTTTCTTCACAACTGCCTTGTGTTCCTTAAGTGTTCCTTTAGCACTTCAGTTGTACAGTGACCTTACTGCTGGATTGTCAGACTTTCAGCTTTTGAAGCACAGGTACTTACAAAATCTAACAGCAGTTGTTATCTTTTGCTAGTTGTCCTTAAAATTCTTTTTGGTCTGCCTAATTATATTTTGCACTTGACTTGCCAGAGTTTATGTTCCTTTCTATTTTCCTCAGTAGGATTTGACCTCTAATTTTTAAAAGATTCCCTTGTGCCTGTAACCGCCTCTTTTACTCTGTTGGTTAGTGAAGGTGGCATTATTTTGGTCCTCTTACTTTAGTTTTTTTCATTTGTGGTGTGTGTGTGTGTATGTATATATGTGCGTGTATATATATACAGTTTGAGCCACTATAATTGTATTTTAAAATAGTTTTCATACAGCTAGCAGGCATTTCACGCTTGTTACTGTTCCTGTTAATTTCCATTTAGCTAGCTTTCTCATTTTTGTTTAGTTTCCCTTTTTGGAGTTAAATGCTACTGTGGTTGGTTTCTTTGTTGTTTTCCTCCCTACAAGGATGTTAAATTTGATTACACTATGGTTGCTATTGCTGAGGATTCAGCTATACACACCTCTTGGACCAGATACTGTGCCCCATTTAGGACTAAATCAGAAATGGCCTCCCCCTTGTGAGTTCCTGGACTACAAGAAGCAGTCATTAACGGTGACTAGAAATCTTATCTCTGTATCCTGTCCTGAGGTGACGTGTATTCAGTCAGTAAAGGGACAGTTAAAATCCCCCATTATTTTGGGGTTTCCTGTTTTTGTAGCTAGAGCCCTGCGCAGATACCAAAATGTGGCTCCACATCCGCCAGGATCAACCCATGATTCGACCTGCGATCTGCTAGCTGTCCTTTACCTATATCCGCATCTGCACCAGCAAGCTGTCTCAAAGGCTTAGGGCCCTGGGGTGGGGGACAGGCTCTTGCAGGGAATAGGCAGTGTGAGGGTGGGACTAGGAGTAAAGGGCAGCATGGGGGCGGGGCCTGGAGAAGAAGAGAGGGGACTGGACAACACATTGTGTGCTGCTCCCCGGGGCTAGTGAGCACACGGCAGCAGCAGTGCATGTTGCATCACAATAGGGTGGAGGGGTGGGGTGCCAGGGCCCTGTTCGCTTCAGTCCCTTTGGCCAGGGGCAGGCCATGCTGCCCAGGAGTTGATGGGACTGGGAGTGCAGCCAGAGCTGCTGGGCCAGGTCATGGTGGGGATGCTGACACTGCCATACAGGCCTGAACCGCTGGATAGGAAGCGGCTAGACTGGCTGCTGGCCACCGGCCCCAAGCGTGCTGTGCTCCCCAGGCTGCGCAAACAGGATGCCATGGGCCAGGCACCACTGGTGAGTAGAGTCATGCGTGGTTGTATCTGCATCTGATTCACTATCTACAAAAATGGCCTGCAGATATCTGCAGAATTGCAGAGTTCTATTTGTAGCCTCTCTCCTCTGCCTGAGCATTTCACAGTCACTGTCACCGTCTTAGTCAGTTGGTCACTAGCATATTCCTATTGCTGCACTCTTATTATTCAAGCATTAAATTTCTATCCATAGAGATTCTGTGGTACAGTTTGATTAATTCCAGTTTTTTACTATATTTGACTCCGTGCTTTCTTTCACGTATAGTGCCCTCCCCCAACAGTGCAATTTATTTTGTATGCTGGTATTACCGTGTCCCACTGGTTATCATCATTCCAGCAGATTTCTGTGATACCTGTTATATCAATATCTTCATTTAATACCAGGCATTCAAGTTTATCTGTTTTTGTATTTAGACTTCTAGTATTTGTGTACAAGCGCTTATAAAATGTATCAGTATTTAGTTG
The DNA here is from genome assembly GCA_007922305.1 of Dermatemys mawii. Taxonomy (NCBI): domain Eukaryota; kingdom Metazoa; phylum Chordata; order Testudines; family Dermatemydidae; genus Dermatemys; species Dermatemys mawii. The sequence goes on from ML677363.1 coordinate 16,276,693, forward strand.
TCTGTCTTTAAGTGACGTATTTGAATAAACTCGTTTGTTTGTTTGTTTGACCTTATTATAGTGGAATTGATAGTCACCTCTGTAATTTAAGTGGTAAAAATATTTTCGTTCTAAACTCCTGTTTTAGGTGTTTGTATCTTTTTGAATCTCAGGGTTTAGGTGCTGCTTTACATTGAATTATTTTTTGAAAGTTTGAACAAAATTGTTTGGATGCAAGCGGAGAGGGAGAGAAACAGCAGGCCCTCCGTTAGTGGGCAAAAATGGTATTTTTCAATACAATTTTCTTAATATAATTTACAAGGCCTATTCTAGGCTACAACACAAATGGATAGCACCTTCAGACTTGTTACTCCGTCTTAATGAGTGTTACCTTAACATGTTTGAAAAGTTCTCTTATCTCCATCTAACACAATTGATAAACACAACCTTTTGCTGACTCAAGGTATGGCTACATGTAAATTGCTTCGTTGGCAAAGATGCAGTATCATATCAGTGACAACGCACACTACAATGACGGGGGCTTCTCCTGTTGTAGGTAACCATCTCCTTGAGAGACGGTACGTAGCATTGTCTTCACACGAGGTTAGATTAGCTTAACTATGTTATACAGGGGTGTGGATTTTTTTATGGCTCTGAGTGATGTAACTGGGTCAACCTAATTTTTTGTCGTACACATGATCTTAGACAGTGTGGAAGAAGGAAAACACTAAGCCATGAGAAAAAATGTTAACAGTACTGGTTACTTTAATTGTTGCTATTCAGAAGGTGGATAGCAGCGTGTAAGTGTTAAGCAATGACAGTTTCCTTTGGGGGTACTTGTAAAATTGTGAGCAGCAGCTGAGGCAGCAACTAGAGTTATTCATGGGAGGGTAGTACTTGAAAAATAGATCCTGCTGTAATGATAGAGTAGTGCAAACTCTTCCCCTTTGCAGCAGTTGGAACAACTGGAGGAGATCAGTGTGTCACATTTATTAGACATCTATAAGTAGAATATGATGCAAAAGTCCAAAACAGTCTCTAAACCAGCACTTTAGTAGAAATTCTATGACCCTTCCTGGTATTTAGGTTTGTTTTCTTTCCTAGCACATTGCTGTTGGATCTGTTGGTGGAACATGACGCCCCCTCTGTTTTTTACATCTTCGATCTAGTATGTTTAATCCTCTAGCAAATTTACAGATGTTATGTGACCACATAACAGGGTGGATAAAAATCAGTTATTTAAAAAAAATAATTTTTTATAGGTTCTTTCCTCAAAAAACATTTTATCTAAAGATACAGTTATAGCTCAAAGATATCTCGTCATGGAATAGGGATTATAAATTCTGAATCTATTGTATGAGAAAATATATTCATACAATGTATAAGAAAAGTTTTGTAAATGAGTTCCAGTAGTTCATGGATTAGGGACCAAATTTTATGCGGTTCCAGGGGCCGCTGCATAGATTTAGGTTAATCTTTCTCTATCTAATGGGACTCAGTGCTCAGTCTAGAAGATACCATCAGAGATGCTTAGTTTTGCGGTTTTCAAACTGTGGATTTTTGTCTCCAGACACAACACATTATGTTAACAGCAAAAATATTATTTATTTTATTTAAAAACATGTAGAGGTGAGAAATAACACAACTCAACCCTATTGTCCTTCTGCAAATTTGTGTACACAGAGTCAATCCCTTACCTCTCTCTAAAAGTACAAAGTTCAAAAAGGTCAATGAACAGAAGATTGTTGGCGGGGTGGAGGGATAGTTCTGGGCAAGGAGAAGAAGTCTGGAGAAGGGAGGGACAGGCAGCAGAAACAAAAGTGAAACTGAGCATTTTATTCCAGAAGTTTTGAGGTCTTTCTAAGTGTAGCCTTCATTGATTTGAGATTTACCATACCATTCTCTCACTAGAAGGGAAAACCCGTAATGGCAGCCGGCTGTAAAAGAGACCCTCTTTGGGAATAAGAACCGTTCAAGAAATATCTGTTGGCTGATGCTTTAAAGAAAGTCACACCAGTGAACTGGTGGAAGTCACTTAAGCACTTAAATTCAAAGACTGTTGATGTGATAATCTCACTTTTAACAGCAGTAGTTTCTTTGGCCAGTGTAGAAGGAATATTTTCTTCCTTTGGACTAATTCATTCCAAATTGAGAAATCGTTTTGGACCTGAAAAAGGAGGAAAGCTTGTTTTTCTTTTCCAGATTATGAACAAAGGAAAATGAAAGTGAAGACAACTGAGTTAGCTGCAGAAGTCAATATTTTAAGTTTTTCATGTTGACCTGGCTGATGTAGTTGATTTTTGTTTTTTTTTAAATATTTCATTTAACTATTTTAGTTAAAAACAATTTTATCAAAAACAAACCTGTTTTTTAAAAACTTGAATGTTTAAATTCAAAAATGTATATGCTTGCTTTTGAAGAAAAAAATCCAGAATACATAATGTTGTTGTTGTTAAATAAAACAATTTAAATGTCTGTCTGTCTCCTCCAAATACAGCATGGAAAGAAAATCCTCCGAATATTAATAATTAACCTATTGAATTGGAGATACAGGAACTTCTCACTTAATGTTGTAGTTATGTTCCTGAAAAATGCAACTTTAAGCGAAACGATATTAAGTGAATCCAGTTTCCCCATAAGAATTAATGTAAATAAGGAGGTTAGGTTCCAAGGAAATTTTTTTGGCTGGTGAAAACACACACACACACACACACACACACACACACACACACACACACACAGTATAAATTTAATACTGGTATACAGTGATGATGATTGTGAAGCTTGGTTGAGGTGAAGGAGTCAGAGGGTGTGATATTTCCCAGGGGATGCCTTACTGCTAAATGATGAACTAGCAATTGGCTGAGCCCTTACGGGTTAGCTCTCCCGCTCTACAAGGCAGCAGGAAAGGAGAGAGGACACACAGAGACACCACCCTGTGTGTGTGTGTGAGAGAGAGAGAGAAAGAGAGGCCTGTTACCTCTTTAAGGGTTTGGCTACACTTACAGCTTTATAGTGGTTTTGGTTTTACCTGAGCTCGTATACAGCTATAGGGATAGCGCTATAGCGTGTTCACATTTATACCTGCCAGTGGTATAGCGTTGCCACATTCGTGACACTTCAAGTGGCATGGGTGTAGTGCATTATGGGCAGCTATCTCAGCATTCACCCCCTATTTCAGACGAGGGGGCTGAGGGGGAGTGTATTGTGTGTATGCGGAGGGAGAGACCGAGTGGATTTTTGGCTTGCTGAGAGTGTGTCAGCAGAAGGTTTTTAGGCTCTGCATTTCAAAAACATTCTGCTTTAAGCTCACTCACAAGGTAAACATTTGCATTGCTGATTTTCCGAGTTAAAGACAAGCTCTGAAAACGTACTTCCACATTCCTCCAGCCGAGTTCAGAACAAAGGGAACAGAGGCTTAAATGGCTTAGGGGTGTCTCCAGTAATCACTCAAAGCGATGTATTGTTAATACCCGTTTACACTGAAGCTAAAATGGAGCTGTCAATACGTTACAGCTGTTAATCCTCTAGGAAGGGAGAATTACAAGGACCGGTATAACTGTGAACTTATAGCTCTCTACGTGCCTCGCCAGTCTGGACGGGTAGTGAGTTATAGCGCTCCTGGCGGCTTTATAGCGCTATAAAGTGCCAGTGTAATCAAGCCCTAAGTGTGAAGAGTGCGGTCAGAAGTACACTGCCTTGCTAATTAGATCAACAAGCTGAGACCGGACCGCAGCTGCAGCTTTTGCCTAGAAGCTCCCTCTGTCCGTATGTCCCCCCTACTCTATGGAAGATGGCGTGAGCAGGAGGGAGGGAGACACCCTTACATTAGCCCTTTTCCTTCCCCCCACCCCGCAAGCAGGAGTCTCAGGGAGCAGCTCAAAGGCAGAGGGCAGGAGCAGCACATGGCAGTGTGGGGAGAGACAGCTGAACTGCCAGTAATTGGTAGCCTGCTGGGCAGCTGCTGCACAGGGAACTTAGGGGAGCAGGGAGCTGATGGGAGGGCTGCTGCTCCAGCCTGGTTCCAACCACTCACCACCTAGCTGCAATGGGCTGCTCTTCCTGCAAGCAGTGGACAAAGCAGGTGGCTGCCAAATGAGGTTAGAAGGGAGCATTGCACAGCTTTAAACGAGCATGTTCCCTAATAGATCGGCAACATAACAATGAAACAGTGTTAACTGGGACGACTTTAAGTGAGAAGTTTCTGTAATTCACCTCCCAAAGACTTTATAAATATCTGCTTCAATTATGTTTGGTAAATGAAAACCAAACATTCATTTTCTGATATAGCTGTAAAATGAATCTGAAAAGTTTTCAAAATGCATCACTTTAAATAGATATAGTGTGTACCTTCTAAAAATGAAACCTACATCTATCTTCGAGCTGTGAAGAATATGTATTAAGGTTATAACAACCAACAAGGATGCACTTTTCTGTAGAAATCCACAATTAAATAGAGTCTTCCTGACTAGTCATTTAAATCATGATTTAAATCAATTTGATGTAAATCAAATCCACCCTGACACATGCTCTCTCTCAAACAATAATGTACAGTATTGTTCTCTGTAATTTTACACATTGGCTATGCCTATACTACAGGCTTCTGTCAGCGCAGCTGTGTGTGTCAGGGGGGTGATCAGCGGTGT
>ML677363.1:16281327-16318351 GCA_007922305.1 Dermatemys mawii
CATATGAGTGTTACTATACCGATATAAAATGCAGCTTTGCCAGTATAGCTGTGTCCATGCTAGGAGTGGTTTTCTTGTATAGTATACGTTTAATGTAGACATAGCCTAAGTGTTACGCTTCATATACTGGATAATATGCCTCTGTACCTGCCTCTGCTGATGCTCATAGCTTTCCAGTGCCTGTAGTAAGGAACTTACAGGGGTTTTGTTAATTTAATTCTGCTGCTTAAAGAGAACTGTGGCCAGCAGCACAAGCATTGGAATTTTTAGCAGCCCCAGGAAGACAGCACTATGTCAGTTCATGTTTGGAAGGCTATTTTCAAAACATCAAGGTTAGAAAATTATTTTCTTTAAAAAGGGGAGAATTTCAAATGAAGTTGTAAGCCTTCCGTGTTTTCCCATAGCATGTCAGATGGGCAGGTGTTTCAAGCTTTGCTGTGCTCCTGTTGTTTTTCAAAATGTGCTCATTTTAATGTCTGGTAACCAAATCATCCCTGCCATTTGTCTTTCATCCACTCTTGCCTTGTCATACACCTAGCTTGTCATCTCTGAGGCAGGGACTGTATTTTTTATTATATTTGTTTAGGTCCTAGAACAGTGTGTGTCTGATCATAGATTGGAGCTCTTAGGTACTAGTGTAACACAGTAACAGGCTATGAAAAAAGGGTTTGAAGTTGGTAATTGGAAAGGGGGGAAAAAGTGTTTGCAGAAGAGAAGCTTGGCTTTTTAATTTACAGTTATATCCCCGGTTGCGCCTGTGAACTGGTGTTACTACCACCACTATGCTTGAGCTATACTTTGTGTTCCCTCAGTAGTGAAGGTAAGCCCTGTTGGTGCAGGGGAAGTGAGGAATGTGAAGATATAATTGTATGGAGGATGGACACAGTTATTGTTTTCAATTTTTGAAGCGTGGAGGCACTTTATATCTCCTTGTGGGCATTGTGTCCTTGGCTTTTGTGGCTTTCAGCTTGTCTCCACATGAAACTTGGAGTTCTCCCATAGGTGTTGGTAGTCCATTCCCCAAGAGGTGATAGCCACATCATCAGAAGAATTCTTCCATCTACCTAGCGCTTATTTTCTAGTGTAGATCAGCCCTTTATTTATTTCAGTTCTTGAAGCTCTGTCCAACATTTATTTAAAATAGATTTGGTGGTGGTAAAAATGGAGATGGTTTCCATAAGGCTACACAGTGCTTGCAGATGTAAGCACCAATATCTTGGTCAACTGGAAACTGGCCATACTCTTAGCAAGGTATTTCATAGGGCATGGCTACACTGGAAACTTCAAAGTGCTGTTGCGGGAACGCTCCTGCAGCACTGCTTTGAAGTGCATGTGTGGTTGCGCACGAGTGGTGGGAGGAGAACTTTCCCAGCGCTTCTGGTAATCCACCTCCATGAAGGGATTAGCTCGCTCGAGCCTGTTCATACTAGCGCTTTAGAGCACTCAGACTTGCTGCACTCAGGGGGACGATTTTTCATACCCCTGAACCAGCAAATTAGAGCACTGTCATATGTAAGTGTAGACATGCCATTAGACCAGTGGTCTTCAAACTGGGGTGCGCGAGACCCCGGTGCCACCACCAAGCCCGCCTGGGAGACCACCAAACTCCCGGGTGGGCTATTTTAGTCTCGCTGAAATGCCGCGGCTGTCTGTGGCAGCATTTCGGTGGACATACCCCCCGGGGAGCGCCAGACTTTTCCCTCCACGGTAAGGGGCTGCAGGGGGAAAAGTTTGAAGCCCCTGCGTTAGACTGTTGGTGTCTGGCATTGTTCCAATCTGGGTTAATGGGGAATAACATTTTCTTAATATGACATGTTTAAAAAACAAATTTCTTAAAACAAAGAAGCTTGTTAATGCTCAGTAGCTAATATTGAGGAAATTTAAAAGGTTACCAATTTTTTTAGTTATTTTTACATTTTACTTTTAATTTCAATTTAAATGTAAATGTTGTATGAAACAGCCATAAATTACGGGGGACCCTCCTGTATAGTGGAGTTTTCTGGAACATATGTATTTAATGTAATTTGCACTTTTTTTCTGTTCTGTGGCATCTCTCTAAAAATGTTTTCAATTAACAATAATCATCTAAAATTAAGGATCTTATTCTTTGAGATGGGAAAATTGAACTTTCAGCCACTGTTGGTTTAATAAGGAATCTCTTCTAAAATAAATACCCTATTTATGATGAGACCATATATATATGTATTGGTCTGCATGTGTTGTGTGTGCACTAGTTTATTTTTAATTTATTTAATAACAAATTGGAAATCTTTAGATATAATTGCTTTTACATAAAGATCACTTAAAAAGAGACACTGATTTGTTCAACCATGAACTAAAAGCTAGCAAAGCTTAAGAACTTCTTGTCAAAAATTATCTGTCTTTGGCAAGGCCTATCTGTTGCACAAAATAGCAAATCTTTCTTCAGTCTTTTTAGATAACTAGAACTTCAGTGAAAGGTGAGTAGGGGGACTTATCTAAAAAGATAACTGTGCAAATTGCCTTTTGCCTTTCTGTAAAGCACTAAATTATCATTCTTATTTTCAGTATATGTTAAGAGTGACAGTAAAACCCAAATTAATATAGATATTACATAAGCACTGTCTGAACAGCTTTAAATAGTAGTTTGCGGGGTATGAATCCAGGCCATGATTTTTCTAACCCTTGGGTTACTTGCTTGAATTTGACCCTAGTTGGCAATGATTAAAAATTATTGCTACCTGATGGATTTTTGGAGATCAGTGTAATCTAGCTGCTTCTTCTCATTCTAGTTCTATAGCAGGGGTGGGCAAACTACGGCCTGCAGGCCACATCCGGCCCGTGAGACTGTCCCATCCAGCCCGTGGAGGCTGCCCCTGGCCCTTCCCCTGGAGCTGTGCAGTGTGGGCACCACTGCGGGGCCAGGGCTTTGTGCCCTCCCCTCCCCCGAGCTGTGTGTGCAGCATTCTGGGGGCCAGGGCTGCATGCTTCCCCGTGCCATGCGGGGAGCTCTGGGGTCCAGGGCTGCAGCTCAGGGGGAGCGCTCTGGGGGCCGGGACTGTGTGGCCCCTGTCCCGGAGCCGCGCGGGGAGTGCCCCGGGGACCGGGCTGTGCGCTGGCCCTTCCCCCAGAGCTGCGCCGGGAGCGCCCAGGGTTGCGCCGCACGGGAAGTGCCCTGGGGGCCGTGGCTGCGTGCTGGCCCCTCCCCCAGAGCTGCGCTGCGTGGGGAGCGCCCCGGGGCCGGGGCTCTGCGCTCGGCCCTCCCACGGAGCTGTGCGGGGAGCACTCTGGGGGCCGGGGCTGCGTGCTGGCCTCTCCCCCCGGAGCAGTGCCGTGCAGGGAATGCCCCGGGGGCTGGGGCTGCTATAGTAAGAGGGGGGATGTGGTGGTTGTTGGGGGGCTTTGGAGGGGACAGTCAGGGAGCAGGGTTGGTTTGATGGGGGTGGGGTTCTGGGGTGTGGTTAGGGGGCAGGAAGGTGGATAGGGGTTGGGGCAGTCAGGGGACAGGGAGGAGGGGAATTGGGTACGGGGTGGGGTCCTGGGGGGTGATTAGGGGTCTGTGGAAGGGGAAGTCAGGGGACAAGGTTGGGGGGGTTGATAGATGATTCTCAGGGGACAGTCGGGGGCGGGAAGTGGGAGGAGTCAGTCAGGGGATGGAAAATGGGAGGGGGCTGGATTGGGGGTGGGGCCTTCCCTACCCAGCCCTCGATATAATTTCATAAACCTGATGTGGCCCTCGGGCCAAAAGGTTTGCCCACCCCTGTTCTACAGCATAAAAAGCCACCAGAAAAATTAATATTCTTGTTTGTTCTTTGACAACACAGATTGAATTGATGTTGAGATTGAGCCTTTTCCTCTCTCCTTCCCTCCCCCAAAATGTCTGGAATGGTGCACTGGTGGGATAATGTCAAGAATATTGTGTTTTTGTGCATTCTGTTCATGAGTTTCAAATGCTGTGTCCAATCTGACATGTTTCACATTTACCAAAGATTTTATCCAATATATGCTGTCCTAAATTCCTTAGTTTCACATAATACATATCCCCACTGTTGTTGAATAAGTTATGTGCTAATGAACAGAAGGATAATTTCTTAATCTCCTGTATTAATAAAACAGCTTCATTTACTTATTGGAATATAGTGGGAAACAAACTTACAAATTTGTTCTAGATGTCCATAGGCTTCTGTATAAATTCCCTACAGATATTGTACTTCTGGTGCAAAATTATTGCTTTAATCCTCATTTCTTTTTTGGAAGATTGCAGTTATAGCAGCTGCAGGCTTGTGGATTACTATGATATGGGGATTTTCTCTTCTATACTTAATTTTACCATGTTCATGGTGTTAGAGATGTTTTCAAATACATTACAGTTTTCTTTGTGTCTTATTTGGTAATTAATATCCTTCTCTTTTGCGGATATAACTGTCGTTTGTACATACAGACCCTTTATTGTTCAAGTGAATAAACTCGCTACAAAATAAAGCTTACTAATATCTACCAGCTACAAGGTTAAAGGCTAATATTAGAAAAGATAGCAAGAAAGAATTAGAAACAAGCATTAGAATTAGAAACAACTTTCAAAAATACTAAATTTACTATTCACAGAAAAGCAACAATGCTCTTCACTTTTTAACAAGCTTTATCCATCAGGCTAATATCAGTTACATGAAATTGATTTAAATTAAACTTTAAATGTAACTTGATGTCAACTAGTATGTGTGTCACTAGTAGGACCCACTAGTAGGGGTTAACTTCATTGGGTTGGGGATGTTAAGAATAATTCTATCCAAATCTAGTTAATCACAACATAGTAATAACTTGTACTAATATTACTTTTGGGGGAATTCTGCATGTGCAGAATTCATTTCCATTGCAGATTTCTTCCAAAAAAAAAAAAAAAAAAGATTTTGACAGGGAAGCCTGTATGAGTGGCCACGCATCCCTTCCTGGCAGCTCAGACAGGTTGGTTTGGGCGCCCAGAGCAGCTGTTAGAGACTTAAATCACTGTTGAGACAGGGAGGAAGGTGGGACCTCTGCAGTCATGTGTGAAAGAGAGATGCTCTGTCCTTCTTACTCGCTATTGTGGAATGCTCGGCATGGAAAGGCATGGCTTTGGGTTGTTTCTGAGGAGCTAGGTGTGGGGCAGAAGAGACTGTAGCAATCTACCTGCTTAGTGAATTGTTCCTATTGTCTCTGTGAATTTCCCCAGGAGTATAAGAAAGGTGTAAAAGTTTTAAGGCTTCTTTACATTGTCGGAGTGGTGTAAAGGACAATATAGCCTTCTAAATGTTTATGGTGATTTAGTGATTAGAACTGGTCTACGTTTTTGAACCGAAAAAAAATTCCTATCAAAATGTGCTCCATTATCTGGTTGGTGCTGACCTTTTTGGAGATGGTCAGTAGCCATCATAAAGTGTGAGTTTGATTCCTCAGCCCTCACTTGCCTATGATGTAACACTGAGCATATGTCTGCATATATTTGTTGACTAATAACTGCAAATAAAGGGTCAAACCTAGCTATGTTACTATTAGACAAAGGGAGTTTGGGGATTTCCTCCAATGCGCTCCACTTCCATTCTCTAGCCATTGTATTTTAGTTTCAAATTTTTTTGGTAATTTATTTAAACAGGCAAGATTGTGTTGTATTATTTTGACAAATGAAATATGCAGACTTTGCAGAATTTTAAAATATAGTGTGAAGAATTTGTAACATTTTCACGCAGCGTTCCTCCAGAAGTATAGTATCAACAAATCAAATTTAGTAAATAATTTTATAACTTAACATTATTTGCCTCATTATAACTGTCTTATCTTTAAAAGCACTTGATGTTGACAGTTTCATGATGTAAGCAGGTTCAGTGCAACAGGCCTGGAATTAGTGTTTAAGGTGGCCTGCTTCCTTTCCTGAATCCCGGTGGAAGTGATGAGTTTGTGAAATCAAGAGAGCTGAATCGAGCTGTTTATGGATACGAGCAAGAGCCTTTTTTCTATTCTTCCTTTGTTGTCTCAGATGCTATCAATTCACATTGAGTATACCAATTGCACTGCTCAAATATTTTAAAAAATCTTAAATATATGAGGGTAAAGATGCATGCCAGGATAGTGGTGGAAATGAAAATAGAATCCCAACAGCTGCATCTGAAAGGGCCAATGTCTTTTGCTTATCAATAAATGCTGCTAGTTTATTTCTAAGTGACTTTTTCCCATCATTTGCAGGTCAGACTGCCAGATGCAGTACAAACGAGTGGATCTGCCGATAGTCACGTAAGTCCTAAAGAATATAGCTCTTGGATTGCAAAGAATACTTCACTTATTTTGCCACAGTCAGCCCCTACTGCTGAGTAATAATATAAACTATTAATACTCATTAGTAAATGATTCATAGAATTATTTTAACTTTGCTTTCCACTCTCATGCATGTGTGTCTGCCTCCTGGGCTTTTAGCATAATCTGTTTGCGTGCTTCAGAGATATGACATTCCTCATTTTAGCCCTTCAGAATATTTTCTTAAATAATTTTGAAAACAGTAATTGTTTAATGATGATACTAGAGAATTTGTCTTCCCCTTCCTCTCTTTCTTGACAGAAAGAGGTAGAATACTAGAACAAGATCTTTTCCTTCATAATAATTACCAATATTAGAAGAGCTGTATATAATATTCGTTGCAATGGCAATAGATGTTTGAATAAAGCAGTTGTAAAGAGAGTATATATAGCTGAACAATTTCTTCAGTGTTATAGGCCAAGTGTAGCTCCTTGCCTGCTAAATTAAGTGATCTGTTAAGTGGCATGGTGTGTGAACTATTGTTTTCTAATTTAAACCTCTGCTTTTTAGAATGCCTAGTAGAGCAGATTTCTACAAAATTGACTGGTTGGTTACTTGCTCTTTTTTTTTTTTTTTTTTTTTTTACATTTGCTGCCTTCTGATGATTTCTTATTTATCCCCATTACATAGCTGGTAAATTAATAGGTTTATTAAATTAATAGGTACACCAGCTTCTGAGCCAACACACAAATGATCAGCCAATATCCCCACTGGCTAGGGTTGGGTACTCTGGATGGGGAGGGCTCTGAGTTACTACAAAAATTCCTTCCCAGGTGCCTGGGGCATAGAGCTCTGAATCACAGCACCAAACTTAATTTGTGCACAGGATTTTTTCAAAATTTCAGTCTGTGTACATTAAGTGTTCTGTTATCAGCTGCAAAATTGCTTATATATCACCAGCATTATTGTTTAATGATAGGATGTAAGCAGCTTCCTTACAACAAGTTTGGCCTTAGTCTCTGAGGTGGCCCCCCTTCTTTCCTCCCCCAAGCCTGGTGCAGAGCCTTTGTATGAGTTAGAAAGTCCTAGGGTATGGTTACACTTACAAGATTATAGCGCTATTGGTTATAGCGGTCCCCTTATACAGTAATACGAATAGCGCTATTGTATGTCCACACTGAGATGCTCCAGTGTTATAGCATGGCCACATTTGCGGCACTTAATACGGCATTAAGAGCAGCGCATTAGGGCATGTATCCCACAGTACACCTCTTCCCGATCTGGCGCAATGCCTTGTGGTAGGGGGGGCGTCACTTGCGGGGCATTCTGTATCCTGTTTCAACTACCCATGATGCTTTTTGGCATATCCCAGCAATCCCTGTGTTTCCTTCCACCTCCGGCGCCATCTTTCAACGGTTTCAGCAAGGCGCGCTCCGTCTTCCATTGTCGTGTGCTGCAATGAATCCAGAACTGCCGAGGAACATGCTGACGACTGTCGCCAGCACATCTCTGTGTGCAGTGGAGTTAATCCTTGACATGCAGGATGACAGTGATGAGTCTGAAGACGAGATTGAAGCGGTGAATGCGTTTGACACGAAGCTTCTTGTCTCATTAACGGACATGCTCACGGCCGTTGAATGCCGCTTCTGGGCACGGGAAACGAGCACTGAGTGGTGGGATCGCATCTTCATGCAAGTCTGGGACGACGAGCAGTGGCTGCAAAACTTTCGCATGAGAAAAGCCACTTTCATGGGACTGTGTGCTCAACTCGCCCCCGCCCTGCGGCGCAAGGACACCAGATTGAGAGCTGCCCTCCCGGTGGAGAAGTGGGTGGCTATCGCGATCTGGAAGCTGGCTACACCAGACAGCTACCGATTGGTGGCCAACCAGTTTGGGGTTGGAAAGTCGACCGTTGGAGTTGTGCTGATGCAAGTGTGCAGGGCCATTAATCGCATCCTGCTACGAAAAATCGTGACTCTTGATAACGTGCATGACATCGTGGCTGGCTTTGAAGAAATGGGTTTCCCTAACTGTGGAGGGGCGATAGATGAGACCCATATACCTATTCTGGCGCCCGCCCACCTAGCTGATGAGTACGTTAACCGAAAGGGGTACTTCTCCATGGTTCTCCAGGCGCTTGTGGATCACCGTGGGCGTTTTACTGACATTAACGCTGGCTGGTCTGGAAAGGTGCATGACGCACGCATCTTCCGCAACACCGGCCTGTTCATGAAACTGCAAGCCGGGACTTTTTTCCCAGACCAGAGGATCCCCGTGGGGGAATTGGAAATGCCATAGTGATTCTTGACGACCCTGCTTACCCTCTAATGCCCTGGCTCATGAAACCCTACACAGGGAGCCTGGACAGCAGTCAGGAAAGGTTCAGCTACAGGCTTAGCCGGTGCCGAATGACTGTGGAGTGTGCTTTTGGGCGTCTCAAGGCACGCTGGCGCTGTCTTTATGGGAGGCTAGACTTGGCCGAGGGTAGTATCTCCGTGGTTATTTCCGCATGCTGTGCCCTACATAATCTTTGTGAGCGGAAGGGCGAAGGCTTCACTCAGGCATGGTCCTCTGAGGTTCAACGCCTGGAGGCCACATACGCCCAGCCAGAGAGCAGGGTTCTTGGAGGGGACCAGCACGAGGCTGTTAGGATCAGGGAAGCCTTGAGGGAGCATTTTGAGGCTGAAAGCCAGTTCTAAAGTGAGGTGCAGATGGAGGGAGGGAGCATTCTTTTAATAGGAACAGGCATTTGCTTTTCTGTAGCCTGTAATAATGTATGTACACTTAATAAAGAAACCCATTTATTAAGAAGACAATTCATTTATTGAACAGGTACTTCGGTTGCTGAAAGAAAATATTGTGATGCATGTGAGGGGGAAGCCGGGGGAGGTGCAATGGGGGTGGCATGGGGTCAGTCAGAGATCGGAATATGTCCGGGTCTCTGAGTCTCCAGTGCCCTCACAGTGGCCATGTCCCCCGAACCCCATTTGCGGAGGGCAGTAAGGCAAGTTATTAGGGGTTGACTGCAGTGGATAATGGTCCGGGGTTTGGGGGTTGTTCGGTGAAGACAGAGGGGTTGGAGGCAGCTGTGGATGGTGATAACCATTTGGCTGATGATAGTGGCCTGGAGGGTACTGAGGCACAGAAGGGGAAGGGATTTGGGGCAAATGATAATTGGGGTGATGGGTGCGGTGCTTCTCCTCCTGAAGGGTGACAATCCGCTGCATAGTCTGCAATTGAAGCTGCAGTAATGAGAGCAGCTTATCGGTGCTTTTCTGGCGATGAATCACATTCTCCTTCCGCGCCTTCTCCCTCAACTTGCTCTCATTTTCCCTCCACCTCTGTGCAACTCGATTCTCCGTTACAGCCTGTTGCATTACTTGCTATGCAAGATCCTCTTTGCTCCTTCGTGGCTGCTTCCTCAGTCACTTCAGCCTCTCAGCTGTTGATAAGAGCGATGGCGCAGGGCTGAAGGACGACCCTTCTGAAATAAAAAGATACATTTAACAGTGGTTCCCTTGTAAAGAGCAGACATGCCTATGATTCCCCCGCGTTCCCCGTTTGCCTGTCCTGCAGAGAGCACAGATACGGCAACGGAGCTCCTGCCATGGTGAGTGCACTCCAGGGGCAAGGGAAATGATTTTTTCCCTGCCCCAGAAAAGCTGTGCCGGGGGAGGGGGTGGGGAGTGCTGGTACCTTGCAGGAGCCCCACTCTGAGCAGCAGGCAGGGGGAAGGATTTCTTCCCTGCCCTGAAAAGCTGTGGCGGGGGAGGGTGGAGTGCCAGGAAGTGGCAGGAGCCCTACTCTGAACACTGTTCCAACATTCTCCATAGGTGTTTGTCCTGGAAGATATCTCATTGCTTTGAGTCACTGAGGAACAAAGGGAAGGGATTTTAATGAGATGCGGCTTCCGCCCAGGGCCATATGCAGCTTGCCTATGTGCAGCAATGCTCCCCCCACCCATTGTAGCACAGTGGCGAGGACTAGGGACCGGGATGGGGACCAAGCTGGCTCTCCCGGGAAACCTGCGCAGGCGCATTGCAAGCGCTCTTATTGAGACCTTTGAAGAGATTACTGATGATGACTACTGCGAGGTGATAGACTACATCAATGCTCTATTCCACATGTAGGCAAGCATGCAAGCAACCCTTTCCACCCCAAGCTGCAAGCCTTCCCCATAGAAAAGCAGCTTTACCGCCGCAATGCACTGCTGAGCTGGCCCCTGCAACCGCCGGACGCTGTGGCTGGCCGCCCTCCTCCTGGCTTGAGAAGAGCTCCAGGTGGAATGCCCCCTGCATCCCTTTCCACCCCAAGCTGCCAGCCTTCCCCATAGAAAAGCAGCTTTACCTCCGCAATCCGCTGCTGAGCTGGCCCCTGCAACCGCTGGATGCTGTGGCTGGCTGCCCTCCTGGGTTGAGAAGAGCTCCTGGCTGTATGCGTCCAGGGACTCCTCCGTGCCCTGGGTTGCTGCCGCCTCGTCCTCATCCTCCTTCTCTTCTTCATCCTCCTGGTCTTCGTCCTCCTCCTCACCCCCCCCTTCACTGGTGGGCTGGGAAGTGTCCATGGTGATCGATGGAGTGACTGTAGGATCACCACCAAGTATCGCGTGCAGCTCCTTATAAAATCTGCAAGTCACCGGGGCTGCCCCTGAGCGGCCGTTTGCCTCGCGGGCTTTGCGATACGCATTCCTAAGCTCCTTTACCTTAACACGGCACTGCAGAGTGTCCCGCTCATGGCCTCTTTCTGCCAAGCCCGTGATATCTGCCCATAGGTATCAAAATTCCTGCGGCTAGACCGCAGCTGAGACTGAACAGCCTCTTCCCCTCAACAGCTGATGAGGTCCAGCACCTTGCTATTGCTCCATGCTGGGGATCGCCTATTGCGAGGAGGCATGGCACGTGGAGTCATGATGATCAATCAGAATGATCACCTGCAACGATTCCCTGATACCACGCCACGCAATCAATCAGATCAATGAGAATGATCACCTGCAAGGATTCCCTGAGAGCACGCCATGCTTGGCTGGAGCAAACAGGAAGGGGATTTTCAAATTTCCCTGGAACTTTAAAGGGTGGATCTGACGTGTGGTCACCTGAGGACAGGACAAAAGAGTTTGCAAGTGATGACCAGAGTGGCTCGAACGGGAATTATGGGACGGGCTGGAGGCCAATTAATACGCAGTGGGTGTCCACATTCTTGCTGTAGTGCTACAGCAGCTGCGCTACAGCCCTTATTCCCCATGCCGAGGTGGATTAACAATAGCGCTATAACTGAGCGGTTATAGCGCTCTACGTGCCTTGCCAGTGTGGACAGGTAGGAGGTTATAGCGCTCGTGGGGGCTTTATAGCGCTATAAAGTGCCAGTGTAACCAAGCCCCTAGTCTGAGTTCTATTTCAGGTTGAATTTATAGGCCTGGTAGCTACAAAAAAATAAACTTTTCCTTTATGTAAATTTTTTTTAATGTGGTTTGCTCTGAAGGTTGAGACAATAAACCTGTGGAGCCCCCAATCCTACTTATGGTTACTTTTTAGAATACCCCTACACTTCAAAGCTGAATCACTGTATAGCTTAACAAAAGTGAAAAAACCCCAACCTACAATGTTGATGATTTACCAGCGATCTTGAAGCTGCTAATGGAACACTTTATATTAACAGTATGCAGGATGGTGTACCTGGTATGGTTAGCAATTACAAACATCATGTTCTGATCAGCATGCTAATATTAGGCACGTCCAGATAATCCATTCAGTTTGGGCCTGCCTGCACTAAGTGAGGAAGCCGTTTCAGGTACACTGCATAAAAGGGTTGATTGTGTTGCTGCACTTTGCAACGTTTTACTATGTAGAATACTGATTTTGTTTTTTACAGACCCTCTTTTGTTGCTTCTGAAACACAGTTCACCATACATCTGAACTCCTAAAGCACCTCTCCCATAGTTACTTGCACCTTTCAAAAGATGCAGGAGATTCTGTATGACCTCCAAATGTGAGAGGCTATATTGTGTGATGTGTTAAAAGAACTGATTGAGCCAGTCAGTGCAGGTGCAATACTTGAGGTTTCCTTCCCTCACAGGGGAGAAACCACTGTAGAGTGCACCAGTTCAGTTTGGCCTGAGCTAAACACTTGCTCCCTGGCAGAAATTGGAAAACTTGTTACTAAGCTTGCTAGCCATATGTCCACAAAAAAGATGAGGGGTACATCAGCAAGCTCTGAAGACAGTGTTCTAGTGAGAAATCTTCTATCCACCCCAAGTCTCTAGGAAGGAAGCAGGTGCTAAAAGAGCATTGATCCTGGATCTTGATGGGCTTTCCATCCTTTGTATCAGCCTCTAGTTTGTAAATGGGGAGATTTCCCTTCCCTCTGTGCTCCAGCCTGACTACTTAAATAGAAGCTTTCTCCTCCCGCCTTCTATCTCAATTACTCTCCTCTTTCTTGCAACTTCAGGTTTTTTTGGATGGGAGGTATTCCCAAAAAATATTCAAGCACCTGGCTCTTTTAATAGTTTTTCTCAGTAGTGTATAATTCTTGTCAGTTTTGTAGCTGCCTACAGGATTTTGAATTACAGCAAGGAAGCAGTCTAGAGCCTTGTTAATTTCATGCTGCTTGGGGAATTATTTTTTCCAAGTCTGCATTGTATTGGTTCACATTTGGAAAGTTTTCTGGAGATCATAAGGGCACAAAACTGCTTTAAGACAAGTGAGTCACTTCACTCCTCAGGCCAAACTTCTCGTTGTTCAAGAGCAGTGAGCCTTTGGCCTTCTTATTCTCCCGTTTCAATTGTTGGACTTTATTCTTGTCGTACATCTAGAGTGGTGCACATACGGACACCAAGCAAGTATTGTAGCTCAAGTTATTTCAAGCAATAGCTTCTTACAGTGCTTTTTCATGGTTTTGAGTAGGAAACTTCTATTAGAAGTGATGATAAATGACTAAGGCATTGAAATTCCTGGGAAATTCCATGCTAGGTAGAAGTTTTTCCAAAGCTAACTTTTTATTTTTTTTTTTGCAGCTGATTCTGAAATCTCTTTGGTATCATGGCTAAGTTGTTCAGTTTACTCACTTTAACTTCTCACAAAGTATGGGACCTGCTGTTTAAAGGGGTTGTGTGTTGCTGAGATAGCAGTTGTTAGTGGCCTTGTGTATAAATGAGTTGATAGCTGGGGTAGGGCGTTTGGGAGGTGAAGTGTCATACCATATGTAGAGATGTTCTGGTGACTGATGAGAATGTTTTCCTTATTCCCATATTGATTCTTAGTTTCAATAACAAACAGAAGTTAAATTATTGAACAGTTGATATTAATTTCTACTATCTTTTGACTATTGGAATTTCAAAATAAGTTTGCTGTCTTGTCTCTTTTCCCCTTTCCAAGCCTCCCCACTGCCCATTTCTTGGAGAAGTTGTCCTTCCTCTCAATGCCTTACCATCTGTCTTCCGTCAGTGAAGCAGGAGAATCCTGCAGATGATCAGTTATTACTATTTTATTTGTGCAAGTGTAATTGGGCTGTGTGTTCTTCCTTCTTTGATAGTCAGAAGGGGGAGAGATGAAATTGGGAGAGGCAAGGAGAGTGAGAAATGGGGGAATGAAGGTTTTAATTGCACTGGGACTGAAAAAGCTCAAGAATATAACTTTCCTCTTTATCTTCCCACAGCAAAAACATTTATTTAAACTCCTCAGCACTCTCTTAATTTTATTGCCACTAAAATCCTCCATCACAACTGGCAAGGATCACAAAGTCATTTTTCTGGTCAAGAGAATCTAATTAGTTGCAACTCTTTTCAATGCCTGCCTGTATTTCTTAAATGGCTGGCACTGAGTTATGGATAACTGAGTGGGTTGCCATTGAGTTATGGAGCATATTGTTCTCCAGGTTTAAGCAACTAGGCATCTTCAGCAGTGTCAGCTTCTGCTGACCCGTGTATTGGGCTAACAGACTTTGTTTGATTTCCCACAAGTTAGCTCAGAACATATCACAAGACCACCAGCCTAGCTCATCTAAGTTTGGATGTTAAGCATCTTAGTTGCTGAATAGTTTTAAATTATCAGAATATTTCAAAATTGTATTGCTGTTGGAAAATGATCTGTCCTGAGGGACAAGTCCAGGCAGACTTCAGTTTTTTTCCAACTAACTAAACCATCAGACTGGGTGAGTAAAATGTTACTTTGGATGTTAGATTCAAATAATGAGATGCATTTAAAAATTACTACTTTAAACATTCTTTTTTCTATTCCTTTTGTAGCCTCTTTTGGAAAACAAACTTAAAGCATTCAGTATTGGCAAAATGAGTGCTGCCAAGAGAACTTTAAGTAAGAAGGAACAAGAGGAGTTAAAAAAGAAGGTAATGGTAAATAAACAAGGTTTTTTTTTCTTCTTTCATATATGAAATTGTCTTGCTATTCGCTTTTCCAAACAAAGATCTGGCAGTGAAAATAGAAATTCTGTTTCTGAGAATAAGTTGTAACTTAACTTCTTAAAAAAATTCAAGTATATAATACCTTAACTGTACTAGCTTATTTCATGTGGTAATTTTAAAAATATTTGCTGCCAAGTGTATTGGGGAGCACAGAGGTCTGTCTTTGAAATGGGGAAAAAAGCCAACATAAGCCTAAATGAGAGATCAGATCCTGTGGTTTTCCTGGAAGCTTTGGGTTATGACAGTCCAGTGACTGTTGTGACATTCACTCTGTGAAATCAGTCCTTCCCTTTGACTTTTTATCATCTCAAGTGACTTTTCTCTTGTGTGGTTTTATGTTGTAAGTTACTTGACTTTAATTGCTATCAAGAGAATCAGTGGCACTGTTCTGTTTAGATATTTCAGTGCTGAAAATGTTTTATTCTACAAAATAGATTTTACTTTCAAACTGTAGATTTTTATCTTGGGAGCACAGAACATTTATGTTAAATACGGTTTGGTGCAAAAATTCACATATCTGATGTAAAGTTGCTTAAGAACATCTTGAAATCTGGAATTTTAGTAAAGGTCTTTATCATGTTTCAATGTATTTTAATGCTTTGTTTTAGCTTGTATGTTATTAGCATGAGCTGACTAAAATTGGAGGATTTCAAAGAGCCTAAACAAGTTAAGTTCCTAACTTTCTCCGAATTTTCAGTGGGGTCTGGCTTCCTAACTTCCCCAGACTCCAGTGAAAATCCTAATGTAAGGAAATGCAGTGGAATTTAATTTGCTGTCTCAGTTATTTTATTAATTTGTGAAACACACCATTTAAAACTGGGCCCATTACAGGCAGTCCCCGACTTATGCAAGCATTCCATTGCGGAATGCCTTGTGTAACTTGGAATGTGCAAGAGTCGGAAACGTATCTCCGACCATTACGTGCCAAAAAACCCCCATCTCCCTACTGTTAGCTTACAGACCTTTTTCCGTAAGTCAGGGAGCATCTGTATTAATTTCTTCCAGACACACAATTTGACTCCCATAGTATACACTGTACATTTTTTTTGCAACACAGAGTCTCGCACAGAGTCTAAAGTCTTTTGTAGTGTTTTTGTGTTTGCCATCTTCTTTTTAGCTCTGAAATTATAAATCATTTTAAAAAAATCAACTCTACATTTATGAAATGAATAGTCATATTTGACTATACAAATCTAGCTGTTTGTCTCTAGTTCTTGTGTTAATAATTCTTCCCACATTCCTGCTCTGAAATATTGTTTTGTCGGAAAGTGAATCTTACACTGAATTAGAATAGGTATCATGAGCTCTAGAAAATAAAAAGGAAAGTCGTACGGCTGCTTAAGGTTAGATGTCTCACAGATGCTGTTTGTAAAAGTAGTAAACAAATTTAACATTTGGTGTGTAGGAGGATGAGAAGGCAGCTGCAGAAATTTATGAAGAATTCCTTGCTGCCTTTGAAGGAAGTGATGGTAATAAAGTGAAAACATTTGTAAGAGGTGGAATTGTTAACGCATCTAAAGGTAAGACTTGAATATTTTACCCCCAACTTCTGCTTAATTACAAATAAAAAGGTTAGGTTTGGATTTGTGTGTTTAAAGAAGTATGTTGCTTGCCAGAATTTTTCATTATGCTTTTAGGAGATGTATTTATATAAATCATTAGCATGTCAGTGAAATTATCACTTTTTTTTATATTGAAAGATGTGTTCTTTTTTTAACCAACTATACTTTACATATACCTTTCCTGAGTGTTACATTTAAATTGCAGTGTGGTACTATTACAGCATTTCATTTTGATTTATAAATAATTACTTGCTTAGATTCTGTGGTGAAGAGAAGAATTTCAGAAATAAATTTTAAAAAGCCTGATTCTTTGGTTCATTATTATGCAGTAACTGTTAACTGTGTTTCTTTTTTAAATCCAGATGAACATGAAACAGATGAAAAACGAGGTAAAATCTACAAACCTTCAGCACGATTTTCAGATCAAAAAAATCAGCCAAATCAGCCATCCTCTAATGAGAGACCTCCATCCCTTCTAATGATAGAAACCAAAAAGCCTGTAAGTTACTCTTTTCAAAATATTTACTACCTGTTTAATCTCTCTTCAAAACACTTATACACATTAACTACGTAGAGTAGTTTTATCTCCATTTTTCATACTGGAGGAACCAAGACATGGACGTTAAGTGGTTTGCCAAACCATATAGGAAGTCGTTATACAGATTAGAATGACAGACATATTTAACATCTTGTAATTCTATCTTAAGTAAAGAGAGTGTTTGACAATTAAAAGTTGCATTGTAATGTATAAGCACGAAGACAGAGTTAAAGTTTACATTCAACTTTAACTTTTGTATTTCCTGACTTTGTGTTCAGAGGGCTCAGCCTTAATGTGTTTAAAGGTGGATTTTTTTGTCTGTGATTGTCATTAGGAAACCTGTAGACCAAAGACAGTATAGATTGGAAACGATCTAAAATACAGGTGTCACAAACGTTTCTTTGGCAAATTGTCATTCATTGTGTGTTCTTCTGAAATATTGACTGATGTATCCTTCATTTTAGCCTTTGAAGAAGGGGGAGAAAGAAAAGAAAAAGAGCAATTTAGAACTCTTCAAAGAAGAATTAAAACAGTAAGTTCGACTGTGCATGGAATGCCATACTAAATTAGCAAAAATGGCACAAATGTCTGAATTTTCCCCTCTTACAGAGATCAAACCAGGGCTGAGATCGTCACGTCAGGGTCTCAAACACTTCAGTGTTATGCCAACAAAGTGCATGACATCCACTAGCCCTTTGGGGGAAGTCAGATTTCAGTGTTAGTAGCCAAAGAGTTTGGTTCTTTTTAAGCATGCTTTCAAGCATTCTTAAGGCCCATGTGCCAAGTGGATTAAACTGAGTATGTGCAGACAGAGATGCCAACAGGGTTTGTTGCCGTCAAACTTTCAAAGTGGATAGATAACTCAAAGGGATAAGCAGTAAGCCTTTGGACATTACTAACTTGCCAATGTCAGTTTGAGTCCCAACATGGACAAACGTCTGGGAAATGTTGTAAGGAACAAAACATCTAAAATGTTAAAATGTCTGTTGGATTTTTATTTTGGGGGGATGTAGTTTTTTTCATTTAAAAAGATGTGAATACTTGCTGATGGGGAGGGGAGCATTTCTGAGGGTGGAGTAGTGGGAGGGAATGGGGTGAAAGGGTTTTGGGGCTGCATCATGAGGGGAGAGATAAATGGGGTTGGGTGGGAGTTCAGGTGGGGAACACGGGGAAAAGAATTGGGGGTAAGTTACAGAAAGACTGGGATGTATGCGAATATCTGCAGATACAAAGTGGGAATCTGCAGATTTGCAGGGCTCTAATTTTATGTTTCAGGGAATAGAAGGTGTGGAGGAAACACCAATCTTTTCTCACATGCTTAAAGTTACTGTAGCTGCCATTTAATACAATTATAAAATTATTGGGAAATAGACCATATCTGAGATTTCCCACTGGCTTTGTGAGCAAACTCACACTCCACACATTTCATAGCATGACCATTATTCCCATTCCATTGCAAGAAAGAGTGCCGGAGTAAGAGAGAGACAACACTTTGGAATCGCATAGTAATAGGGAGAATAGTGGGTTGTGACTCAGAAAACCTGGGCACTCTGTTTGTTTTGTCACTGGCCTGCTTGGCTGACTTTGGTCGAGTCAGTTCACCTTTCTGTGCCTCTGTTTCCCCATCACTACAAAAGGAGTGATGTTTTCCTCTTCCAGATCTAGTGACAGCTTATCTAAGAGTTAGGTATAATTATCATTATGCGTCCACAGTTAATTAATCTGTCATTACCACACAGGTTTGCAGTTAATTACAGCTGCCAAAATGACTGCTAACTTCTACCAATAATTTCTCATATTGTTAAAAACACTGGGCAATTAAATGGGAAAAAACTTTAGTTAACCCAGAGGTCAGGTCTATAGCTTGTGCCTTTCCAGAGCGTTGATTTCAGCAAAAGTCAGACTAGTCAACACTAGGAAATACAGAGTTCATGTACAAGCCCATGTAATCTTAACTCTGTCATCTTTGAGCCATGTCCCAAGAAGTTTATAACACGCACACTCATGGTCTGACTTTGCCCTGTATGGAACAGACGTTTCCTCTGCTCTTGTACTTAGCCTGTTCTACAGAAAAAACACCACATCTACTAGATTTTACAACTCCTTCAACCACTTTTACTCCCCCATCACTCTTGTTCACACAAATCCATCAAACACTCTGCTTTCACTTACTGTACATTCATCCCATAAATTATACTCATCTCTCGCCAAATTGCTGACAATCCCCAAGGGGACTACTGTGCATCATTAGTGACACAACTTAGTGCTGAAATGAGGCATATTGGATTTCTGAAGGTACGTGCATACCTCTTTACTTTGATCTTACACATAGGATTTGAGGAGAGGGGTCACATATACCCTCAAAATGCCACAGTCCCCCAGATAACCTCGTATCACAATCACAACTCTTTCAAGCTGTGCCAACTAATTCCTTTGCCATTCAGTATGGTTACACCTACTCAGTGAATGCAGCTGAGGTTCATGCAGATGGCTATTGCCAGCTCCAGGGGGCAGATTTAAGGTTGTGTGATTGTGTACCTTAACTCTGCACATCCTGTTTTTCACAAGTTTGAGTTTTACCAAACTTGATGTTCTGGAAGGGCACAAGTTTTCTTTGGATAGCCTTAAATCTGGGATAACAGAGTTGTATTTTGTTTTTTGTTTGGGTTTTTTGCCATTTAATTTATGCTGGTTTTCTTGCTGCTACTACCACCTCTGAGACTGAACTGGTTGTAGCAGCATGGTAAGTCTTTGCGGGGAAAAAAAGAATCTTACTATAAAACTCAGCGTTAGGTGGAAGTCTGCTAAAATGATTAGCAAAACTGTTAAGTGTTGACACTTAAACCTTTCTCTTTCGGGTTGAATCTGTCAAAGCTGTTTCAGTTTGTCTAATTGTGGCCTTTGAAACAGTGCACTATGTAAGCTTTTTTTTGCTCTTCCTATTACTCGAAAGCGAGGCACTGAATACTTTCAAGAGTGAGGACTACTTTTTATCATGCTGTCACTGGTTATATTATGTATGGAAGTTGAAGCAAAATGATCATATACTATGAGGATGTTGAGGCTTTTCTTTTCACTCTCTCAGGATCTAAAGAAACAACATGTATTTCAGTAGTAGACTTGTTCCACTTCCTGCGTATCGGAATAATGAAGTATTTGATGTTTCAGTGTCTCCTGCACTATGGCCAAAGGAACTGTGGAGTGATAGTGGTGATGAAAGATTTCAGTTTTTTCAATGAAGATTGAATGCAAAAGCAGTTTAGTCTAAACAAACCAAAACAATATTATTTGACTGAGATTTGCACATATTTCATTGGCTATGCCAAGGACTTCATGTCCCATGGGCCAGAGGCAAATTGTATGCTTCTAGGTGTTGCCTGTGATTTCTGGTTTTATTAGATGATTTGTGGAGCATAGTATTATGGAGAGTGGAGTTGGGAGGTGGTAGCTTCTATGTGTGTGCATGTTTGCTGAGATCATGGATCTTAGCCAGAGAGAGAGAGCAGATTGTAGCTGAATGGAAAACAGCCATAATATCTTATTTGTGGATAAGAAGGTTTGCAAAGGAGGGCAGGATGGCCTGGGGGCGGGGTGAGGAGGTGCAGGGGATTGAAGAGGGTTTTTATGAACTTAATTGAAGAGCAATGGTCAATCTACAGTTCAGATGACTTTTTTAATGAATGGAATTGATTTTTAAAAACAGCAAGAAGGTCTTTTTTATAATTGAGTACAGAATCCTCTGGAGAGAGTCTGAACACAAGGTACATTCTCTATATCAGTGATGGGCAACCTGTGACCCATGGGCTGCACACGGCCCGTGAGGGTAATCCCACTGGTGGGCCGCAAGACAGTTAGTTTGAAATCCCAATGGCCGCAGTTCGCCATTCCTGGCCAATGTAGACAAACTGTCTTGCGACCTGTTGAGATTACCCTCATGGGCTGCAAGTTGCCCGCCACTAATGCTCTGTATCATAGGTGAAAAAATACCTGAATGCCATGATATTACATATTTTGTTTTAGTAAGGTAGGATAGGCGAAAAGGACACACAGGAGTCTGATGGGATTGGTAATTGATATAGTCATTGGGTTATAAATCCATAGATAGTGCTTGTTGATAGTGACCAAACTTTATTACTGTCTCATGACTAGTTTGTGTATACGAAATGAATTGGTAGTCTTATTCTAGTTCCTGAAACACACATATCTACATTAAGAGCAATCACTACATTCAGCAAAACTTCCAGTGATTGAGTATTAATTTGTTTGACATTTGTGCCCAGAGGCCCCAGCTAAGATTGCTGTGTACTGCTCAGTACAGAACCCAGGTCTCCTGATTTTTTTTCAGACTGGTGCCCTATACCTTGATCTTGTAAATTAAACAACTCTTCACACCTACAGGTGGCCCGTCCAGGTTAGGGTAAAGGCACACTAGTGAGGTGAAATGGGGAAGATTACATTTACGACTGTTTGAGTTGTCCCATTTCTGTCGCTAAGTAAAAAGCTTTGATTGGCTGTTTGATACTTTTTACTGCCACTATCTTCATTTTAAAATGACTGCTAACAAAATATTGAAGAATCATATTTTGGAAGATATTATTTAAATAATTGCTTATTAGAAATAACTTGAATTGTAGATAATTGCTACCTGTATTTGACGTTTTTGTAGAATTCAAGAGGAGCGTGATGAAAGGCATAAAACAAAAGGTAGATTAAGTCGTTTTGAGCCACCTCAGTCAGATTCAGATGGCCAACGCCGTTCTAGTAAGTAATCATTATTTTATTATGTATGTATATTTGTTTTATAAAATGTACAGACTAAATGTACATAATTTCTTTTTACGTAGTGGATGCTCCTTCAAGAAGAAACAGATCTTCTGGTGGTAATATAGATTCTTTTTTAATTAGTACTATATTATGCCACTTAAATTAATGCTTTGTGTTATAATAATCTTCTCTTCATTTTAGTACTGGATGATTATGCACCAGGTTCACATGATGTTGGGGATCCAAGCACAACGAATTTGTACCTTGGAAACATTAATCCTCAGGTAATTAGGATGTAGTCATGTAACTAAGAACACCAGTTACATTGAATCCAGTTGAACTCTTTCAGGAGTTTGCTATAGATTTTTGTCTCAGTGAAATTTTATTTTATGGTGGCTAATTATGGTTACAGATTATACCATTAAAGCATTATATATTAGCGAAAATTGTTATGGCACAGGAGAGATCCAAGTTTAGACAGTTGAGTACTGATGGAAGGGCATTCTCCGTGGAAGCATTTCTGCTATAGAATTCCTTCTGGAAAAGATCAGGCTGAGCTGAAGCCTTATTATGGTTGGGTCAAAATATGAGACATTCTTTTTCAAGAGAGCCCTTCCTCTAGAATGACACCAATAAGCACCCCCACCCTGAAAACTCTCAAGCATCTACATAATTTTCTTTTTTTTTCAGAGAATTAAGAGAAATAATATCACAACACTTAGATACCAAGGTGATATAGAATCCTTAGAAAAACTGTAACTAGATGTTAATTCTGATTTCTTTTCCTGTAGATGAATGAAGAGATGTTATGTCAAGAATTTGGGCGCTTTGGACCATTAGCTAGTGTTAAAATTATGTGGCCAAGAACCGATGAGGAAAGAGCAAGAGAGAGGAACTGTGGTTTCGTTGCCTTTATGAACAGGAGAGATGCTGAGCGAGCATTAAAGAATTTAAATGGTAAACAGGACTTTAAATTGTATCTAGTCATAATGAACTTTTGGGGGAGGCTTGAAGTGTAAGTTTGGAAGACGTATCTTAGAATTATGTTCTTTCAAAATGAAATAATGGAAAATATTGTGTGTCATGGAAAAGGTGGAAACTTACCATATTTTTATTTCATTTTTACTTGCTAGTGCAGTTTAAAACGCCATTTAAAAAATAAATAGCTTAAGTCTTATAATGGCATCCTTTCCTCTGAGAATGGAAATAGTTTTTTCCAGAGGGTATGAAGGATACTACTATACTATAAATTATTAATTTTGCAGAGGGTGGGAGGGATACTACTTTATTATAAATAGTTAAAATGGTTAGCAGTGAATTGGTTATTTTCAGTAAATAGTTAAAGCTGTGTGAATTGGGGCCAGGTTTATACTTTAAACTTGTGCTGGTATAGTATTATTGATTAGGGGTATAATATTACATCATTTTTATATTTGCCAAAATATTATTGTAGATGCAGATATACTTGCAAAAAAGTGTTTTGACAATGTAGCTTTTTTCATTTAGGGAAATGATATAACTATATCAGTGAAAGCACACTCTTGCTGATATTAGCTGTATCTGCACTAGGGCCGCATCTACTCTAGTGAGTGTACAGCGGTACAACTCTACTGATGCAGGTGTGCTGCTGTAAGATTGCTCATGTAATCACTCTGTGCCGATGGGAGGGAACTCTCCTGTGGACATAATAAAACCACCTACACGACAGGCAGTATCTATGTTGGCAGGAGAATGTCAGCTGTGCACACAAGCGTATATGCTGACGAAACTTGTGTCGTTCTGGGGTATGATTTTTTTTCCCGCACCCTCAGCAACATAAGCTTTGCTGACATAAGGGGTAGTGTAGACATGGCCTAAGTTACTAGCATGGTACCGCTGTATTGGCATATCTTTTTTAGTGTAGACTAGGTCTAAAATAATGCCATACAGACTATTTTTTTAGCTCATCAGTTTAGTTTGTGTTAGAATCAATTGAATTTAACACAGTGAGCATAAAGTTTTGGACTTGATGTACAGACCTTGTGCTGTAATATTTGCAAGGGATAAAGAGAAGAATCTGCCAAGTGAAGATGCAACATAAACCTTGAAAGAAAATGTACTTATTAAAGTACTGCTTTTATGTAAGGGAATGAGGGGAAAGGCTTTCTCTCCAGCCCACATTTCCATTTTTTTTGTTGTTGCCAGTGAGTATAGTATGATGAATACATTTTCACTTGGATTAAGGAAGATGGGACCAGCTGTAGAATGGCTAGTTGTGATTAGTTCAGTTTTGTCACTATGACTGCTAGTGGTTGCTTGAAGTTGAAAGTTCCCAAAGGGAATTCTGGCAGAATGTTTTGGATAACGACAAGATCATGCTCTAAAAGTGCATTTAAAATTTGAATGTAGAATTTTGATTTGCACTCATTAAACTGTTTATATGTGAATAAAAGTTCAGATTTTTTTTTAACACAGTAGTTATTTATTCCCCAGTTTGGATAAATATATAACAATTTTTATTGTCCTTGCTTTGTATACTTTTTTTGTAATTGAAGCGTCTTACCTTCTCTGTATCCTACATTCATGCTGTCTTTGGCTTTCCTTAAAAAGTAGTTTTTTGTTTACTGTTTAATACTCATTAGAGAACTTCCAGCTAGGGAGAAACCTAGTATTTGGAAAGCTAATATTTGAGGAAGTTTTACCATTCTGACAACATTTAGGGTTTGAATGTAGTATGCTGACCATGTTTCATTCTGTTTTACATGAATTGCGGAACAACATTCAACTGTGGATCAGCCAAAGTGATTGGCAGCTGTTGTCAGACATGGTGAAATGTCATAGTATGGACCAGGCCTTGGAGACTGAAGTGTTAAGCTTCAGTATATGTGCAAATAACCTATGATTACCTTGGATCTTGTTGATTCTTTAAAAGTTCAACTTATGTGCATTGTACTCTCCTGAAGAAATACTTTGAAACTCTCAAAAAAATTTTTTTTTATAATCTTACCATACAATGTAAACGAAAACAGATTATTATAGGCAGGCACAGGCCCCCAAGCCACAATGAAACATTGCAAACAGTGGCACAGCTTTGACGTAGCTTTCACTTTTATTAAATATAACCTTTCACTTTTGCAGGCAAGATGATTATGTCCTTTGAAATGAAGCTAGGTTGGGGCAAAGCTGTACCGATTCCACCACACCCAATATACATTCCACCGTCCATGATGGAACACACCCTCCCACCACCTCCATCAGGACTGCCTTTTAACGCTCAGCCTAGAGAGAGATTGAAGAACCCTAATGCTCCAATGTTACCACCACCAAAAAACAAGGAGGATTTTGAGAAGGTAACTTAAAAATGTACCCTGGGCCATATCTGATTTATACATATTAAATCTGTGGTAGTCTTTTTCAATGGCTTTATAGAATTGCATTGTTCAGTCTGTTCCTGGTGGCCCTTAGCTACACAAACTGAGCTGTTCCCTGCCTTAGCCCAAGGGCCCTTTTTCTCTGAGGCATTGTCTGAGTACATTAGGCCGTAGTATTGGGCCTTGTCTTATTTTCATTACTCTTTTAAATCTGGCCATAATTTTCCCCCTCCAAGCTCCTGGGTTTTTTTCTCCTACCCCCTTTTGTAAGCTGCCAAATTTGCAGTATCTAAATTATTTCCTTTAAAGCAAATGATACATTTGAATTCAGATAGATTATTTTTTACACTAGAATGAGCTCATAAAATAGTCCTCCTGTCTAGATGGCTGCTAGTAAGTTCAGATATTGAGTCAATATATGAGGATAGTTCTGGAGTCAGAATATTTTCAGAGGTTTGTAGAACATTAGCTATGACAGTAAAAATGAAGGGTAAGTATTTTTTTAAACACAAACCAATTTGATTTCCATTTTTAAGAATTTGTTGATTCTTTAATGAATGACACGTAAATGATAGGATTATTTTTTTTGAAAAGGCTTGGGAACAGAGTAGCAAAAATCAGTATGAGCCAGGTCAAATAGTTGAGAATTGTTTCATAAATTAAAAGTCCTTAATTATTCTCAGTGTAGTACTTATTCAGTGCATTGATGTGCATTCCGACAGGAATGTTCTATTACTTTGCAATTAGTGAACTTTTGTGATTCACTGAACACAACCATCTGCTTTTTATGTAATTGCTTAGTTATAACTTTCCAGCAGTGATTGCCTGCAAATCTTGTGATAGATGTGTAGAATTTTCAATGCATATGTATATTTTTGCTTGTTACTTGTTAACAATACTCACATATTCTATGTTTATTATCTGATGTGACTTCATATACAGACTCTGTCGCAAGCCATAGTCAAAGTGGTTATCCCAACAGAAAGGTACATGTTTTTCTTTATTATTACTGATCTAAATATAGAAAATATCCCCTTCGGAATTTTAAAGAAAAATTGTGATGTTGAGGAAAAGGTAATGGCTTGACTGAGCAATGGTTCCTTCATACTACTTATAATGGAAATTCATTTGTTTTATAGTCTATATTTCACATTAATATTTACCTCAGCAGTTCTTGTTAGTGGAGAAGAACAGAATTATGATTCTCAGCAGTCAGAGTTGAATACTAGGGTATAGTTTGTGTAATTTCGTCAGAGAACATTAGTCTGAGAAGGATTTAAGATTAGTGATAATTTTGTAGGTCTTGCCATTAACACTTGAATACTTTAGGACCATAACGTTTCTGTATCTAATGTAGTACTGCCTTTTTTCTTTTTCCTTTTCTTTTTCTTTTTCTTTTTCTTTTCAACATAACTCAGAACTTCTGGTTCAGTTGATCCTATTAATTGAGCTTTAAGTTACCCTTTTTTAATTTTACATACAACAGTCAACTAGATATTTAATCAGATGGAAAAGGGGTATGCAAGTAGTATGTATTTAATTTTGGCCTCACATTAGTGTAACAGTAGAGGCATTGATGTAGGTATACCCTTGCTCAGTTAAGCTAAAACCTTTTCCCAAACATAAGAACACAACACTGGTTTAAAAAGTAAATAGCACAAAAGAATACCAAATTCTCTTTGACATTGGCCTTGGTGAGCAACACCAGCTGAACTGTCTGCGGCAGCGGGGGACCAGGAAAACATCATGGGATGGATTGGGAAAGTATACAGTTTTTGACCAGACATTGGTACGATCGGCTCCAATAAATGTGGTTTTATTGTAACTGAAAAACATTTTTTGTTGGCCAACTTAAGATAATTGACATTTTTAAATAATGCACTTTAAGCTATCATCCTTTTGTACTACACTGTTTTTATTGTCATAAAATAGCCCCAATTTTTTTTTGTGCAAAGGCTTTTGTAAAAATAGTTTAAGGCAGTAATATAAACATATTTTACAGTATACACAAAAGCGGTGGTAATTTTGCTAAATTTCAGGGTGGTGCAACTTTTGAATAGTGATGAGGGATAATATAGTGGCCATCAGGAATTTGCCCTTAAAATCAGACTTAGAAAGATGTATTGGTTAGTAAAGCAAGTATTAAACTAGGAACATGTGTACTGCAACTAGTTTTCAGAGAAAGCTGTGCTCCTATTTTATGCGTTGCAGTGTTTTGAGAGCTCATATGGTGAGAAGTACTCATCACATATTAACTGAACTGTATTAGAAAATAACTTCAAATTCAATATTTTTTAGCTTCCTGTTAGTAGCTTGATTGAAGTGCAATTAGAGGTGCCAGTAGTGGGAAAATACTATACAATGTCACTATTGTGCAACCATTTAATTTATGTGATTGACTTCAGTGGGACTGTTCTCATGATTACAGATAATATGTAAATATCTCAAGATTAGGGGCCTAAGATTATAAAGCCAGTTTCCTTCCTGTTCATTTGAACAAATGTAATATTGTATATATTTTAAACCCTGAAGATTTTCTGTTTGTGTTTTTATTGTTCTGCAAGAAAACTGGTTTTAAAGTATTGGATTCTCACTGTAGATATTAGAAGTGATATATGACCTTTTTAGACGTGCTGTGATAAATCTTTTATCATATTCAGTCTTGCAATTAGGACTTTCTAAAAGTATTCTCTTGTTCAATCACACGTTAATGGAGTTGATGATGGAGTTGCTGGTTAAACTTCCATGGCTGTGGTACGCAGGAAGTTGGTTAAGATGATCACAGTGATCCCTTCTGGCCTTAAAAATCTGTGATTTGTATCGGCATCAGGACGCTTGAAAGTCTTATTGTAATTTTACACTGATATTTTCAAATACAGTTAGTTCGCACATTGTGAAACATTCTTGCTCCTTGAACTTTCAGAATGCTGCACTGAATAAAATGGCTAGCAGAAGTATTTTGAGAGTGTTCTTTGTAGAATGTTTCCAAGATTATCAAATGTATTCATATTCAAAAAACCCCAGAGTTCTAGATAGGGCTTAATTGAAGTACTGTTTTTGGTCTTTTGTGTGATATATGAAGGAAATGTAAACCTAGTAATAATTAATACATAATTCAGACCATTTACCAATTTCTAAAGCTATAGGGGCAGATTTTGTTTCTCTAGCCTTAAATTTTTTTTCATTACATTCTTTAGTTTTGTGGGAAAAAATTGTCCTCTTAAAAACTTTATATCTGTGAGAGCTTTGAACTATTAAAATGGTAAAAAATAAAATAGTCATCACCTAATAATCATATTAAGCACTTTGGTACATGGAAACACAAATGAAGTAATTCTGTATTTTCTTTTATGAACAGTTACCAAATTTTAAACATAACACTTTATGGGTTATAATCTATTTGGGGGTCACTGAAAGGGAAATGTACGTACAATGTTCAAAGAGCCAATATCCTTTTGTTTTGCTTTAAAGAGGTCACGGGGTAAAAACACAAACCAGCTAAAAGAAAAGCTGCATTTGTTTTGTTTGCGCCATATTTGAAATACTTGCGTTGTGAAGCCTTTCATTTGACATGTGTAGGTTATGACCTATATTTGAAAACTTAGGGCCTTGTTTCAAAATGTAAACCAGTTTTCATCCTACTTTAATAGTATTTTAGCCAACAGAAGGTCACTGTTAAATAGAAAATATTTTCTGATTGAAAATCAGTTTCTACCATATTGCAGGAGGAGTTTTACTAGTCTTTAAGTGGGCCTACATTTTCAAATTAAAAAGTACTTTCAGATTTTCATGTGAGAGATTCATCTAACCATGAATGTCTAAGGCTGTTGTGTGGAGCAACATGGGATCTAGCTTTCTTTATAGATTTTGGAATTGTAATTTGGCTCATTGAGTTTGGGTTGCTACAAAATGGATGAAACATCAACTGATATGTCTTGATAAATGATGTACAGTGTTGTTTTAATGGCATACATCTTAAATGTTGACCAAAAGGATGTTGGCTCCTTAATGGCCTAATTTTAATAAAATCTCCACCTGGTTTGTGGAAAGCTAATGCACAATTTTGCACACTCATATGTTTATTTGGTATGTCTTTAGCTTGAAAGCTGGATGGAGTTTCTATTAAATAGGTTAAAATGATAACTTGTATTAATTTTGAGTACTGTGAGCAAACAATAGACACCGTCTACCGAACAGACTAACTTTTTAAATGTGTCAGCACTAAATGATACATTTTAGATTTTAATGTATCAGCACTAGTTTAGGGATCACTTTTTGTTGACTGACTTAGATCACTTTTGGTGTTCAGTTGCCCTTTTTTATAGCTAAGATCATTGTTAGCTTTGCTGAGGCAAAGGGTTAGTTTTGACTAAGGCAGAAGGTGACTGCGAGCTAAGTTGTTGACGTTTAGGATTAAGAGCTTCACCTAGAAAATGCACACTTCACCTTTATCAGGCATCTTTTCATTTTAGTATGCCTGTGTTGCTGATGCACGGCTTTAACATTGCTCCACGTTACCTTATTTTTATACGATTTTTTTAACAGTACAGCAAAATAATCTCCTGCACACAGTTATAGTATCTTAGGTGGAGTGTAGTTTTGTATAGCGTTAGGTCTGAATCCATTTTTCTTTAACTGTGTTGTTGTTGTAGGAATTTGCTCGCATTGATACATCGAATGATAGAGTTTGTGGTACGTGAAGGGCCCATGTTTGAAGCCATGATCATGAACCGGGAAATCAACAATCCAATGTTCAGGTGCTTATTTTTGTTTAATGTGCAGTAACATTGAATCTGTTTCAGTTATTGCTAGAAATTATATTTTAAAATATATTGTATTGGGAGCTTTCTGAATGTCTATCTTGAATATAACTAAGTAAAATTTTGGAAATTAGTGAGTTTTACTAATTGTTCACATATCCTGAATCAGGATGAAAAGCCAAAACTTCAGCATTTTTGTGAAATGAAATTTCCTCCCCCCAAAACATTTCTAAACAATATAGTTTCAAAATGGAAAAATTCATGATTTTGGTTAAATAACAAAACATTCAGTTTTGACATTTTCAACATGATTTTTTCTAATTTATTAAAAATAAACTTTTGTCAGTGTAATTTAGTGAAATTCTGGTTTGTCAAAAGGGTGTTTTCCAATGGTAAACTTTCGGTGAGCTCTGATACACCATTAAAGCCATTGGTGAAGTCAAAACCTTACAGATAATCTATAGTAAAATTATCTTTCACATGACATGTAAATCCTAGTAGTCTGAAGAGTTCTGTGTCATTAATCATTGAGTACAAAATGCATATTTTACATCATGTATTACCTGAACACCAGGCTTCAGTAAAAATTAGGAGTCTTTCTATTAACTTTAAGGAGGAATTGGATATGATCTGTGGTTGAAATTCAGAATTTTTGTCTCACAAGAAAGTCTGACATTCTGAAATTTCCTTTTGTCTTGAATTTGAATGGAACTTCAAAATTTCCTGCAAAACAAATTTTATGAATAACTTCAATTCAGTAAAATCAATACAATCTTACCTTCAATTTCAGTAAGTTTGAAGTGCTTCATTTCAACTTTGTTTTGACTTCCATATTAATTTATGCTATTATAATATATAATTCTAAACAAAGCACTTTGGCCTGTCACGATGTTCTCATAGAGTGTTTA
Organism: Dermatemys mawii; assembly: GCA_007922305.1. Lineage (NCBI taxonomy): Eukaryota > Metazoa > Chordata > Testudines > Dermatemydidae > Dermatemys > Dermatemys mawii. Next base: position 16,311,866 of record ML677363.1, read on the forward strand.
GATTTTGTTGAATCAGCATTTTCAAGTGGAAAACTGTTCATTTGGAAAACTTTTGACCAGTTCTGATCCCTCATGTACAACTTGAGTAACTGAACTGTATTCTAGAGAGTACTTCTACAGTTTTTAGTGCAATCTCAGGGGCTATAGCTGCCCTTCAATCTGATATCTCCCCCTTGCAGTGGGACAAGCCACTTAATTTGTGTAGGTCCGGTAGCTGTGCTACTAAAATCCTGCTCAGTCCTGGGGCACAGGGAGCTCTAATGGGAGTTTTGCTTTTTCATCAAATTGCATGTGTATGTCTCTGTGTGTTGGTTCCCCAAAGCTGGTCTCGCTGTGCAGAGGCAGGTCTCTACTTCTGCTACTCTTGGGTCTCTCTGTGGCCAGAGTAGAATGAGGGGAAGGAGTTGCATTTTGATGCCTTTCATTTCTTTAAATAGTATTTCCTTTGAATTGTGTTTCAAATGTATACTTGCAATAACATGCTTTACTTTTTATTTCTCCTTGCCCCGACTTAGGTTTTTGTTTGAAAACCAAACTCCAGCCCATGTATATTACAGATGGAAGCTTTATTCAATTTTACAGGCAAGTAAAATGTTAGTGATAATTCATACTGTTGCACAAGATAAAATACAGGAACACAGTGAAATATTATTGCCCTTTTAGGGAGACGCTCCAACCAAGTGGAGGACAGAAGATTTTCGAATGTTCAAAAATGGGTCATTTTGGAGGCCACCACCATTAAATCCATACCTGCATGGGATGTCAGAAGAGCAAGAAACTGAAGCATTTGTAGAGGAATCTAACAAGAAGGGTGCACTTAAGGAGGAGTAAGAACTTTAAAAAGCTAGTATTTTCAATAATGTCATCGTAATGTCTTCCCTGCTAATCCTGGTTTGTTTTTTTTTTTGTTTTTTTTTAAAGTAGTATGATATGCCATCCCAGACACCCTGCTGTGTTTTACCGTAATGTTACGCGTTTGGAACTCTCTTAGAACTATTGTTGTTTTTAGTACAGTTCAGGGATTTTTAGTGTAATTAATTTCTAGTCAGCTTTCGCTTTTGACTTAGATTGTGTTGAGTTGGCTTGCCCTGGCTTGTTTAACTGCTTGAGAAGTGCGCAGACTGTTTAAGTCCGTGCATCCCCCTATTTATGGGAGTCGGGAGGGTGATGTCAAAGTGTTTGGCCATCTGTTGGTGGGTGAATATAATTCCATAGTCTAGGCTGGAGAAAATAAATGAGCAGGTAAAACATTGCCCACTTTGGATGTCTGAAAAGAGTTAAATGTAAATGTTGTCCTTGTTTAATCGTCCTGTCATCAGAATTTGATCTCTATTGATCTTATTCTAATCTGATAGACTTTTAATTTATATCTACTGATTTCATTGACTGGAAATTAAAATACGAAATAGCTAATAATTGGCAGAGGGAAACTTAGTTAACAGGCCATTATAAAGTTCAGTTCTTCCATTTGCTATAACAGCGATTACATGCTATTAATAACAGTAGTGCACAAAGTTTTATCTTACAAAAGGAACTTAGTGGCTGAACTTATTGAAAACAGCCATGTTATCTTCAACTCAGTTCAGAACAGAAGCTGGAAAATTATATTATACTCCATACAGTCTTGCCTTCCATTTGACAAATTCTAAGACTATTGTACACAAAAGAGAGTTCACAATAAGTATTCCTATATATACCTCATAAAAGATTGACAATCATAGGCATGATATTCCTCTCATATAGACATAAATTAGGAATAACTTTACTGAAGTCAATGTAATTAAATCACTTGTTATACTATTGAGAGAATAGGGGCTAACATTTCTCTCCTTATAAACATCTTCCATTTTGCTAACCTTTTCTCCCCATGTGTTGCTAAAAGCCAATGTGTGGACTTCTCTTCCGTTATTTATTTGTTCTTTTCACCAACATAATTATTGTAATATGTGTAGCTTTGAAAATAGGGTATAACTTGGCGTAGACTAGAGGAAAGTTTATAATAGTCTTTGGTCTGTTTTAGTGGCTAGTTTCTTTAAATTTTGTGTTTAGGAGGTTTTCATCTTAATGTATATGTATAACTTAATCACTGAAAACGTACAACAAATTATAATATTAAGGTTACTTTGGCCCTAAATAAGTTGGTCTAACTACCAGCTTAATTAGATATTTATAGGCAAAGTGTTGCTAATTTATATGAAAATGTGAAAAACACTGTGAAATTTTAGGCAGAGAGATAAATTAGAGGAAATCCTGCGTGGATTAACGCCTCGTAAGAACGATATTGGCGATGCAATGGTTTTCTGTCTTAATAATGCTGAAGCTGCTGAAGAAATTGTAGACTGCATTACTGAGTCATTGTCCATCCTGAAGACTCCACTTCCTAAAAAGGTATGAAGAATTTCTTTAATCATATTATGTATAATTTGGGGACCTTTCTTTATAATGGGTGCATGCAGTTTAAAAGTATTGTTCCCCATGTTTAAGATGATACTGGGTTTCTGTATTAAAACCAGAGTTTGAAGTTGGTTTTCCATTCTTCTGAGAAGTGCCATTTTGTAAAAACAAATTCTTATTCTCTCTTTGCCTAGTATTTTTCTATTAAAAACTTTTCACATTTTCGATTCCTGCCAAATTAGCCTTGTGTTCCAGGGTGGGGTGTGAGGGCAGGGTGAGGGAGACACGGACAGACGGGAGGTTGCCTTTTCACTATCTGAATAGAATATTGAGTTTTCATAAATATGGAAAACAAATCAGAATTCTAATCTTTACATATGATTATACAGCGAATGTATGTACTGAAGTTCTAATGACTGTTCTTGCTGGAAATGTATATAAAGATAGGAAAGGAAAGCTGGCATCAAGCTAGTTTAATTTAATTTAATTTAAAATAGACCAGAGTCTCTTGAATTTCCATGTCTTGTATTTATCCCAAGATATCACAATATTATTGCAGCATAATTTAAATTTTAAAAAGTTGGTCTTAATTTTGATGCTCTTCGTTGTAGATTGCAAGATTATATTTGGTGTCAGATGTGTTATACAACTCTTCAGCTAAAGTTGCCAATGCTTCATATTATAGAAAATTGTAAGTATCAAGTTTCTTACGTTTTTTGTAGAAATAAAGGAGTGTACTAATAGCTTTAAAAGTACATTTCATCTAGTTTTTTTCCTCTGGATAAAAAGGGCAGTGCAACATTGTATTGTAAATAAGACAGGATAAACCTTCCTCACTTCACTGGTGTGGGTATCATTATTGCTCGCATTCATAGTATATAACATGCTTTTAGAATGTGTGGTAGGTGTGCCTTTTTGCTTGGTTTTGTTTTTCTCTCCTGATTGTCTTTTAATCTATGCATGTGGTTTTCATTTTCTTGAATTTTAGAAGTGACCTTAAGATCCCAGTACCCATTTGCAACAGTCAGGCTGCTGTCTTGAACAACAATTTTCTGTTGTTTTTTCCTTCCATTCCCTGCACAGTTTCCCTCACCTAGTTTCTTAGTTTTCATCTTACTCTTGTCACCCTTTTGTAGCCTAATTCATATAAGTGAATCAAATAGCAGCAGGGATTAGAATAAGAGCAGCTGCTCTTTTGTGACAGTTTATCGCCTTAGTTTTTTATTTTGTGGTCACTTGTACTGAATTTACTTCCAAATGTGCCAAACTTTTGGCGTCAAAGAGACAATGTCAATTTGAAATCAAATTCATTTTAAAAATGAGTTGTTGGGCATTTCAGATATATCTGTCCCTAAGTTTCCTTGCTGAATTTTATTGTTTTACATCACATTTTTTCTCTCCCTTGTTGTTGTGTAAAAGGCCCACATAAACAGGAAAAGCATATTGTGCAAGAAAATCAAGAAACTGACTATATAGGAAATCTTGTCAAATACACAAAGAATACAATGAAAGAATACAGAAATATTTTCCCTCCATTCTGTAGTGTTCCATTGTTAGCTCCCTTTCTCTTCTCTCTTTTCCTCCCTTCCCCCCGTTTCTGCAATTAGAGTCATACAGGTGGTCCCTCACACCTATTTGAGCCCCATTATGGAATTGGGGCTGTTGATATTTATAATATTACAGCAAGTAAATCTAGCAGACAGAAATGTCTTTTAAACGTTGACTTTGTCCTTTGAAAATCTGGAAGATTGCTATAGCACAGAATCTAACTCAGATTTTTCCAAGCACTATAAGAGGCACAGTATAGAACTTATGATCAGGGAGAGGGAGTAAGCCTTTGTACCCTTTTACTCCTTGGTTTCTTTGGAGTCTTGTTAATGTTATGGTAGCCTCCCGGGCTACAGCACTACTTGGACTCCAAAACATTGCAACCCTCCACTCAGCATGCCCCCATGTCAGGCCTTGTAAGAGAGGCTTATGGTTGTCTTCCATGGTGTCTTCACAGAGGGACTGTTTCCTGCCTGGAAAAAGTGCTTTTTTGCCACTTAATCCCTACTACACAGTGTAAAGGGTTTGAAGCACTGATGAGTATCTCCCCATATAATTCCACGATTCACTGAAGCAAATTTCACGTATGGTAACTGTGTTTGGTTTATAGTTCAGTTCATGGTTACAAATCCTCATGATGAAACCACAGTATTGAAAAGGAGTAGGTTCCAGGTGCACGCAGTATGATTTAGATTACAGTCCTCATGTTACACTGTTTAACTTAAGAAATGTGTTTAATTCCAGTTTTGAAACCAAATTATGTCAGATATTTTCTGATCTCAATGCTACCTACCGTACAATACAAGGCCATTTACAGTCTGAAAATTTCAAGGTATGTGCATGATTGTTAATGTGACATATTGAGAACATGTATTAGTAATGTACTTCTGCACAAGAGAGTGTGTTCATAACAAAAGTTTATTAAATCCCCAAACTTCCAAATTGAGGATAGTACCATTTTGAACGTGCAGAGTTCCATTTCTGTCTCTTCTATCATATAGTAGCTTTGAATTTGTGTTCAAACTGTGTCTGTATATAAATGTTGCTTTTAAAATGCTTAAAAGAAGAAAACCAGTGTTTCTATTAGAAGGTTTTTGCTTGAGAGTAAACATCAATGTAAATGAAAGAAATACAACTCTAATAGATTAAATATGTAAGTAAGTGTATATTCCTGGAATTGGGAAAGGTAGCATTTGAGAATGGATTTGTTCTGGTAGTGTCACTTTTTAGTTTTGTATTCGACAATGTACACTTCAGTGTAGGAAATCTTAATGTGAGAAGAAATTGCCGGATGCAGAATACACAGTCTTATCATCATCCTTTTCATTTGTTAGTGGTTGATAATTAGACTTTACAAAATGTTAACAGAGAGTGGTCATTTACTACTTTTAAACTAAATGTATTTCTAATTTCTATGAGCAGAAAACATACGGTATTGTTTATATGTTGAAAATTGAGTATATGCCAGATGCATGTTTTCAAACGTTATAGTTTTATAGTGCTGTGATATAAACTTCTGATAATTTTAAAATACCTCTTATTACAAAGTGCTAGCATTTTTCTCTTTTTAGCAACGGGTAATGACATGCTTCAGAGCATGGGAAGACTGGGCGATTTATCCAGAACCCTTTTTGATCAAACTGCAGAATATTTTCTTGGGGCTTGTAAATATTATAGAAGAAAAAGAAATAGAGGTAAGTGCTTGGCTTAACTGAAACTAAACCTTGATAATGATGCAAATGGGGTGAAGCAACCAGAAAAACTGGCAAGGATTATTTTGGCACCCCCGATTGAGTGTCGCTGCTGTTTATGACAGGTTTGAAATTTGTGAATTTTGATAAACTTGAGGTGGCTGTTGGCTGCGCAGGTGGCAACTAAGATAGCTTCTTTCCATCTATGCCCTGGAAGATAAATGTGACAGTTTCTTTCAGATATGGATGTTGCTGCCATAATTCATGCCTTTTGTCACTTTCAGACTAGATTACTGTAATGCAGTATCTCATGGGGTTACATCCTGAGAGTATTTGGGAACTGAAGCTAGTGCAGAATGTGACAGGCCATTTACTTTGTACTCTAAATACTTGGTAGAGCTGACTTGTGAATTTCCAGGTGGAATTTAAGGTGTTGGTATTAACCTTTTAAAGTCTCTCTTTCTCTGCCATAGTATCACAGTTGGAATTAGTGGAGCTACTTGAGCTGGAAGTACCTTAGTTTAAATGAGGGAACCATTGGTATGTCATTATGCAAGATAGCCTCTGAAATTTGCTTACCCCCACCTTGGTCTATCAGAGCCAGGAATTGCTTTTGTTTTTTTCCAGGAGAGGAAGTCTGAAGATGTTTGTGTGAGGTGCCTGGATGTATAATTATAGTGGGATGCACTGTGTACTACTTGTTGTTAGAACAACCAGAGCATGGGATGAGGGCTCACTGATATTTTTATAACTATATGTGTGTATCTGTGTGTGTATGTATATATATATACTGTGTGTCTATATATATATATATATATATATATATATATATATATATATATATATATATATA